>OZ018335.1:101760633-102198133 GCA_963969495.1 Ceratothoa steindachneri | reverse complement strand
AGCTAAATACGTTTCTTCCTCTTCCTCGCAGGACAATATATCATATCTATTTTTGGTTGAGATTGTTGTTTTTTTCTGAATGATTGGTTTGAATGGGCGCTTATTTCTGACTTGGATGAAATTGTCCTCGTCTTTTATGTTTGATGTATCAATTTTGTTAGTGAGAATTGCGACTTCTTGTTCCAGTTTCACGATTTTAGTATCTACTCGAGCTATTCTGGTTTCATCTTCTGTTTGACAAGCGCAGTTCTTTAATTCGAGGGCATTGATGCGGTTTTCCATAGAGCTTATTACAGACATCCATTTTGCCTTTTCGATATCAAATTTTTCTTTTATTTTGCAGAATTCGCATACACTTCTCGACGTGATATTCTCAAAGCATTGTTCTTGAAAATCGATGATCCAACGTGTATTCTTGCATTTAAAGCAACAATGCTTTAATTTGAGGGCTCCGGGCATCCTTCTTTTTTATAATAACCTCACTTTTCTTCACTTTCACTTATGTACACTTATACTTGACCACACCGTTTAAAGCTTGATTCAATACACGTTAATTAAACACTTGATCCTACGATAGAGAAAATTGGTATTTAGAACTTCACTTTATATTAAAAAAAATTGCTAAACAATATGATAAGTACACTTACTTACAATTTTAAATTGAAAAATAGATTTATTATTACAGACTGGCCGATTTTAAAAAGGACGTGCTAAAAACCAATGCCTATCAACCGTTAAATATCAACCGAAATGAAATCTATAATTCACTAAATCGAAGAGATATATCTTGTATTATAGAAAAATTAGTATCTAAAACTTATCTTTATTCCTGAAAAATCACTAACAAATAGGTAATATATACTAAATAAATTATGATTTTAGAACGAAATATTTTTAGGAAATTACTCGCTTAGAGAGAAAGATAAAGCAAAATGGCGCTGGCAGAAACACGAGGCGGATTAAGGGATTAAAAAGGATCTGTTGTGATTGGTCAACGGCTTGTAACAGGACGGTTAGCAACAGGAAAGAACAGAATTAAATGAAAAAAGGGATAACTCGAAGACAATATTGATAAATAAAAAAATTTATTAACACTCAGAAATTACTTACAGTTGGGTGTCTATTGAAGATGAGCTTAGGAGATGACGGCTAAAAAAACAAAAAAACAAAACAAAACCAGACGGATAGTGTCGATTATGTATTTATTTATATACACGCACACACACACACAAAATTATTTAATTGTAATTACAATGAAACAAATCTATTTTAAAAAAGAAAAAATCGCTTTAAATATACGTAAATTTTGTCAAAAAAGAATTTTAAGAATTATATTCGAGCGCGCAACACTGAGCACGTGCGAACAAGACAAAGGCTGGCGAGCAACTGACAAAGGCTGGCGAGAGAGAGAGAGAGAGAGAGAGAGAGAGAGAGAGAGAGAGAGAGTAACAACAAGGAGTAACAACAAGGAAAGAAGGTACCCTAGGAGACCTTACGGTCCATTCAAAGAGGGTACCATTGGACTAGCAATTGAGCGGGCACAAGGCTGCTCAATTGTTTTGCGTCCCTAAACGGCCACTTTTCAAGACTTTGTCTAGTCTTGACTGGAACTGGTCAACAGATTTACTGTTGACAACTTCCACTGGAAGTGCGTTCCACATACTGCAGATACTGTAAGTGAAAAGATTTCCACATAGATTGCGGTTGTAACGCTTCAGTTCAAGTTTGAAGCCAGGATTGCGCGTTCTGTTCTCACTCAGTGTGAACATATCCCGGTAGTCAACATTGTCGAACCCTCGAAGTATTTTGAAAACTTCGATGAGCTGACCACGCAGTCTACGGGTTTCCAGCGAGAACAGATCTAATTCCCTTAGTCTATCCTCATAACTTTTATGTTGGATAGAGGGAATCAGCTTGGTTGCCCTGGCTTGTACACGTTCTAACCTTGCGATATCCTTTCAAAACGAAGGACTCCAAAATTGCATGGCATACTCCAGGTGCGGTCGGACAAGTGAGTTGTACAAGCAGAGTACAATCTCCTGCTTCCGATATCCAAACTGGCGCTTAATATAGCCTAGCATCCTTTGGGCCTTTTTCTCCACCTTAATGCACTGTTTCGAGAACTTGAGGTCACTAGTGATTGTTACACCCAAGTCCTTCTCAATGTCGGTGGATTCAATCGCAGTGCTCTAAAGGATATACTGAGATTGGGGGTTTCTGTGGCCGATATGCATCACTTTGCATTTCCCCACGTTAAAAGGCTTTTGCCACGTGTCCGACCACACCCAAATCTTCCCAAGATCTTCCTGCAGGCGGGCAGTATTTCCATCCTTTGCAACGTTCATACCAAACTTGGTATCGTCGGCAAATTTGGAAATCTTGGCAACCATGTCACCGTCCATGTCATTGACGCAATGATGAATAGTAGTGGTCCCAGGACAGAACCTTGAGGCACCCCGCTAGTAACAAGCACCCACTCAGAGGTTCTCCATCAAAGGAATATATGGGAAGATAGATAGATGGTGAGAAAAGCGATGATAATAAAGTCGGGAGAAAGTTTATGCATAGAGAAAGTAGGCGTGACCAATGGGGTTTCTGGTGAAGAGAGAGAGGGAGAGAGAGAGAGAGAGAGAGAGAGAGAGAGAGAGAGAGAGAAAGAGTAACAAAGAAAATAGGTGCTCTAGTAGACCTTACGATCTATCTAAAGAGGGTACCTTTGAGTGAACACTTGAGCAGGCGCAGTCCTCTAAAGGGTCAAATTGACGCTCTAGAAGAGCACTCGCGCCACGCTTCAAGTTTCCAAGCAGCTATTTTTAAAGACTTTGTCTAATGTCGACTTGAACTGTTCAACAGAATTGCTGGAACGCACTTCCACTGGAAGTGCATTTCGAGTGTTGCAGATGCTATATGTGAAAGATTTCCCACACAGATCACGCTGGTAACGCTTCAGTTAGAGTTTGTAGCTGTGATTTCTTGTTCTGTTCTAGCTAAAGTGGAAAATATCCCTATAGTCTACAATGTTGAAGCCTAGAAGTATGTTGAACACTTCGATAATCTGATCACGCAGTCAACGGGTCTCCTGCGATAACAAGTTTAATTCCCGTAATCTATCTTCGTAACTATTGTGACTGATAGAGGGAATCAGTTTGGTTGCTTTGGCTTGCAGACGTTCTAATCTTGCAATATCTTTTCAAAGTGGAAGACTCTAAAATTGTACGGCATTCTCCAGGTGCGGTCGGACAATGGAGTTATACAAACAGAGTACTATATCCTTGTTCCGATATCCAAACTGTCGCTTTATATAACCTAATATCCTTTGGGCTTTCTTCTCCGCCACAATACACTGTTTCGAGAACTTGAGATCACCAGTGATAGTTACACCCAAGTCGTTCTTAGTTTCGGGAGTTTCAAGAGCAGTGCCCTTAAGGATATACTGAGATTGGGGATTTCAGTGGCCGATATGCATCAATTTGCATTTGTTTACGTTAAAAGGCATTTGCCACGTGTCCGACTACTCCCCAATCTTCCGAAGATCATTTTGAAGGTGGGCAGTATTTCCTTCCTTTGCAACGTTCATACCAAGCTTGGTATCATCAGGAAATTTAGAAATCATGTCACTATGTCACCGTCCATATCGTTGACATAGATGATGAACAGTAGTGGTCCCAGGACAGAACCTTGAGGAACACCTCTAGTAACGGGCATCCACACAAGAGCCTGCCACTTAGCCAGTTCTCTATCCAATTTGCTACATTTCCGTCTATGCCCAGCGCACACACTTTCCGAAGGAGGCGGCGGTGTGGTACCTTATCGAAGGCTTTTTAAGAGTCTAAGTAGATAATATCCATCGCCTTATCCCGGTTGTGTTCACTGAAAACGAAGTGGAAGCATTTCACAAGATTCCTTAGGCATGGCCGTTGCCTTCAGAACCCGTGCTGGGAACTCCTCAATCGCAAGTTGGATTCTAAGTATTGAGTCATTTTATCCACCATGATGCTTTCGTTAAGTTTACCGACTATTGAGGTTAAGCTAATAGGTCTGTATTTCGACGGCTGGCGAGGGTCTCCTTTCTTGAAGATAGGAGTCACCTCCACTTCACGCCAGTCTCTAGAAACGCATCCGGTTCGGATTGACATGTTGAAGATTGTGCTCAGATGTCATGACACTTCATCGCGCACTTATTTTAACAATTTAGTTAGAAACCCGTCCGGTCCAGGGGACTTTTTCGTCTTTAGATCAGTGATCTTTTTTCTATTTCTCCTTGGGTGAAGTCCATTTCCTCCAGCTTTTCCCCCACGTAAGAATCCGTGGGATGGGGGATGGAGCCACATTCTTCAGTAAACACTGAAGAGAATTAGTCCTTCAGTAGTTTATCATTTTCTGCATCTGAGTGCTTTAATGCCCCCTTCTAATTCATTAAAGGGCCAATCGTGCGATGGATTGGTTTACGGCTGTTTACATAACTAAAGAACTTCTTGGGATTCTCCTTGCAAAATCTCGCCACTCGGAGCACATCGGTACGCTTTGCCGCCTTTATGCTGGACTTCACTCTCTTAGCTAGCCTGCGTTAGTCCTCAAAGTCTCCAAAAATCTTTGACTGCCGGTACACATTTCTCTTATGGCTCAGTAGTTGACCAATTTCTCGATTAAACAACTTTGGTTGAACAAAAGACCGACGAAGGCTTTTCAAAGTGATGAATCGTGATTCAAGACTCCTGAACGTAGTTTTGAATCTATTCCACGAATCTCCAACATCCTTGCACGTTTCTAGCCTCGCATCAGTCAATCAAGCACGAAGAACTGCAAGTTCTAACCTTCCAAAATCAAGTTTACTCGATTTACTAGTCGCAGACTCTACCTCGGGGACCTTGACTATAAATCTGACGAGTCAGTGATCACTGCTACCGAGCTCCTCGCCTACAGAAAGATCTTTAACGATGTCATCCTCAGAGGTGAAAACCAAGTCGAGGGTATTATTGCCTCTCGTCGGCTCTCTCACTCATTGGGTCAGCAACTCATTGTTCGCGAACTCCAGGAGTAGTGCGTTCTCGCCACTGGTTTTCTGGTTTCCCAGTCAACTTGAGTATTGAAGTCACCCATGGCGATATACACACTGTCTTGAACAAGTTCTCCCAGTAGCCGGTACAGATCCCTGTCTTTTCAACGAGTTGGGCAGGGGGTCCGTAAAGCACCAGAGTCCTGTATCTGGTAGGACCTATATCTAGGTCAACTCCTAGTAGCTTGTGGTGGGATACAATGTTGCAGTTCGTCGATTTGACTGTATCCTTGACATACAGACTCACACTGCCACCCTCTCTCTCTGGCCTATCTTTTTGGAAGCGTGTGTAACCGGGAATCGTGAATTCACCTTCAAAATCTCGGTTTGAGGTTTTTATTCACGACTCTGTTATGGGCACCATTTCAGGTTCTCCCGTCTCTACGAGGCCACGAAGTTTAAGAAACTAGTTTCTGATTAACCTCGCATTAAACAGAACTTTCACGGAGTTCCCGAATGTAGAACTCCCTACTCTCTTCCGTTTCCCGTCCTACTTATCTATCTATTCTCTTTTGTAGGTGTGGTGGCACTCTTAATGGCGACCTCCGAGAAGGTCGTTCCAGGGGTGACTTTGGCGTACTGACGCACGTCCGCCCTCACTTTGGACTGGACCGTCTTTTGAGTCTGCTCCACGACACCTTGTATCAGGTTAGAGAGTACACCCTTTCCTTTAAAGGTAAGGTGCACCCCATAAAAGATGCGGTAGGAGTCGACAAAAAACACCCCCTCCGCCGTACATAAATCTGATAGTCGTCGGTTCAATGAGACGCTCTACAACTGAGCGATCCGGATTGGACCTCTTCTCGAGAGCATCCAGACCACAACACGTCTGCAGGTTTTCAACCCACAGTCATCCACAGCCCCCATGCCCGTCTGAAGGATCTCGCCTGCAGAGCCTACCCTCCCTTCTCTGAGGTAGATGTCTTGCTACTTACCCTCAGAAATCTGAGATTTCTCAGCCTCTGCTCTTATCTAGTAGTTCACACATCCTGGGAGGAAACTTACCCTCACACTGGTGCGAAGGCGGGTCGTTAGCATGGGTTGTAGATACCTTTTTGAGAATCACCGATAAGGATGACTCTCGCACATTTGGCTGAAGATGACAGAGCCTTCCCTTTTGGAAGCGAATTCTCTGTTTACTCTATCTTCTCCATATTGGTATTCATTTTCTTCTTCGTCTTTTTCATCTATCTTCCTTTGTTTTTTCTTCTTCTGTTTCTACTTTCTCTTCTTCTTTCTTATTTCCCTTCTTACTCTTTCTTTTCTTTTTATTGACTGTTTTAGCCATTTCTGTAGCATGTAGCCCTAGCTCTCCTTGTATCACATCAGATGCAGTGTTTACTACATGAGAGAGAAGTTTGATCAGCGGACCTACCCACGGAATTTGGTGGTTCATCCAAGAGTTAAGCTCCCTGACCTGTGGTTAGCTCTACGATCCTGTCCTGTAACCCACAAATCTGACGGGCGTGTTCTTGTTCCAGGCACTGCAGCTTCCTATACCTCTCCTCGGATGCTCTACATAGTTCCCTCAATTCTTCAACTTGGCATTTCAAATTACAGTTGGTGCAGATACTGCAAGGATCGCATTTCGAAAAACACCCCCCCGGGAAGTCAACGCAACACTTATCCTTCTGGAATATCGCACAAGTGTACTTGAGAGCACCTGGTCCTTTATTTCTCTCATTTTGAAAACTTTATATCACGATATCACTTTGTGACCAATCAATAATTAAAAAAAAGGTCGTTGGCGAGTTTGCCTCGTGCGAATCGCTCCTGCTGATCGATCGGAGACGTTTAATATCTTTCAGGCTCAATGAGCTACTGTTCATCCGACCGAGTCGTTTAAGCCCGACGTGCCGTGGCTCCCAACCAAGCAACACTGACGGCCTCCAAGGGACCATCAATTCCGCACTAGGTGAACAGCGGAACATGCCCCGTACTAAATCCTACTAGTTCCCTTCACGGCGGCCAGGATCTTGGTATAGAGTCATGGGATATCCTGCCAAAACCAAAGACTCAACTCAAGACTTTTTATTGGCCTGGCAGCCAACCTGGGAATAAGGTTGCTGGAGGCATCACTTAACGGTCATTGGGAATGGTCAATAATTACACGCCAGGGAAGGGGTTATCGGGCACTCACCCTCATCCCATTAATCGCGCCCCAGTGCATAAAACCCCTCTAGTCCCAGTCTTTCGCAACCAGTGAGCGTCGAGTGACGTTGCTTTTAGAGGATCCAAAGCCTCCCTTCTGACGCATGAGGTAGCCGTCATTGTAGGTATTTTCTTTTTAAAAAATGGTCACAAGGAAAGGAAAAGCCTATAATAGCACAGGATAGACGATTTAGGGATGGTTGCATTTTGTCTGGAACCTCATTTCCGACCAGTTCAAGGGTAGCCCTAACTGTAGTACCACAAAAGGTACCCCCGACTAAATAGCTTGGAAACTCTACGGTACGCACAAGCCTTCTCCCCACGATAAGCAAAAGAGAGAGAGAAAGAGAGAAAGAGAGAGAGAGTGTTACAAGGAGTTACAAGGAAAGAAAGTACCCTAGGAGACCTTACGGTCTATTTAAGAAGGGTACCTTTGGACTAGCAATCAAGCGGGCATATGGCTGCTCAATTGTTTTGCGTCCCTAAACGGCCACTTTTCAAGACTTTGTCTAGTCTTGACTTGAGCTGGTCAACAGATTCACTGTTGACAACTTCCACTGGAAGTGCGTTCCACTTACCGCAGATACTCTAAGTGAAAAAATTTCCACACAGATTGCGGTTGTAACGCTTCAATTCAAGTTTGAAGCCGGGATTGCGCTTTTTGTTCTCACTCAGTGTAAAAATATCCCGGTAGTCAACATTGTCGAACCCTCGAAGTATTTTGAAAACTTCGATGAGCTGACCACGCAGTCTACGGGTTTCCAGCGAGAACAGATCTAATTCCCTTAGTCTATCCTCATAACTTTTATGTTGGATAGAGGGAATCAGCTTGGTTGCCCTGGCTTGTACACGTTCTAACCTTGCGATATCCTTTCAAAACGAAGGACTCCAAATTTGTACGGCATACTCCAGGTGCGGCCGAACGAGGGAGTTGTACAGATAAAGTACTATCTCCTTGTTACGGTATCCAAACTGCCGCTTTATGTAGCCTAATATCCTTTGGGCTTTCTTCTCCACCTCGATGCACTGTTTAGAAAACTTGAGGTCACTAGTGATAGTTACACCCAAGTCCTTCTCAGTTTCACTCGATTCAATAGCAGTGCCCTTAAGGACGTACTGAGATTTGGGGTTTCGGCGGCCGATATGCATTACTTTGAATTTTCCCACGTTGAATGGCATTTACTACTTGTCTGACCACTCTCCAATCCCTTGAAGGTCCTCTTGGAGGCGGAAAGTGTTCTCCTCCTTTGCCATATTGATACCAAGCTTGGTGTCGTCGGCAAATTTAGAGATTTTGGCAACCATGTCCCCCTTCATGTCGTTGACAGTAGTGGTCCCAGGACGGAACCTTGAGGGACACCGCTAGATACGGGCGCCCATTCAGAGCCCCGTCCACTTACCACTACTCGTTGAAGTCTGTCACTTAGCCAGCTCTCTATCCAACCTGCTACGTTGCCGTCTATGCCTTGTGCACGCACTTTCCGGAGAAGGCGGCGCTGTGGTACCTTATCAAAGGCCTTTTGGAAGTCAAGGTACACAACATCCACCGCTTTATCCCGATCATGCTCACTGAACACAAAGTGGAAGAATTCCACAAGGTTCGTCAGGCATGACCGTTGCCTTCGGAAGCCGTGCTGGGAACTCTTCAGTAGCAGGTTTGACTCTAAATAAGACGTTATCTTGTCCACTATCATGCTTTCCATGAGTTTACCGACTATCGAAGTCAAACTGATGGGTCGGGAGTTTGAGGGATGGCTGGGGTCTCCTTTCTTAAGGATCGGAGTAACCTCAGCCTCACGCCAGTCTCTAGGAACGCATACGGTCCGGATTGACATGTTAAAGATAGCGTACAAATGTCGTGATACTTCACTGCACACTTCTTTCAACACCTTGGGTAGTAACCCGCGTGGTCCAAGGGACTTATGCGTCTTTAGGTCAGCGATCTTTTTCTTTATTTCTCCTTCGGTGAAGTCCATTGTCTCCAGCTTTTCCTCCGAGTAGGAATCCATGGGCTGGGGGATGGGACCACACTCTTCAATAAACACTGAATAAAAGTAGTCATTAAGCAAGTTAGCATTTTTTGCATCTGAGTAAGTTAATGCACCCTCCTCGTCCACTAAGGGCCCAATCCTACGATGAATTGGTTTAAGGCTATTTACATAGCCAAATAACTCCTTGGGATTCTCCTTGCAGAGTCTCGCCACTCGGAATTCCTCAGTACGCTTAGCCGCCCTTATGCTGGACTTTACTCTCATGGCTAGCCTCCGGTACTCGTCAAAGGCACCCGAGATCTTTGATCGCCGGTACGCACATCTTTTCTCCCTAAGCAGTTGTCCTATTTCTCGATTAAACCACTTTGGTTGAACAGAAGACCGACGGAGGCATTTCAGAGGGATGTAACTTGATTAAAGACTCATGAACTTATTTTTGAAATTGTTCCACGAATCCCCAACCTCTTCGCATACCGCTAGCCTTAGATCAGTCAACCCACACGAAGGCTTGCAAAGTCTGCTCTTCTCAAGTCCAGTTTCCTTGATTGACTGGCAACAGACCTTAGCTTCGGGATCTTGACGGTAAATATAACTAACTCGTGATCACTGCCACCGAGCTCTTCGCCTACAGAGAGATCCTCAACGATATCATCCTCAGAGGTGAAGACCAAGTAGAGGATATTGTCTCTTCTCGTAAGTTCTCTGACCCATTGAGTGAGGAACTCGTTGTTGGCGAAATCCAGGAGTAGCGCGCTCTCGCCACAGGCTGCTCTGGTTTTCCAGTCAACTTGTCTGTTAAAGTCGCCCATAACGATGTACACTCTCCCTTGAACAAGCTCACCCAGAAGCTGGTACAGTTCCCTGTCCTTCTCATCGGTTTGGGAAGGGGGTCTGTAAAGCAGCAGGGTCCTGTATCTGACAGGACCTATCTCTAGATCAACACCTAGGAACTCGTGGTCGGATATAACGTTCGAGTTCGTAGATTCGATTGTATCCTTGACATACAACATTACACCGCCACCCTCTCTTTGAAGACTTGGTAGCCAGGAACCGTGAATTCGCCTTCAAAGTCTCGATTCGAAGTTTTTATCCACGATTCTGTTATGGCTACCCTTTTGGGTTCTTCCGTCCTTACGAGGCCACGGAGTTCAGGAAACTTGTTTCTGATTGACCTCGCATTGAACAGAAGAACTTTCAGGAAGTCCCCTAATGTAGGACCCCCTATACTCTTCCGTTTCCCGGCTTTTTGGTTGTCGCGGTGGCACCATTTTTGACAACCTCCGAGAAGGTTGTTTGGGGAGTGACTCGGGCGTACTGGCGTACGTCCGCCTTCCCAATGGGCCGGACACTCCTTTGGGTGCGCTCCACGACATCCTGGATGAGGTTGGCTAGAAACACCTTGCCCTTAAAGGAGATGTGCACCCCATCCCTTTGGTAGAGGTCTTTTCTACCATAGAATACGGCGTAGGGGTCGACGAAAAAGACACCCTCCGCCGTACAGAGGTCTGCAAGGCGCCGGCTTAGCGACATGTTCCTCAAGTGGGCAGTCCGGCTTGGACCCCACCTCGGAAGCATCCCTACCACGACGCGTCTGCGGGTTTTCAATCCACAGTCGTCGACAGCGCCCATATCTGTCTTCATAATCTCGCATGTAGGGCCTACCCTACCTCCTCTGAGGTAGAGGTCGTTGCCACTTACCATAAGGGCAACGACTGAAGTCTCAGAAATCTGAGACTTCTCAGCCTCAGCTCTTACCTACTTATTCCCACAGCCTATAGGGCAGCTCACCTTAACGCTTGTGTGAAGGCGGGCCGCTAGCAGGGGCTGCAGGCCCCGTGCCTGAGAATCATCCACAAGGCTAACTCTGGCACATTTACCTGCTGAGCTTGGAGTCTTTATTTTCTGAGGCAAGCTCTCCGATTCCTCTCTCTTCCCCGTAATAGTCTTTTCAGCCTTTTTTTTTCTTCTTTTTCTTCTTCTTCTTCTTCTTCTTCTTCTCTATCATCTTTTCCCCCTTGTCATCTTTTTCAATAACTTCTTCTACCCTTTCTTCTTCTATATCTCCCTCTTTCTCTTTCTTCTTTCCCTTTTTCGTCTTTTTTTTCTTTTTCTTTTTTCCTTTTAGCATTTCTGCCACATTCGGGCCCGGCCTCTCTGCAGAGGTGGCGTTTGCCACTTCCTTCTTTAAGATGCAAGTGGTGCATACACTGTCTGGGTGGCATTTCGGATAGCAGCCCTCCGGGAAGTCAACGCACCACTTGTCCTTCTTAAAAGTGGCACACGTTAATTTTCGCGCTGCCGGAACTTTCTTGCCTGCCATTTTGCACATCCTATATTTCTTAAGCTTGTGACCAATCAATATATAAAAAGGGCGATTTGGTGAGTTCTCCGCGCGTGAGTCGCTCCCGCCTATTGATCGGAGTCGTTTTGGAGTCTTCCAGAAGGCACGCTTTATGTGCTGCTGTTCGTCCGACCGAGTCGTCAAGCCTCGGCGTGCCATGGCTTCCAACCAAGCAGCACAGACAGGCCCCGAAGGGGCCATCGATTTCTTACAAGGTGAACAACAACGAAGCACGCCCCTTACTAAACTCCTACTAGTTCCCTTCACAACGGCCAGGATCTCGGAGTAGCATTCAATGGATATCACGCCACACCAAGGAACTTGACCCAAGGCTTTTTGTTGGCCCTGGTAACCAACATGGGAACAAAGGGCCGTCACCTCGGACCAATGCTACCAAAAACACCCGTCAACGGTCACTGGAAATGGTCGGTAATTAAGCGCCATGAAAGGAGTTGAAGGGGCAGTACCCTCATCCCATTTATCGTGCCCCAACGCCTAAGACCCCTCAAGTCCTAGTCTCTCGCAACCAGTGAGCGTTGATTGGCGTTGTTTATTAAAGTTCCAAAGCCTCTCTTTTGACGCATGAGGTAGCTGCCAGGTCCTTATATGTAGATAGATAAAGAAAGGGTAAGAGTGACACAATAGGAATAGGGGTTGTTTTTTTGTTGCTTTTTTCTTTTTGTATACTAGAATAAATAGGATTAATGTAAAAAAAAGGGGAAAGATAGAGTAGGATAAAAAAGACGCACTTAGTCTGGAACCTAATTTCCGACCAGATCAACAAGGGAAACCCTGCCAGGGGTACCAGAAGCTAGGTACCCCCACCGACAAGGCTCGAAAAGTCAAGGGTACGCACAAGCTCTCTTTCCGCGGCAAAGGGGCGTCACCTCTCCTTCTACTTTCTCTGAGAGAGAAGAGAGAGAGAGAGAGAGAGAGAGAGAGAGAGAGAGAGAGAGAGAGAGAGAGAGAGAGATAAAGCAGAGATTCTCTATTAAAGGAATATATGTGGGAAGATAGATAGATGGTGAGAAAAGGAATGATAATAAAGTCGGGCGAAAGTTTGAAAATGTTTATAGGATTCATTCTACAAAATGATTAAATGCCAGTTTTGTGGGAACCGAGGTTGATATGATTCGAAGGAAGATAATGTGACCAAGGTCAAAATCTATGGTTGGTCTTGTCGGAACATCGTGTAGAACGTGTGTAATTTTTTGTGTAAATGGATTACCATATATATATATATTATTATATATATATATATATATATATATATATATATATATATATATATATATATATATATATATATATATATATATATATATATATATTTAAGTCGAGGTAATGTTTCATTATGCTGTTATAACGAAAAATAGATTGGAAGCCATTTTCTCATTGATTTTTTGAATTATTTATAACAAGCGCCTTCGATTCCATTGTTGTTGCTAATCTGTAAAATTACCAAAGTCCTTGACCATGCCAAAACCATTGTTTCCAGAATTTTGATACATAGAAAGTTACCAAAACTAAAGGTGTGATTGTCACACAAGAATAAAATTAAAGTATTAGTGTATGAAAAGTTGCGAACGTCACCCCAAATGTTTTAATACTTAGGTGCTACATCTCACAAGACATTGCATTAAGATAAATTATTATGTCACCCAATTCATAGACAAGGCTTAAATCATTACGGAAAACACCGATGTTGTAATGATTACAAGTCGGAATAATTTGCAATTGTGGTTTAATGGTTTTTACCATTAAGATGAAACCTAAAAATGCAATGGTGGTTAGTCTATACCTGGGTAGATAATTTTTCCTGTGTTGAAGGTTGCATTAAGTTAACTGTACGCCAAATTCATAAAATTTTAATTAGATATACTGCAATTTTTATATTATTTTGTTTATAACATACTACCAGGACAATTTATCAGCCTAAAATTGATCAATTCTAAAGCTAACTTTTTTAGGACTGTTTAGAGTACTTTTTGTTGGAAAGCAATAAAATGATTTAATCTGCAAGATTTGAATTCATTGAGAAGGCCACACTTAATAGCCAAAGCGATATGCGGCCTAAAGGCTGATGGTTCGCTACCACTGGTCCATACCGTTTCTTTAACCTAAGCCTTTTTCCACTAAAGTTAAGATTAAAATAACCTTAATTTACATGTTAGCTTCTACTTTTCAATGTTGTTTATAAATATTAACAAACCATCATCTTCCTTGGTAATGTTCAAAGTTTACACGGAAGATTTCCATAACATAAATGCAACAATTGAGAACTTTGATGGAATAGTTTGGGCACCTGATATCACCCACACCTGCCATGATTTAATTCTCGTGCCATTATAAAGATGAGCTTTTAAATAGCGAATCCAGGTTGCAGACACGAAAGTTCGCTACCCTCTACTACTTAATTATTTTAGCACTCGCAATAATGCAACCTGTGGGGCATTTTTTCGATCCGTCGTAATTGCAGGTTCCTAAACTTGCCGCATGAACATCGTAAGAACCTATCTTCATTAAGAAGGAGGCAGCCTCTTTTCCCTCAAGTCGATAATGCGACCTAATTCATAATTTTTATATACAAAAGCGCTATACAAAAATGTGTGTTATTATTATTACGATTGATATTATTATCTTAGAAAGAGATTGGATTTCTTTTTTTAACTAAAACTTCTGAGTTCCGACCATGCTGAACACACGATCCGTTTTACGTAGTTTTTTTCATTTAACGCAATTATATTGAAACTTCTAAATAGGTATAATTTGCTCACTTTTAATGCTTGAAACTTTATAGTTGATTCTTCAAAATAATTTAAGTGTATGGATTTGTATTTATACCCTCTTTAAAGAGGGCTACAAAGTTTATTAAAAATACATTTAGGGTCAGTGGGAGAATTGTACGGTATGATCTTTCTTTTCTTTATTAGTGTATATGAGGCTTTGGACAAAGGCCGGTAAAGAAAGCGGCGAAGTTGGGGGAACTAACACTATGTTTAAGCTACATAGGAGAATTATACTACACAATGTTTATAAAGTCTGGAAACATAGGCACATATGTTTATTTTTAATCAATTAAACAATATGATTTCCAACAGACGCGATGCACATTCCGACGTGGTTTGCGAAATGGAGCTGAACACGATGCAGTGATGGTGTCTCCATCGACCCTAGCGCCTTCATTTGTAATGCGTTCCATCAAATGCTCAATCTCTCCGATTTTCAGTGGGCAACCCTCATTCAGCATAACCCAGAAAAAAAAATCAAGAGACCTCACATCTGAGGAGGGAGGGGCGAAATTCCCTACTGCCACGTCTCCAAATTCAGTTAGAGATGTCACCCGACCGGTTTCTCGCTACTGCGGCGTAATAGACAGGGCTACTATTATTTTGGAACTAATAGAATGCCCTTCAACTATCCCATCAAGTCGGATGATCAACTACTGGTTGCCTGACATAGTAATGCATGTCTCTCTTGTGGTGGTACTCTCAAATGAAATAAGTCCCAACACATGTTTTCCAAATGCCACACCACACCATAATCTGCGCTTCTTGCATTTTTTGAAAGGTACATTCAATGTGGGCTCATTTGCGGGCAGTGTTGAAATTCTGTCTGTTTATCCCACCATTAACGTAAAACATATGTACAGATTCCTCGGTGAGCAATACGCAATATTATGTGAAACTGACGTTATCGTGGATTTCTACGGGTCTGTCGGTGCCTTCGTCGTTCAAGCTATGCGACATTTACAACTTGTGCGACCTAAATTCTTCGTCTTTAATATCTTCAAGACGAAATTGTTAGGAATAACCAATTCCAAGGATGTATCAGAAAGGGATTTCTAAACACTGATTTTATATGACTAAGAAGATTTTCTCACTATTCTCTAAAGCTCCTCTATACCAGGATAAAAGCGTGAAATTTCTGGCTAAAAAATAACAGTGATAAGGGAAAGATACCCGGAAGAGAGAGTCGGAGAGGGTTTCATATTTGTAAGGAAAACACACATTTGTCAAAGTAAAATTGGGAAAAATTTGTCAAAACCGTATTGGCGTGAGCACCAAGGAGAGGGAGGGGAGGCCTTGCCACGAATCGAAATGTAGTAGCCAAATTGATACGAAATCAGGAAAACTCTTCCTGCTTGAATTTGTGTTGTCGAAATTAACGTGTTTTTCCCATGTTTTGAAATAATTTAGATAGGTCAAATAGGAGGAATCTCTGGTCATTTTGAAAATAAGAGAATTGTCAGAAAGTGTGCGTGAAGTAAAGGGGACACTTATGAAGGTCAGAGCCCACATATTTCGAAAATACAATTTGTAAGTGAGCCAATGAAAAGACAATTGGTAGTTATCCAATTACAGTTTATTGCATGGGGCGTTAGCAAATGATGGCATGAGAAAGAATATATATGTATCCAAAATGCGCAGCCCTTGATGTGAAGGATAAAAAAATAGATCTAAGGGAAAAAGAATGGAATAGAGTGGGCGCCCCAAATTTAGGGTATAAAAGAAAGAGTAGGATGCCACTTGGTACCCAATATTTTCTATCTATCCTATCATTCTCTCCACATTCTAACTTTATACTATCTTGAATCTTGAATCTTGGACAGAACACCTTTTATAAGAGCGCCGCAAAGTCATGTTCATAGACGCGTGTTCCCAAAAGAATCACTTACCGCCGTCAAAGACAAACTTGCTAAAGGTTAGTTCCGTTTAACTCTCTTCCCTGCCACCCAATCAAAAAAGGCTTTCCCTGTCATCTATTTAGCTAAGGGAAATGTTTTGGTGGTAGCTTAGTAATAAATTTCCTAGTGCATTCGGCTAACAAATTCAATTTTTGTTTGTAGACAATCAGAGCCGTTTTAATTTGCAATATCCTCTTAATAATTTAATAATCTCTTGAACGTGGAAGATAAGGATTCCCAAGAAAATATTACCACGTGATAAACAAAAGGATATCGTCTGGGAAAATTTGAGCGAGAAAAAGCTAAACAAAATTGAGTATTTGAATAACGGAAACGATCGAATTAGGGTGTTAAAATGATAGAGATGCTATCCCACCAATGGGGGAAAGTGAGGAACAGCAGATGCAGAAATAGAAGTAACTTGAAGGAAAAAGAGGTCAGAATCAATGTCTCCGAGTGCACCAATATTTAACATAGGTTTAATATTGGTCCGAGCCTTTGCCATGGGCTTAGGCGAAGATAGAGAAGAGATGAGGTTAGGACATGGACATAAAAAACTAAGGAAGCATAAAAATAAATATGTTTGAATGACATGCACAAGTGGGCATTATGGACAAAGTAGAAAAAAGTCCCTTTATATTGGGGACATGACGAAGATCTCCAAAGTTGACTAGCGATCGGACGGGCAGCTTTTTTCTTGTCGATTGAAACAAACCAAAAAGATCCCAAAATAAGTACGATGATATATACGCTAAAACGTTCGGAGTTGCGAAAGTGCTCGTTAACAAATTTTTTTTCGAGTTAGGAAGAACTAACTGTGAGAAAGGCAAATGAGGCATTGCATCAATAAATCAAATAGAGATACGTACTAGGGGTGGTCAATAAGTTTTGCGAATCGGTAGGGAAAAACAGAGGAAGGGGGATGGCTGTTTGTAGGGGTGTTAGGACAAGTTATGACGAGTCAGTACCTGCAGCCACACGCTCCTGCCTCGTCTATTTTTGAAGCAGTAGCTGATCGCAGATAGTCAGTCACAAATTTTTCAACAATAGACAAGGTTGAGCACCGCGCAGTGATCAAATTTTTGACCAAGGAAGGCAAGAATGCAAAAGAGATCCATGAACGCATGGTTGCAGTGTACACCAACACCGCCCCATTCCTATGCAACGATTGCTCGCTGGAATAGGGAGTTCTGCCATGGTCGTGAGTTCCTTGAAGATGACCCCCGTCCAGGACGCCAGTCAGACGTGACCAACGAAGACAATGTGGCCCGTGTGCAGAGGATGATCCTCGAAAATTGACGGGCGAAGGTCGAAGAAATCGAGCGAGAATTTGGAATATCACATGGAAGTGTTATCAACATCATCCACGACAACGGTCTCTGCCTGTCGGGTCCCTAGAAACCTCACGCCCCATGATCGACTTCAATGTCATCAAAGTCAACAAGCCAGAGTTGCACAAGATGCCCTGCGTGAGTGCGGATTCGAGGAGCTCAACCATCCCCCCTACAGTCCAGATCTGGCCCCTAGTGACTAATTTCTATTCCGCCAGCTTAGTGCTGCACTGCATGGACGCCGGTTTGGGGACGATAAAGATGTCCAGCTCACCGTCCAGGAGTGGATTAAACAGCAGTCAGGAAATTTCTGGTTGTCGGTAATTCGAAGCCTCAGGGACAAGTGGCGCAAGTGCATTGAAGTAGAGGGTAGTTATATTGAAAAATAATAAAACACTTTTCCTCATATCTCGTTTCTTTATATTCGAATTGCAAAACTTATTAACCGCCCATCGTAAGTGGATATCAAACTGCAGAATATGGATGTATGAAACTTTCTCCTTGCTAGCTGCAAGGCTAGAACAACTGGGCAAAATTCTCTTCTTTATTGGATCGGAAGCAGGACCAACCATCGACGAACTCATGATTGATGCCTCTAAAGAAGTTCTAAGAGAGGAAACAAACTGTCACTTATCCATGCTGGTTAGGGATAAGGAAGCATCCTTCCTTTTATGAGTATTAGTTAAAAGCCAATGGGTACACCCTTTGACACATTCCACTTTTTAAATGTAACAATTACCGCCGAAACAATGGCTTCACCAGATTCTGATGTAAGATTAGAGTTACCCAAGAGCTTCTACGTATCGATTCTGGGACGAAAATGGCAATTTGGTCAAGGCGTCTACCTCCATTATGTGGTAATTTCTTTTTGTCCCAGTATTGAGTGAACACTTTACTGGTCTTGAATTTAATTTTAAATTTCCTTGCCGTCTCCGAATAATGTTTTGCGCGTGCTTGTCTCATTATTTTAGAGTTGAGCGGAACTTCTTGTGAATTATGGTATAGACTAGTAGCCGTAGCTTCAACGATCGAAAAGGCTGAGCAGAGACATTCCTGTGTGATCTAGAATCTACTCTATTTATCATTGGTAGGTAATTATTTAAATACTACCTCGTTGCTTGCCTTTCTGAAAGGGGTCACTTGTAGAAAACGCACATGATGGCGAGGAATTTTCCTTTTTAAACGATAAAGAAGTCGATTCTAACTCGACAATTTTAAAATTAAAATTAGCTTGTAGTTGATACTGAGCTTGCCTACTTTCACCTCGTGATTGATGGATGACAGAGGGAGTAACCTTCTTGTCAACTCTCACTAATACTGATTCTCTGACGATGAGAAATCAGAAATGGCCGTTCCTCCATGATAATTACAAGCTCCATCTCTTTAGGGTAGCCGACATCGAAAGGTTTTAAAAGTTATCTGGAAGTTTGTCTTCATTCTCCAACTAAGTTTTTATAATACGAGCACGATTTTTATAGATACCTTTCCAGGTAGAAAAAAACATTCAATATTTTTGAGCTATGCTCTACTCAGTGGGAGTAGGAAATCAAGATTTCTATCAGTATCTGATAACTGAATATTCGGCATCCGTCTGCTAGTTGTGGACGTGGGAAAACAAACGAATAATTTCTCAATTTTAAGGTATGGGATGGCCAATCACCCAGATGTGCCATTGGCAACAGGAAAGAAAATAGTAAATTAAATCAAGCTTCGAGAAATTATATTTTAAATCATATTATAAAAAATATTATGCGAAGTAAACGTCTTAACCTGACAAACAAGCACTGTCTTTCTCTTGAATTATAATCAGCGCGGGTGTACTCGCTGAACACATACCTCACCGTCATATTTCAAGGCAACCACCCTCATAAACCCTGCCCCGTCCTCGTTGTTGTCTCCTTTGCTGCATTGAAACACTAAATAAATGAAACGGAACACTAATACTTATCAACATGAAATAACCAAAGTTCATATAGAAGATATATAAAAATAAATTTTCTGAATTTCACCATTTGTAATTCTTTGGGTTTTAAAAAGTTCAGAAAATTTCGATACTTATATTTAATTTCTGAACTTCACCATTTTATTATTTTATTTAATAAAAGAATTATTAGAAATAACTTTGATAAAAAACATAAGTCATAATATAACACTTGTAATTGATTTGTTTCTTGGGAATCTGATATGTAGCAGGAACATGAAGACCCAGGTGATTACACTAATCATTTATTGGCCGGACGTTTCGGACCTTTACTAGGACCATTTTCAGCGACTATGTCGACTAATGAAAAAGGGGAAGGAACATTAATTAATAACAGTTAAAAGAATGCATTAAATAATGGCTAAAAAAGCAGATGAAGGCAAGTTAAAATAATAAAATTGACAATTATTAAAATTAAAGTAAAAACACTAATAACAATATATAAAATTAAATAATACTACCCAGTGTGATTTAAAAAAAAATAGAAAGTGAAATTATAACATAAACTGACTTGAATATCACATATTAAATGTTACTGGAGTAAACGAAAAATAAACTATTATATTAAATTGTAAAAAAACACAAAAAAACCCCGAAAACAAATCAGAATGAACAAAGTGACTAACCTTTATTGTGGGAATTGAGAAATAAACTAACTAAAGATATAAAACTACTAACGAAATTTGTTCAGTTAGTCGGTTGGCTAGTTAATCTATTGAAGTGTTGGTTAGGTATATTGTGAATAGTTTAATTGAGGACGAGTAATTATTTAGGTTTGGATTTATTTTAATGATATACAGTGTTTCATAGGACTGGTATTCCCATTTCTAAACCTGAAGCCTCTTCCATCAGGCAACATTCTGAGTATCACCATCATTCTCTTAATTCTAATTCATTTACTATATTATATTCAGCCTTAATTTCCCTCGATTTAAAAATCTTAGAGTCACTGTATATCAATAAAATAAATCCAAACTTAAATAATTACTTCTCCTCAATTAAAATGATTTTCTGAAGAAATCCCAAGCAGGGGCGAGCCTTACATTTTCTAAGGTATTTGTCGAGAATAGAGGGTCCTTGCCGCCATGTGACCAGTCGAAACCAAGAGTTCAGGCAACACCGAGCGAGAGCTGTGGGAACAGTTCGAATATCAAACTGCTTTCAGCGATAAGAGAGGGATTGGAATATCAAACGCACACCGCTGTCACCTCCCGGGGCGTTATCAATAAACCCCCGCGGGGGTACTTCCCATCCCTCAGTGCCGTGTTTGATAAAGGAGAGCCCCCCCTCCTTGACCTGAGGCATTAACGGTTGTGGCTGGTCCCTATATATTGATGGTTCTAATTGGGCATCGACAGTATAGGCCTGCTACTCTTAACGAGACACTTCATTCTCGATCGCGCTCCATTTCCCTACGAGCCCGAAGGCAAGAATTATACCGAATCATCTGAGCCCCAGTCAATTGTCCCATCCTTGGTTTTGGTACATTTCGTTTGGCATGAATGCTCCCTCCAGTTAGTGTTACTACTAGAAGTTAAGCTCCCTGTGGTTAAAGTCAGTCGAATAACCAACCGTACCCCATTTCATCTCTTAAAGCCTTGAACCCAAGCCAGTCATCCCTAACTGTATACATACGTACTGAGGCTCAGTTATAACCTCCCGAACACTCACGTAGAGCTCGTCCCTGTTAGCTCCGAGTAGCTCTGTTAGATCGATTACTGTACAGTAAACATCGAGTATCCATTGCCATTATTTCATTTTAAATATTTATTGTTTATTCTGTGTAAATTATTAGAGTTTATTTTTTGTTTCTACCTTTTCATAAGCCTTATAGCCCGCAGGCTTCATTAGCATAGTAACGTCCAACCCAACTCTATTGTAATTTAAATTCCTCGCACTCATTTTGGGAAGGTTGTCCCCCCCTCCCCTACTTCTATTCCCATTTCTGTCGCAACCAGAATTGAGCCAAGGTCATTCATTTGACCTTGAGCGCCCACTGATTTTGGGTAGAAGTAAACATATATGTTTGTGGGTCATTCTACGACAGTATTGAACTGATGATTTTTGGTCTGGTGAGACAAAGCTTGAGTTATTTGGCATCAATTTCCATCGTCAATTTGGAGGAAGAAAACCAAGTGTAACAAACCGAGGAACATCTTCCAAGCCGTGAAACATTGTGGTGGCAAAACTAGTTGGTGAGGAAGGGTCTCTCTCCATGGTACAGGAAAACTTCTTGTTATTGAAGGAAGATGAAACATACTGCAAAGGAAAACAAGAAATGACATGGGAATGATAAAATGCTCATATTAAAATGGCTGCAACCCAATTGAAAATCTGCGGCGGGAATCCAAAACCCGTGTTAATCCTTGTTAAACTATTAATGCGAAAGAAATGTAAAAAGGGAAAGAGGGGAGGGGGGAGGGGGGAGGGGGGAGGGGAGTCCAAAATAACGGCAGAAGACAGTGTAAAACTAAGAGCTTTAATAAGAACGACCGGAGGTTGACATTGCCAAATAAGATTATTCAAAAAAGTATTAGATAAAACTCTGTTTAGGGTGTTAAATACTTTTTGCCTCTCCAGTCTGAGATTATTGGTATTTTTCATATTTTATCTATCTTCGTTTTTCATTTTATTATTTCTGAAAAATAAATCATGAAGGTGCAATGTTGGGATAAATACTTATTATAAAAGTATTAAACTAATACAATAAACTGTTTTCCAAGACTGTATCGAATATCCTTTTACTTCACTGTAACTATCACTAGCAAGAGTTCACTTGCGTAGTGAATTTAGTAAGTACTTGAATTCACCTGCCAGAGATCTATGGGTGCTTCTCCTTCGCAGAGCTAAAAGGGAAGCATTGAAGGCCAAGCCGTACTCCTAATTATTATGCGTCTCATGTGACTTCTGGCGCAATGTAATTACCGGTAAAAGTAGGTAAAACTCATTTACAATGAGTGGCTTTGGCGCACGTAAAGTCCTGCAATCCATCTACCCGAGTTGAATCAATATTCATAAATTGGAAGATTTAAGGTTCCTCAGTGTGCTCAAGGACAACTCTGTAACAATTTAAATATATATATATATATATATATATATATATATATATATATATATATATATATATATATATATATATATATATATATATATATATATATAGTACAAGAGGAATAAGAATTGGACGCGAATGAGCAAATGAGACAAGAAACCGGAGTTTCTTTAAAGGCAAGAGAGAGGAAGATTAGAAGAATCCAGAATCAAAGCGAGCAGAGGGCGGCACAGTGAAGGCGATCCTTTACTGAGAAGACAAAAATAACTCCAGGGGAAAAACGTTTTGAATTCCTGGCCGGGACTCGAACCCGGGTCTGCTGATTTCCGGTTAGATGCTTTACCGCTAAGCTACCAGGCAGAGTAACTATATTTTGCCCAAAGAGTTACCCCATCCAATCCAGTATCTCCCTAAGCTAGGAACCTCCAAGGATTTTTTATACCACATGCTCTTACCCACTCACAATTTAAAGGCTCATTGTCCATGTCACATACAAAGAAGGAGCAACTACAGGATCTGCGGGTGATTATACAACCACCACAGGGCTATGCCATTTTTATTTCGCTTTGGGCGAAATATAATTACTGTGGGATTCGAACCGTGCACATTGAGGCACGGTTCGAATCCCACACGTGCTCGATTTTTTTCGAAGTAAGAAATAACTATTTCCGAAGAAAAATTATTCCGTTTTCTATTTCCTGCGGTAAATTTGGATATATATATATATATATATATATATATATATATATATATATATATATATATATATATATATATATATATATATATATATATATGAGAGTTAGTTGTTTACCTCAACTCTCCTTTGTCCTTTGAATTACCTATTAATTTCTCTATCTTTCATAGTTCCGATCAACCTTGCGAAGGGTATCTTAAAAGCTTGTTTATTTGGAAGATTTTTTTTGTCTTCCGCGTAGCCGAGTGGTCTAAGGGACGGTTTAATTGAGATCAAAGCGGTTGCTCGCTGCCTCAGTGAGCACGATTCGAATCCAACCCCTGTACGGAATTTTGCGAATTAGGAAATGACATTTCCGAATAAAAATTATCCTATGTTTCTGTTTCTTGCGGTTTGCTAGATATGTTTCATCATTCTTTCGCGTTCATGAAAGATTTATACATTGTATATTCGCCGCGTGTTCGCCTCAACTCTCCTTTGTCCTTTGAATTCCCTATTAAATTTCTCTCTCTTTCATAGTCCTGATCGACCTTGCGAAGCGTACATTAAAAGCTTGTTTATTCGGAAGATTTTTTTGTCTTCCGCGGAGCCGAGTGGTCTAAGAGACCGTTCGAATCACACCCCTGTACACAATTTTTGCGAATTAGGAAATAACATTTAGGAAAAAAAAGGTCCTGTTTTTCTGTTACTTGCGGTTTGCTGGATTCATTTCATCCTTCTTTGGCGTTCATGAAAGATATATGTATATATATATATTATATATATATATATATATATATATATATATATATATATATATATATATATATATATATATATATATATATAATGAGGAAGAAAGGTGATGCACTAACGCAAGGTAGATGAGGAATTAAACTACACTTGATGAAGACAAATTTAATCCAGAACAGTTTGGTGTATCACACACCCTTGTCAACTGGCAACTGAGAAGAAAATATTGGAGTAACCCATATGTACCTCTGATCAGATGGACAAAATCATGTTACATGACCCACTTCTCTTCTTGAGCTAATCTGCGTGGGGACATAATTTACTACCTGATTAGAGCTGGGCAATTTTACAATTTTGTTTATCTGCCTAAATATCAAACTATTAAAAGAAAATTGACCTTCAGATAGATTGAAATTAGGAATGGATGTGATCAAACATGATTCAAAAATTCTTCTTTTAACATAATTTTTTTTATTTAAAAACCAATTTGCTTCCTTGAAAATCGATGGAATGATTAAAATCTCTGACATGGCAAAATACTCCACTATTTTCATTGCCAACTCTGATGTCCCTATTATGTTCATACAATGTCTTATCTAAATATCTAAATATCTTCACGTTTCACCTATATAAATACTATCACATTCTTTACATTGAATTACATATACCCCATTATCCTGCTGATCGTTAGGATTCCTGGAAGTCATCATTTGGTTTATAATGGGTTGAGGAATAAGTTCTTGCGGTTTTATCAAATTTATTCATTACCATTAACAATTTTAGAAAAACTTCATTCTTAATTGATCACAATATGCAATTTAATCAATAATGTATTTTCCGTTGTTATTTACGACTTCTTCCCAACGTTCAACTAGTTTTTCGATGCCTCTGCAATAAAAATCTCTGGATTTTGACTCGAAAAATTCGTCTAACCTGGTTCTTAATTCCACATCAGTATTGAACGAAACGCCGCGCAAATTTTTGGAGAGCGATCGGAACAGATGGAAATCCGATGAAATATGGAGGATGCGGCAGAATTTCCAAATTAAGCGTTTGGATGGCGTCTTTTGTCATATTGGCAATGTGAGGACGAGCATTGTTGTGTTGCAGAAGGACTCCATAACGTCGATGAGGTCGCTTTTCACGAATAGCTTCGGCGAGTCGATACATTTGTTGAACGTAGAATTCTACATTGACAATCTCGTTGTTTGCAAGGAGCTCATAAAGAATGATGCCTTCACAATCCCACCACACACACACCATCGTCTTTTGTGGATGAAGTCCTTGCTTTAATCACGGAGTTGTTTTTTTATTGGGGCTAAGCCATTGTTTTCGATGGTTCATGTTGATATAAACACATCACATTTCGTCGCCAGTGATGATGCGGTGAAAAAATCTGTCCTTATATCCACGAGTAACTTTGTGACGAGCAAGCAAACTTGCGGCAATCGTGGAGTGTTGAAGTTTGTTGTTTTCGCTCAAACTGTGCGGAACCTATGCACCAAGTTTTTTAACTTTCCCCATCGAATGAAGGTGATTCACTACAGTTTTATAATCACACGCCAATTGTACAGCCAATTCTTTACTCGATTGACGAGGATTTTCATGAAGAAGGTCGTTCACTCGATCTTCATCCAACTTAATGGGTTGACCAGAATGTTCTGCTTCATTAAGATTGAAATGACCGTTTTTGAAACGTGAAAACCACCATTGAGCTGTCCTTTCTGATAAAGCATTTTCTCCGTACACATCACAAATATCACGACGAGCTTTGGCTGTGTTTGCATTGTTTCCGTCTCGATTGAAAATGAATTACAACAAGTGTCGAAAATGCGCCCTTCTTTCAACTTGACATTCCATTTTGAGGGTACAGAACAAAAATAAAATTAACACAACTTTTAAATAAACCACAATGACTTATACTCAACTACAAAATGTAGCCTAAGCAAAAGCCTAATAGTCTACGCTGTTAAGAGACATAGCCTAACCTTTCCAAAATTTGCTCTCATTGTTTATTGTTGTTTCTTAATATGTGCACAAATCACGTCAACAAAACTTAAATCAATACAACATTAAAAAATGTAAGAACTTATTCCTCAACCTAATAGAATTATTATATTTAAAAGCTATTTTAATTCCTGTTTCCTGAAATAAGTGCTTAAACTAATTTAGTTTGTCATTAAATGGCAATGTTATACATTTGCGGAAGTCATTAGAACGTGCAAGTTTATTACAATAGTAAGTTTTTCTGGCTGCAAAATGAGCTGATGTTATAGACCAATCTGGGTAATACATTTCTGAAAAATAGTCTTGATTCTAACGATTTCTTCGTCTAAATAAGAGTGATGACATATTCTATATGCTATAAGAAACAGGATAGATATTACAGTTTTTTTTACAGTATTATCATGGCATGAAAAATAATGTATATATGCATTTGAGTGTGTTCTCTTTCTGTATACAGATAATTTTATATCATGGTAATCTTTATTGATAAGGACATCTAACAAAAGTAATTTGTTGTCTTCTTCCCGCTCATATTTAAATTGAATTGAAGATTGCAAATTATTTAAGTTACTGAAAAAATGGGTAAATTCAAGACCATCAGGCCATACTGACAAAAAAGCTATAAGAAACAGGGTAGATATTACAGTTTTTTTTACAGTATTATCATGGCATGAAAAATAATGTATATATGCATTTGAGTGTGTTCTCTTTCTGTATACAGATAATTTTATATCATGGTAATCTTTATTGATAAGGACATCTAACAAAGGTAATTTGTTGTCTTCTTCCCGCTCATATTTAAATTTAATTGAAGCATGCAAATTATTTAAGTTACTGAAAAAATGGGTAAATTCAAGACCATCAGGTCATACTGAAAAAAAGCATCATCAATATAGGGAGCAATTCTAGGCAGGAGTTCTGTTTCAAAATACTTCATGAAGACACAGGCTAATATCGGTGATAAACTATTTTCCATACTTAATCCAAATTTCTGTCTATAAAACTCATTATTAACTCGACACACATTATCTAAGAGACACAATTCCACTAAATCAACCAATTTATTAGCTGCGATGGGAATATCCAAATTGAGGTTAAGGATAACTCTTCTAAGAAGGCTGATGGTAAACAAAGAGTTTACATCAAAGCTCCCAAGTTTGCCGTCTGGAAGTTGAAGATGATTAAGGCGATTCTCGAAGTCTTGAGTATTTTTAATCAATACTAATAGGAGATAGTCCCAATTTTAATTTTCCGGATGGTCATTTTATATGTAGCTCCTATTTCCGGAACCTGATCGTAAACAGTTTAGTTAATGATCTTAGAACCACACCTCCTGATTAATGACCCTTTTCTCCGTTTATGTTTTCTTTTGCTAGGATTTTGCGATGAACATGATTCCAAATAAGAAAAAGAAGGATGAGATGTTTTCCTTCCACACCCCTTTCTTTGCTGTGATGTCAAATTTTCTGCTATTGGTTTTGATTTGTCACTATTATTGGAATATTCGGACACATTTTCAAGCAGGTTGATAATAGCAATTTCAAAATTCTTGAGAGCTTCTTCAGAAGTTTGTTTTTCTAAACTGTAAGATTCCAATAAGAATCTCAACATGTTTGAACATATCAAAAAATAATTCTAATAAAAAAATAAATTCTTCATCTTCCAAAATTTTCTTGAATCCAATTAATTCACAAATGCTCTTCTGATCAAACTCTTTTTCATTTTGAATTCTAGTAAAACACTATTATTTGTTGTCTGTTTTCATGTGCTGCAATAAGTATTCTAGATTTAAAATTCCAACGTGTCTCACTCACTTTCGGAATCTGAGCAGTAGAGAATTTCTGGAGCTGACTTTTGCGCTTAGGTGAAATAGTAAAAGAACACACCAATTTTATTCAAACTTGAAAAAACCCAAGTTGATAATTTTATTAAAAGAAATGCGTCACCGACTCATCGTCAGCTGTCTCGGGCCAAACTTGCCTGGCCCATATTTTGGGCTATTGAGTCGCATTGTAAAAAGGATGATATGAATCGGCCGGTAAGTCGCTTCAAGAAAGAGATAAGATATAGGCTTAAATGGGCCTGAAGATGTGGGCCCTTTGGCATTTGAAGAAAAAAAAATTATACGCCCAATGCAGGCTTTGTATGCATTAACAGATTGTAATATGGAATTTATCTTGTATACTTTTAATTTTTTATTCATTTTGTTGGTGGGGCCCGGTGAACGGTGTGGCCTTCTGGCCCTAATGTACAAGCCGCCACTGTATATATATATATATATATATATATATATATATATATATATATATATATATAAATATATACACATATCTTTTCAGAAATCACAATTTATACCCGTTAACTGGTTTAGATGGACATTTTTGAAAGTGTGGTTGTCTGGATTTAACAAAGTGAGATTAAAACGAACTTAAACTAATATATTGATCTTGAATCAAAGCCAGGCCTAACAAAATGCCAGACGATCTGGAAGAAACACTTTTTACCGTGGCCAACCTTGTCTATGACAATGTTAAGAAGTTTGGCATCGGAGACAGGGCCTACGAAAGAGCTATGTCCGAAGAATTACTAGAAAGAGCCATTCGACACGAATCACACAAGAAGATATACGATGAACGGAAAGGAAAGTATAAGTTTATCGACCTTTATTTCCCGGACCATGCGAGGTTTGCCAAACTCAAGTCTCGCAAGTACATCACCCGGACAGAAATTGCTGAGTTGAAGGAAGATGAACAAGTGTTGGGTATCGAGGGGATGATTATTAACTTCTACAATGGCGTCAACATTCGCCATTCAACCAGCGGAAGGGTTAGAAACAATGATTTGGATTCCATAGTCACTTTCCATTCAGATAACCACCCCAGACAACACCCTAAGTCTCGCATGACACTTCCTCACTTGTCTGGAAGTACGAGTCGCCTCAGTGACATTTCTCCTTCTGAAGGGCCACCTTTTGTTTCTAGGGCATCCAAATACAGTAAATATCCCGTTACTGTTCCACCCCTTTGTGACGACAGAGGCTCCTCTGATAATCACAATTGCGGAAGCTTCAAAAATGCCAACAAAATCTTTTCCTTGTCTTGTGCCGCGTTTTTCTTTTCGGAGGGTGACAGACGGGAGTTCGCCGTCATTTTTAACGACCTCTTGGAGACAATGAAACTGACCAGAATCACAATCCCAGAAAAGTTTCTTGAAGGACCAAGGATGAGGACTCCGGACGGAGAGCTTAGTGAAGCCCTCAAAAAAGTATTTTCGGCCAAATTCACCCGACAACAGCCGACCTCCAAGAAGGCAGAATCTCCAGTCAAAACTGAAAGTCCGGTGCCTAATGGATCTGAAACTAGTGATCATGAAGAAAAAAAGGAATGAGGTTTCAAACTCTTAATTAATAATCGGTATCTAGAAGTATAACTGACAAATTCTTTATACAATGACATATTCTTTCTCAGTTAAGTCAAGATATTACTGGTCTGTAACAGATTCTTGGAAGTCCATAAACTTCTTTAACCTTAAAGAGTAAAATAGTCAATAGTATTACATTTTTGCACATTCCTAATGCATTATTTTATTGCAACTATTCTCTCTTAAAATCTTGTTAGTTACTGTTATGTAATTCTGAATCTTCAACAATTTATAACAAATTTTCGCAGGAAGAAATGTTTTAGTTTAATGACAGCAGTGCATTAGGCACTCGAACATAGTGTAATTTATTATAGCTTGTCCCAGAAAAATGTCTACACATTTTTTTCAACAATACAATCTATAAAGATAGTAAATATATAAATTTTTATAAGTTTTAAACAAAATTTGTTCATCTGATTCTATATAAATTAGTATTTTTATGACAGTAAAAAACTAAAATAGAACTACGTTTAAATTAAAAGTGTTTTTTACGCGAATCGGAAAAAAAGGTTTTGTTTGATAACAGCGAGTATGATAAATTTTCGTAGGTAAAGTAAATATGTTCATATTGAAGCCTAAATGCTGTTAATTACTATTTAAAAGTTACAAATTCTTTGGTGACAGTATCTTTAGTGTTCAAATTGTCAGTCCACGGCTATACGGCCCTCATCTATAACTAATAGAGTTGGGAAATTTACTTACGCATCTGAATTTCTTTCCCTTTATCAATTAAATAATTATATATTTGTAATCATGGTAATGAATGCAGCTTTTATTGCAGGTGAATTATCATTGTTTAAGAAGATAAACCCCAATTATATTTGTTGTTAAATTATTTGGAAGTAATACTTAATTATTATAAATTAAGAATTTTTCATTATTTTCTCTGCCAAACGGTTTCAATTACTAAGTTATTACTTTTTTAGGCCTATTTCTATGAATACTTATATTTCGCTCAGTATGCAAATGTCAAGTAAGGGGATGCAATGTCTGATGTTAATAATAGTTCGATACCAAAATACTAAAATATATTTCATATTGCAGAAGCATTTTGTCAATTCAGCGAAAATGCTTTCCCTTTCGGATTCCTTTTGTCATATAACAAAAAAAAAAATGCCATTTAAGTTGTATTTATTGTTGTAAATGCGGATAGTTTTTATTGCTATCTTACAATCTCATAATACTAATTAGGATTATGTGAGGTGTGTATTCTAATCGTGACTACATTAATGATAGCAACGTTAAATTTACGTTTACTTAATTAGGGAAATATATTTTTTTAACTTGACTAATACGAATAATTTTAACATTAACGTTTGATGTCCTTTAGTTAAACGACCGATGCCATTATCAACCTATATTTGTATGTAGTTGACGTCATTTTTACCCAATTTAAAGAAATAATAGCGAGAAGTATCCGTTTTTAAATATTTAAGCATAGCCTAATGAACTGATATAGTAATAAATTTATATAATGATGAACCACAATATCAGTAATGTATATATTTTTAAATATACAGGTAAAGATAAAGCCAGAATGCTTCTATTAAAGCATAAATAAATGTCATCTTCTGCTACACACATCCAGGTTATGAAGAAAAGATAATAAAGGCTAAATTACTTTTAAATTTGTATACGATCATGTCTGACAGTTGAATTGAAATTACGAGTTTGTCTTAACTATGTCGGTGTAGATATGAGACAAAAAGTTTCATTGTACTGTTTGAAAATTATTTTGATTTCTCAATAGCGTTAACAACTGGCTAAGCTTTTCGGCTACTTGGTTTGCAATGCCGACTAATAAATTACGAACTTTGAATTGGATGATTAAGAAGATAATGGAAGCTGATATATTAACGAGAAGTCAATTCTAGTACTGGCGAATTGAAGAGGGTAAATGGAAATTGAATAAAAAGAGTGGAAATAGTAACCCCCACATCCCACCCAAAATCAATTTAAAAGTCCTTAGGAGACAAATTCAAGCCGGTGTGATTTGCACTATAAGTTTGCACACGGAGAACGACAAACATTAAAAAGTACAAATTTGGCCGCCACCGTTGTAAAGCTAACTTTTAGAATATCGAGTGACTTGATACCACATGTGGTAGTATATAAGTGATATAATTTTTTATTTTTTTAGTTAATAAAGCCATATCTCAAAATTATCTTTCAAACTTTACATTCCGACTACATTAGGGATCAATTCTGTTCTCTAGCACGACTACGCCAAGGTTCTGTCGTCTCTCAAGTAATTGTGAATCCAGTGCCCAAAGGACTTGACTGCAACAGGTACAATTGGATTTCTGGATTTAATTAATAATTTCATACGTTCATTTATAACTTTGAAATCTAAATTAAGTTATTTATTATTATTAATTGCGCCATCTGTCTATCTATGGCAAACCATAGGGTACGTGGAGCGGGTCTTCATTGGAAGGTAGGGGCGGTGAGAACGGTGATACTTTTTTGTCCCAACCTGCCATCCTTGGAAGTTCTTCGAGGCCAAACGGAGAGCTATCCGTTCCAGATTAGGGGAGTGTGGATTAGAAACATCCAAGATGATGTGCAGTTGTCCAAATTAGTCATGTCAGATTTTTCAAAATGTTTAGGATAAAAGTAAGTTAACTATGATACGAGTATAATTATATGTTCTATAAGTCCTCGAATAACTTTAGATAACTCTCGCTAGACTTTTGCTGTGCTGTGTTGCCAAGTAATAGTATTTTTCATAACACAGGTTGGAAAATTAATTAAAGCGCTGAAAAAATAGCCAAATGTTAATGCGAATATTTTATGATATCGACAAATAAAAAGTAAATAAATATATAAAGTTAATTAAACTGGAAAAAGGAAAAATTGGGTGAAATTTGGCATACCTGTTCTAAAACAAAACTCTTTCAAAATATTTCGAAACTGCAGCTTAAAATAGCGCAATAACGTCAAAGATTTCACTGAATTTATTTTATTAGTAAATGTCCTTCGCAGTTTATTTATAACTAAATATACCCTAAACACTCCATCTCTCATCAAATAATAATAATATATTGAACTGTTTCTCTCAGCGCCCCACTGTGACTGGCAGTAGCTCTCTACACGCGCTGTAATTTTTTTTTCTACTGGGAAGCGAACTCGGTGCCCAGGACGGGAATTCCAGTCCTTTATCCACTACCCTAGCCTCCTAAAGAATTATTTTCAAGGAGTTGTTCATTGTTATTATTATCTCAGTTTGCCTTAGGAATATGGTCCTATTTGTATTAATTTTAATTAAAAAATATGACTAGTCCTGGTTTATGATAGGATGAAGATTTTTTTCTATTTTTTCAATCGACCCTTGGAGAGGTTTGCTAGGAACACTGGAATCCTATATTCTCGACTTGATTCTAAAGCCTCCGTCTCATCCTATGATAGAAATACTGGCCGTGATTCGGACTTTTGGTCCCAAATAATTTCCCACTCACATTTTCACCCTACAAATGATAATTAGAGGCTTCCCTCCCAGAAATAGGATAACTCTGTAAATCTATTTTCTAGGTAGGCTTCATGTGATGCATGTAAACATGAACGAAAGTTTTTGACGGCTCATCTAAATGCAGGTTTTTCCAAGTCTGGACAAAAGAAAAATGACTATTGTAAATAAAAATTTGAACTACATTTTATTTAATTGAAATATTAATAAATAACATTTTTAAGGTGATTTCCACCATTTGTGATGCAAAATTTAATGTACTTTGCGAGATTTATCCGATGAACCCGATGCATTAACTCTCAATTTGTATCGATTTGAGCACAGTCATTTATGGTGCGCTTTTCCCTCAGCTGTCTCGTATCGTTAATTTTCATTGAGTACAACTTTTCCAATAGCATAAATAACCCGAGAAAAGAAATGAAGGGAGTACAAGCTGGAGAGCGAGGAGACCATTGTGATATTTCCTATGTATGCAGATATTAAGAACACACTGTATTTAAGGAAAATCAGTAAATCTTAAAATTTGCCCTTAATACATTTATTAATTATGAAAGAGAATATATAAGCTTAGTGGGTAAAGAAAATGCATATAGGCAAACATAAAAATAGGACTATAGACGATAACATTACATAAAAATCCCTTAACCCTTCCTTCATAGTGAGCGATGCTAATTATCTTTAATGGTGTACATGTAATTCATTCTTATATTTGTAATAAGACCATACGAAGAAAATAGTCAATGAAGTCATACTGTAATATGTTTGTCTCTAAAGTAAAACTATTTAATTAGTATGTTTTTTTATTGCCCTTATCATAGTTTCATAATCACTTGGTGAAATTGGTTAAATCCTCATTGTCAGAAAGATGTAAAAGAGGAAATGTTTACGAAGAGAAAGTACTGGTCTAAAGTGCGAACTAATAGAAAACGAGTCGCTGAGATGCAAATAACGCGTGCCTCAGTCCACTCGGCCATCCTGAAACTTATAAAGTTTTATTCAAGCCTCGCTTATACGACACCTGCTTTCGCACTATCCACATTAAAAGGTCTTTTTTCCCTCATAAACAAGGACTTGAAACAACAGAGCCGGGATGAAACAATATTAAAGTAAACTAAGGAAGAAATAACATAAATAACTCTTAGTATAAGAGTCTTGCAAAATTGATATCGACAGCAAAGACACGAAAAGAGACTGGCCCAACAAAGTACAATATAAAAGAGCTGCGATTTTACATATAATAAATCCACTGTAGCAGAAATACTGCCACATAACGAGCTACAGTCAATACAAGGAACAAAAGAAAAACCTGTGTTACAAATATAGAACTTGGAAAAAGATTCAGCTTGTGATAAGTATTAATTAGTTGGGTATAGACTGATGAATGGGGGAAATAGCCTACTATGAGGTCCTGATAGTAGGTTATTTTGAAGAATATGAAATGGGATTAATTAAGGGAGATCCTGGCTATTTTAGGGAACAAATGAGAAAGGTTCCAAATATTTGGTCAGTGGAGACGCAGTTTCTTCTGAAATCTTTATTTTGGAGACGCAGGAAGTTAGCGAAATTGGGTGGAAAACAGCCATATTATAATGATTTCTTCCCAGCTTGCGAAAGCATGTACGGTAGCCATTCATTAAGAATTTAGCTGGATACCATCCATTTGGGTTCTTATGAACACGTCTACCATCCATTTGGGTCCTTTTGAACAAATCTATCAAAAAATCCTCCAAGTATGACATATGATATATCATTCGCACTAGGGGCATTATCCGCGCTCAAACAAGAGCAGATTGCAACTCACTTAACTTAGCAGGTCGTTGAAGGGTTCTCCGATTATGGGCGTAAAGTCCAGTTGATGGCCTTTAGGGAGCCCAACGTGTTCTTAAATGTTGACGCAGCAATATCTTGTCTCAAAACTGCGTAGAAAGCTGTCACGAAGGACTCCACACGGACACGGGGGCCGAAATTACTGTTCCGTACTCCGTATTCCGTCTTCCGGAAGGATGGAAGGGGGGCCATGCGAAAACTAGCCTCGAATAACTCCACACATTCACAAGAGGAGGTCTTCCCGTTAAGTAAAGATACGAATGATCGCCAAGAAGAGCAACAAACATACTTCGAAACACATCGAAACGTGGCATTCGCTCAACGAAATTCATACGCGATGAAATTGTTCGAGTAGCACATATAGGCATGACGCTTCTCTGAGAAGGCTGTCTCACACTCAGCCGAGTGACAAGAAAGAATACGGCGTGTCTGTAAGTGTCCCTTGGGATGGATCGTGTACTCCCCAGAGGGGGGAGCCTACCGTTCAAATCTACGAGAAGGAAAAATGGCCAATTCATTAGCCTCTCAAAAAGAGATTCTATCCCCAGACTTAACGGCTAGGATTACGTACTCTAAAAGATACGAGTCAGATTGCTTTGAAGAAGCAGGGTGATGCTCACTGCAACTCACACCCTTGCCCTTACACGATGCAGCTTTATTATGTACGGCCTTGGAGTAATTAACACCGATTTCGAATCACCCTACTTAACACGTCTGCAAGTTCGGTTTATATGATAGAAGTAGTATAGATAAAAACACCTCACCGGCAACGGCACGTATGCTTTGGACAACGTAGCGATAACGACATGCTCGCACTGACTAATGAAGTCTGTCACTAACACACGTGATGGAGACTGTACGGGTGGGTAGCGAGGAATCTCCCTGTTTCCAAAGGACAGGTTAGACTCTGAACGCTCATTGGTTGGCCAGCTCTTCGGTGATATGCTCTAAGGAGTAGTCAACGAGTTACTTAGCGTAGACCACTTCTTTACGATGTTCATGGTAGCGTGCGGTATTCTCCTGTACATGATAATCATTGAGTGTCTGAAGAGAACTTACAATGGCGTCCTGCAAAGGGACAGCCGTATTAACCAGAAGGTGTTGCCCGTTTCTCGGGCGACTTTCGGCCCCTACCGAATAACCTAGCTAATACCTGACGCGGGTGGAACATGCTTCATTTGGAGAGCATGTTTACATCAGTAGAGTGAAGTATCAAGAAGCGATTTAAACCAGCAGACTCGCAAATGCGGAGAACCTGTGCACGGCTCTCTCTAAGCTTCGTTCGGAGTTACTCTCTGCACTCGAGGGTGTCCGGAGGACAAAGGAGCTATTCTTGGCCTAGGTCACATGCCGATCCTGGAGCAGACCTTTCCGTCTCCGAACCCAGACACGGAAAGGAGATGAACCACTAGTCTTCTTAGAATTATTTTTATATTCCTTTTAGGAAAGGTTGGTGAGGTAGAGACATGCCCCCATGAGAACGTCCCCCAAGACCGGACGTGCTACTGTCATCCAGGTCTTTGTCTTAAATAGAGGTGGATCTAGCTGTCTGAGGGGCTCAATCAGGGTCATTATCTCCTCTTGAGTTCTCGGGAGCCCGTATTAATCACCTCAGGAGGATCTTGCTCAGGGCGGACTTATGTTCGGTGTTATCTCTCGCGAAGTCAGTATTCGCTCCAGGGCACGACTCTATCGTCTGAAACAGAGGTGCCTTCGGGTCCTCACACAGCTCGTGAGTGGCCTCCATCTGGCCATCCGCCAAGGTGTCGGGGACCCCTACCTGATAATCATTAAGCCTGTGGTATGGTATAGCATGATGTTATGTGGGTACGCAGGCCGTCCTCCATTGGGAAAACTTGAGGGCCGGGCATACTTTCCGTTGGCGAGTCCGAGTTGAAGGAAGGGGTTAAAGGGAAAATATCTATCTCCTTAGACATATGAGAGGGTGAGGCCTTCTCTCCTCTAGAAGAAACTTGGAGGGGCTCATCAGAAAGCACATGGAAGGGAAGATGGGCGCTCGATATTTGAGGTGGAGCTGTCAGACGGCTGCTCAGTAAGTAGTAAAGGGGAAACATCTGTACCATAGGAAAAGGATGAGCTGGAAGCCTCTTCTCTGTCGTAGTGTTGTCTTAGTCCTCGCCAATCACAACAGCCAAAAATACATCAAAACCCGCCCGCCATAAGCAGTACATAAATCCTTATCTGGACGGTCCCGTAAGGTGTTGAATGGTTTTGCAAGTGTAACTTGGGGTAGTAGAACGCCCCTCAGACCAAAGTACCCCCAAAGAAAGTGGTGCTATCTCTCGGCTCGTCATTTGTATTTCTTTTAAATATCCCACTGTCTTTTCCACGCCTGGGTGAAAGAAGGTCTTAAACGTTCGAAACCAACTGAGAACGGCCTCAATGAGTAGTGGTGGGGTCACCCAATTAGGGGAAGAAAGGGTAATTGGGGCCAAGCTGATCTTCTTTTTATAGCTCCCCAACACCCAGGTCCCCTCAAGGCTTGATCTCATGCAGCCTGCAGGCGTTAGAGGGAGTTGATTTTAGTAATGGATTACGAGTTGAATAAAAAAAGGTGATCAAGTGAAATTTCTTATTTCTTACATATATATTTTAATTTTTCTATAATATTTAATTGGTTCTTTAGAATTTTAAAGCCTCTTAAATTGTTTTTTTACAGACTTTTCTAAGCAATTGTGAAATAAGAGGAAGGAGTAGCATTAATTACAGTATTTAATTTATTTTAAGTTACATATTGCAATTTTAATCGATTCTTTTCTTTCAATGCTTTCTTTAATTACTTTTGTCTAACTTTTAAATTGGATTTTCTTTTGTTTTAGTTATACAGTCTAATTTACAATAGAATAAATTCTAAAAAAAATGTAATGTACAAGGAGCATCATATACAGTATTTCGTGAAAAGAGAAATACTGTACTGCATAAGATATCCAATTTGAAGATGTATTTCTAAAGGTCACTCAATGAGTTACGGCCGTATGCTAAGACAAATGTGAAATGCACTTTTATGAGATTTAGTGTAGCTTCACAATTATTTATAAATTTATTATATACAAAAGGCTAAAATCTAAAATATATTAATTTTTTTATTATCAAATGTGCATTTCACATTTGTTTTAGCATACGGCCGTCAGTGAGTCAGTCTTTAATTTGTGGCTATGTTCCTATGGGTGCACGCATATTAAATAGAACAAGGTCTGCTCACCAAAAAGTCGCGTACTCTCACTTCTTCCAATTTATGACCTTACGATTGTTAAAAATTCAATAATTCCAGGACTATCATTGTGAGGACCTTGGCAATTATATCATTTGAAAAAAAATGTAAAGCATCATGAGAGTTTCAAATTTCGTTAGAACGGCCGAATAGTTATGATGTTATTGCTCAAACAAAATAATTCCCGGGCTAACTTTGGAGAACTTTGGCAATTAAATTATTCGAAAGAGAAAGTAAAACAACTTAAGTGTTTCACATTTCATTAGAATCGGCAGAATAGTTATGATGTTAGTACCAAAACAAAATAATTTCAGGACTAACCTTGCGAGGACTTTAGCAATTATATTATTCGAAAGTAAAAGTAAAACAAGATAAGTGTTTCAAATTTCGTTGGAATCGGCAGAATAGCTATGATGCTATTGCCTAAACAATATAATTCCCGGGCTAGCTTTTGGAGGATGTTAGCAATTATATCATTCGAAAGAGAATGGAAAAAAAACATTAAGGTTTTAAGCAAAATAACTCCTGGGATAACCTTGGGAGGATTTTGACAATTATATCATTCGTAAGAGAATGATAAACAACATTAGGATTTCAAATTTCGTTAGAATCGGCTGGATATTTATGATGTTATTGCCAAAGCAAAATAGTTCCTGGGCTAACCTTGCGAAGACTTTGCCAATTATATCATTCGAAAGAAAATGTAAAACAACACAAGTGTTTAAAATTTCGTTAAATCGGCTGAATAGTTACAATGTTATTACAAAAACAAATAAAGCAAACTGGGGACCGACCGACTGACCGATATAGTGAGATTTAGAGTCGCCCGTGACTAGACTCGCACGCGACTAACAAACAAACATACTTTCATTTTCAACGAATCGTTAAAGTCACATTCTTAGAGACAAAATTGTTAAGGTCAATGGCTGCAATGGCACCCTAGAATAGACTTGAAATGTTCCTTGATTCCAATAAGGAGGGATTGTTTTAAGTAGCACGTCCATTTTTTTTATTCTAATATCTGTCCAACTTGATGGTACACTTTTTGTTGTAAAAATATATACCTTAAATTATATCCTACGAAATGTCTTACGACCTTGAACAGCTCTTCAATCATCATTAGCCATAAAAACATAGCCTATTGCTTATCGCGCCAATCTAATTGCGTGCCTTCTTTTACTTTTCCGCAGTCAGATTTAGTTCAGTGCACGCTCAAACTCGTAATGAAGGTGTACACATAGCTTGAGGAAGGTCAACTGATGATATCGCATAGCTATCAAGCTCTCAGTTTCAACATGAACTTAACAGGACACTGTAAATGGTGGTAAATTAGTGGAAACACCCCGCTGTTCTTGCGACTTAATAATTATCATATTTGACGGAATAATAACGATGATTTTAATTAGCCTATATACATCTCAGGGTCACATTTATGAATGGTGTGTATGGATTGTGGTTGAAGAAAAGTTAATATATTCTGGAACAGGGTAGAGTTTTGAGGAGTGGAAGTGTTTGTTTATAATTTTAGATGACCCTTTTTGAGATAACAATACTGACCCGGGCATCAACAAGAAAAAGACTAAAGCTCATCAATAGTCTAATTTTAAATAACGAAAAACAATATCAATAATGAAAACAACAAAATATATAAGAGAACAATCGATAAGATACAAGAAACATGTTTAGGTGCCATCGGAGAAAGCTTATTCCACCTTCTTGATTGAAGCAAACTGTGCACATCGGTACAGTTCCAGCATGATCCGATGTGTGCTCAAAGAAATAAGACTTCAATACTCCAGATGCTGCGGAAATTTACGGAGCGAAGGTACGGTGATAAACATTCAATGGTGGCACTAACCGGGCAATGTCTTAAGGAAGAACCATCTTCGCGTCCTGTCCGAGAATTACTTAGAATATTTATAGGAGTTTCTTTATCTGTTACCCAAAAGGTTTCGAGCATGATTGTTATCTCTCGACAGCAAAAGCAATATTCAGATAAGCCTTAGACGAAATGAGACCCGTCTGTGGCTCATAAAGATGCTGATCTCGCACGTAAAAGTTTATCATGAACTGTACACAACGTAAAGCAAGTAACATCTCTTCTACATCGACAAGAAAGTTCTCTGCTAGGGATGTGCAGAAGGCGTGAATCGTCAGCTGGATCCGGAGTGGTGTAATAGATTTTACTATATAGCGGAATAAATCTTGCAACCGGACTCATGTTTTGAACGAAAACAGGAATGGAAAAATAAATGTACATAGGGTTCCCCAATCAGCACCGCACGTGAGCAACACCACAGAAAGGCTAACCACCATAACATTGGTACAAGAGAGCCTACGGTTGCGAATGTGGGTCTTCCGAGGGTGGCATCAGTCGAATTTAAGAGCAAGGAAGAGGAGCGAGTCGACCACGTTTATACGAGCAACATCGTAGAGTGCCTAAGATGGTGGCAAAAGTGCAGCACCTAGGTCTCTTGCCTAAAGAAAAGTAAAACCCCTGTGTTTCGGCATAAAGAGAAACAAAGTTAAGAGCCTGGGGGACTCGGTGCTCCAAGGTAGGCTTCTGAGCAGCGCCAAAAAAGATCGAAAGTCTTCTGCGTAGAGCATGGCTAAAACATCTTTCGGCAGCACTGAGATGATACTGCAGATGACACTCGCCTTAGGGACGACCTCTTCCTGGTGTAAAAACCAGGAAATGTGTTTTCAGAGACAGAATGGAGGTTTTATATAGTACCTTATACCGTATTACTATGCGCTATCACATGCATTATTCAAATAAAAAACTTTCAAGAAATGGGGCAGGCGACGGAAAGCCTCGCAATTAACACTCCATCAGGAACATCAAATCCAACGTGAAGTGTAAAACCTAAGAAAGCTGCACTGTGCATAAAACAGGTACGCTGTCCAAGGGGCAAGCTAACCTAGCATTTATCGATTTCTGCATTAACTTACAGACGAAGGAGGTTTAAGAAATTGGTTGGAAATGAGTAGAGGTATAATAATATCTCTATGGATTGCAAATATTCGGGGAAGATGTAATGTGATCAGATACTGTTAAACAAAGCTAAAAGAAAGGCTTCCTCGAGAAGTTACAAATTGAAAGATAGAACACGGGATATCGTTAGGACAAGGATCGCTATCCGCACAAAAGGCGAGAGCGAAACAAAACTCGGTCAGCATAAACAGGATAAATTAAAGCGTTATCTGGTTCTGGGAGCGAAATCTATTCACCGGCTTTAAGTGACTCTGCAACTCGTTTGTAATATTGGTAGAATAACATCCCAGCTACAGAATATAAAGAAACTAGTTGTTAAGGATTGGGTACGGAGTAAGGGTGCGAGATCGTGGTGCTACCTTTCTAGAGAACGGGAAGGAGGTGTTGAGTGAACCTGTCCCGCCCGAATCTATTTAACACGTTTCCACACCTCTGCAAGAGTGTCTCTCCAATTCAGTGAAGACATCTATGACAACCAGGATAGTCGGCATTCATGCTTCGAAATTAAACAAATTCTCGACCTTGTCTGACGAAATTCACAGAGTTAAATTGCGTTTCTCTCTGAAAGCCGTCTAACACTGATATCCAAGGAAAGGGTTACCGTAAAAAGGCCTAAACATTCGTGCAATAATAGCCAGATGGTGGTACCAAAAAACTCCATGGCTTTAAATACTGACACCATACTCGATCTAATCTCCACCGGGGTGGCCTTTCAAAAAAGCGGAGGCCCGGTGAAATGGATTGAATGGAAAGTGATTTCTCCTATGGAGTTTATCGACCACCTTTCATCTAAAGCCAACTTATGCATCAGTGTAGTACACCGACACAAGACAGGAAAATGAAACTGGGACTGACTTTGTAGTCCATCTAGATAAAGTGTCTACCTTTCAGGTATACGAGAAGACAAGGCCTCGTTGACTGTTCTACGATACGGCGGAACTCCGCTTTATCGAAGTCAGCTGAAGGTGGAAGGTTCACCAAAGCAAGAGAATAAATCTTCTTCAGATGGAGCTAGACCATTACCATCAAAATGGAGGTATGAATGAGCAGAGAAAATTACAACATCTTATCATATGTAAATTGCGGACCAGCCACCACGTCCTCCATCTTTTGATGTAGGAATCTCAATCCATTTACTCCAAAAAAGTGTATAGGATCACACATTCAACATGGTCTACTGGATGCATATAACGAAATGAGAACGAAATAAAAGAAATCATTACAGCTCTTTCTAATTAGTCTGATGGATTCAGAATTGCTTAGGGGTTGTTCCACTGACAACTTCATATGTTCTTCTTCCTCCAAGTCAAGAAATTCGAAGTGGGAGTCAGGCAAATTTGTTTCCCGTGTAACGGTGGGGGTAAATGAATCTGTTGTAGGGTTAAAAATGGGCGATGGTACTGCAGCTCTTGTAGCTGTGGAGAAACAGAAGAAGAGAGTGTTTTTTTTGCACTTGGAAGAGTAGAAGTCACATGGTCGTGCATACCGTGAAAGAACCTTCTCCTTCACCTCTCGTTACGAAATTTACTCCACAACCTGTACGCAAGGAACTTCTTTTCGAAAATATACGAATCACACTGCTAAGGGAGGCAGGCTAAAATTTTCCATAATTCAAACACTTGCCTGTGCACTCGAGAGATTTATAATGCTCAGCCTTAGGACAGCCTACAGGTTTGAGGGGAGGGTTGACCTGTCTTTGTTGTCGACTTGCTTGGCATTATGGCTTTCCATAATGGCACGAATGCCTTCACATGGTAGTGATACCATCCAGCGAGTGTCGTCTCAGTGATCATGTCCAAGTCATATATAAAGTTGTCTAGAAATTAATTTCGGGTCTGCTGACCAAAAAGTCGCGTGCTCTCACTTATTCTTATTTATGACCTTACGACCTTAAAAACTTTGTCAATTATATTATTCGAAATAGAATTTAAAACAATATAATGGTTTCAGATTTCGTTAGATAGGCCGAATAGTTACAATGTTATTATAAAAACAAAAAAAGGGCAAAATGGGGACAAGCAAAATTGGGACCGACCGACCGACATAGTGAGATGTAGAGTCGTCCGCAACTAGACTCGCACGCGACTCAAAAAGCTCATAGAAGGAAACTTTTGTTAGATAACGAGATTTAAAAAAGCAAAGTAACACGTGAACTTGCCAAAAAAAATTAAAAAGACAATGATGCACTTAAGGCCAGCTGCATGCAATTGGGAAGAAGAAGAAAATGGATAAGTAGATTCCACATCAACTGACTAATACCAACGAAATCGACGCCTTGGTAAGTGTTAAACACTGCTTCTAGAATCCAAATGATCATTTTCTTAAGCAGATCGGTGCGTGGGACGAGAAGTGGATCCTTTATGATAATCGGAAACGAAGTTCACACTGGATGGGTGTAAATGAGGCCCCTAAACGTTTTGAAAAGTTAAATAACATTCAAAGAAAGATCATGGTGACCGTGTGGCGGTCAGTAGTTGGTATTATTCACTTTAACTTTTGGAACCATGGAAAGACTATTAGAAATGATGAATATTGCAATGAATGGAGGGAAATCGGCCTCTCTCAGCAGCATAGGCACCGTCGAGATCGGGCTCGGACGAAATAATAGCCGTCGGTGACTAGAATAGACGCTTAGTCTGCGCGTAAAGGCGCACTGCATGACTTAAAGCGTGTGGTTATTCCCCAACTTCGCCCAGAATGCCCCATTCAATGACTGTAGACCAGAATGCTGGATCTATTTCACCATCTAAAACATACATTCGAATGCAACAGAATAGATGTCCCATCTGTTGTCAAGTTTTGATCGATCAAAGCAACGACAAACAGTAATATAGACCCCTTACCACCCCACGGGTCAAACGCACAGAGAGGAAGATAGACCGTTAGGCATTGATTATGCTACTCCCAGGTGAGGTATTGGTGGAATGTATAGACAAGGAATCTGTGCAAGTCAAGCACGCCGCCCACATAAGCCCCAATTTGTAACACGTTTGGTTCGGGGTCTTTCTGTGGCGGTAGTATAAGTTACGATCTAGGTATTTGCGAAGAAAACCTGAAACCCCTGTGTTTCTGCATGACAAGAAACGCGGCTCAGAACTTGTTCGACCCGGATAGACATCTGATGCACAACACAAGAGATAGAAAAGTAGTCTACCTAGACCGTTGTCAAAATATCTTCTGGCATCAGCGAAACGATATCATTGATGCCATTGGTAAAAAGGGTGATGCTGAGTACAATTATGGGTGAAACATTCTCCTTTTGCCTTGCGAGGTAGAAGAGGGCTCACCCAACTTATACGCGGAATCGACGATCTTATAGAAACAAAGAACAAAAATTATGAGGAGTTCCCTCACCCTAACGTAAGGAGGTGGTTCTCCTTCTTACCATATTGCCAGTTATTACCATAGCCCACTGTGATAAAACCAAGTGACCTCTGCTATCCAGGAAATAAGCTAAGCTAATATTTAAAAATTTATTCATCAATTTCACACTCAAAACTTTAAGGCAATTGGGCGGAAACCAGCTTGGAAAAAAAAAAATTCGGTAGCCATTCCGCAAGACTCTGGGTAAATAATATCCCTCGACAAGATTCTGTGATGTTAAACAAAACTAACATAAAGGCTAAACTTCGCTTACCTAGGTATAAAAAGTGATGTACTGGATATGGCCAGTACCAGGTGCGTTAACCGCGCAAGAAGCCAGAGTGAAGCAACTCGCTCAACGAAAAAAAAGCTAATTAACGGTTTCTCTTCTTTTGGAGGTTAGGCCCAATCGGCGGCTTTTAGTGGCCGAACGAGACGAATTTTTGAAGCCTGGATTAGTATCATTGGCTGAAAAAATGTGAAGAAAGCGGTCGCAAAGGATAACTAGATACACAGGGTTAGAAAGGGAAGTGCCACTTTTCTGAAAGACGAGAGGGTTGTCCCAACTGAATGGCTGGTCTTGAATCATTTTAACAAGCTTCAACTCATCTGCAACAGAGGTCCTGCCATTCAGAGGGGAGGATGTGTTTCAAAACAAAAAATAATTGTGGCCTCACCTGACGAAATTGACACATGATGAAATCGCTGGGAGGGCAAAGGACTGCTAGATACACAGGGTTAGAAAGGGAGGTGCCGCTTTCCTGAAAGACGAGAGGGTTGTACCAACTGAGTGGCTGCTCTTGAGTTATTTTAACAAGCTTCAACTCATCTGCAACAGAGGTCCTGCCATGCAGAGGGAAGGATGTGTTTCAAAACGAAAAATAATTGGGGCCTCACCTGATGAAATTGACACATGATGAAATTGCTGGGAGGGCAAAGGACTGCTAGATACACAGGGTTAGAAAGGGAGGTGCCGCTTTCCTGAAAGACGAGAGGGTTGTACCAACTGAGTGGCTGGTCTTAAATCATTTTAACAAGCTTCAACTCATCTGCAACAGAGGTCCTGCCATGCAGAGGGGAGGATGTGTTTCAAAACGAAAAATAATTGGGGCCTCACCTGACGAAATTGACACATGTTGAAATCGCTGGGAGGGCGTCTTTAACACCGTCATACACTCGGTTGACTAACAAGAAAGATAACGGAGTTCACAACGGCCAGACATTCTTGGAATAGAAGTAAGGTATGTGACGAGTAGAGTGCAGGAGAATAATAATAGTCGTTGACAGGACGTCAGGCCTAAAAATCTGTCATTTGGAGATCAAATGACAGACCCAGAGAGAGGGCCCATTTGGAAGCGCATATATACCAGGGCGGTCAATAAGTTTTACAACTCGGATATAGGAAAGGAGATATGAGGAAAAGTGTATATTATTTTTCAATATAACTACCATTGACTTCAATGCACTTGCGCCACTTGTCCCAGAGGCTTCGGATTCCGGACAACCAGAAATATCCCGACTGCTGTACAATCTGCTCCTGGACGGCAAGCTAGACATCTTCATCGTCCCCAAACCGGCGTCCACGCAGTGCAGCCTTGAGCTAGCCGAATAAAAATAGATCGCTAGGGGCCAGATCTGGGCTGTAGGGGGGGATGGTTGAGCTCATCGAATCCTCACTCGCACAGGGAAGCTTGTGCAACTCTGGCCTTGTGGACAGGGGCATTGTCGTGGAGGAGCAGGACACTGTGTGTCAACTTGCCGCGCCGCTTCTGACGGATGCACTTATTCAACCCAGCCAGTTCCTCGGCGTAATATTGGCCTGTGATGGTCCTTCCACGAGGCTCCTAGTCCACCATTAATACTCCCTCAGAATCCCAGAAGATGGTGGCCATGATCTTCCAGGCTGAGGGTTGGGTCCGGAACTTGGTTGGGGTCGGAGAGCCCCTGTGCTTCCGGACCATGCTTTCGAGCAAGGTCTCGGGATCCCAGTGATGGACCCACGTTTCATTACCTGTCACTATGCGTGACTCGAATCCCGCCGGGTCTTGGTTGTACAGGAGCAGTAGCTCCTCCGAACTTTGACGACGTTAAAGTCGATCATATGGCGTGAGGTTTCTGGAACCCAACGGGCAGAAACCTTGGTCATGGCCAAATTGTCGTGGATGATGTTGATAACACTTCCATGTGATATTCCAAGTTCTCACTTGATTTCTTCAATCTTGACCCGTCGATTTCGAGGATCATCCTCTCCACACGGGCCACATTGTCCTCGTTGGTCACGTCTGACGGGCATTCTGTATGGGGGTCATCTTCAAGGGACTCACGTCCTATTCCAGCGAGCAATGGTTGCATAGGAGAAAGGGTCGGTGTCAGTGTATACTGCAACCATGCGTTCATGGATCTCTTTTGCATTCTTGCCTTCCTTGGTCAAATATTTGATCACTGCGCGGTGCTCAACCTTCTCCATTGTTGAAATATTTGTGACTGACGATCTGCGATTAGCTACTGCTTCTTAAATAGACGAGGCAGGAGCGTGCGGCTGCAGGTCCTGACTTGTCATAACTTCTCTTAACCCCCCCACCCCACCCCCACAAACTGCCATTGCCCTTCCTCTGTTTTGCCCGACCTATTCGCAAATCTTATTGACCGCCCCTCGTATATATATATATATATATATATATATATATATATATATATATATATATATATATATATATATATATATATATATATATATATATATATATATAATATTAAGTGTTTTAAAGTGGTTAATTTTATTTTTAAGTACTTAGTTAAATCGTCATGCAGTGCTGATCACGGCTGTGTTTTAAAATGGATGGTTACATCGTCATACAGTGCTGAACACAGATGAGTTACTTGCAAAGCTAACTGTATTTCCTTCTTTTTTCTTTTACCTCGTTTTATATTTAATTGAATTAAGTTTGCTCCCATACTAATTTTATACAGTTTTACAATCTTTTCCGGTTTACTTGGCATTTCAGCGTGGAATTTACATCCCATTCCTCCTCTGTATCCTTATTGTACACACACATACATTCATTTTTGGTAATTCCTCTTGATAATGCGAGGAAGCCTCCAGTTTCTTTGATTGTGTTAATAACCTAATTCTGCTCCCCAGATTGTTCAGGAATAGTCACTAATCAATTTAGCTGCCACTGCGTGGATTAACGGATCATTTCCATCGCTCCTTGTGTGTGGATTAACAATCATTTCCATTGCTCTTGTTGCTCTCCCTTAGGTTTACTTCTTAGCAGGAATATGCCACCAAAAAACAGGCTTGGTCCGTTTGTAATGACGTTGTACTGGTTGCCTACTTTGTCGTAGAGACTGAGAAATGAAAAGGGATCTGAAAGTTAAAATTATGTTTCTCGAACAACAAAAGAAGGTGTTGCGATTTGATGTACAACCCTTGAGGAGGCAACTCGACACTCAGATAGGGAAGGGTCCGTCTGGAGATGACTGGGATAATGACCAGCGACCCTCAGCCTTGGTTGATTCTAATACTCAGGTAACGGAAGGTACACAGCGAGATGAGTAACGACCTTTGACCGTGGCCAACCAAGCCCCTCAAGATAGCCTACCTGGCCAGCTTTGTGGAACCAGGGATGATGGGTTCGTTACGGTTCGAAGAGGAGTCTTCCCCATCCCCAAGTCGGCTTTGGCAGAGACTGCCGATAATTTGTAACAAATTTTCCGTTTTGAGTCCCGAGCAAGACGATGGATCCTAAGTTCCTATTGTAGTGGATTCTATTTTTAGGGGGCAATTTGAGGAATTCTGCGGCAGAACATCAACCAAACGGCGGAGGTACTGTTGTCCTCTAGGAAGAGTTGAGGATCTTGTTGATTCAATGGAAGATTTTACAAGCGGAGATACCCAAGACATAGCTTATATAATACATATCGGTACTAATTATGTTTTATCTACAAGGTCCAAGGAATTCTAGCAAAATACCGTCTACTGATGAATAAGCTGAAAGAAAGGAGTGGGAACGTGACGTTTACAGGTATCGTTCCCAGAATAAGTGCGGTGAATGTTTTCTATGGAAGAGCATCCTATATTAACAACTATCTTAAAGTTCTTTGCCACGAAGAGTGAGTGTACTTCATCGATTCTGTGGATAATTTCTACAAACAAATAAAGCTATTCTGTCAAGACGGCCTTCATCTAAAAGGGGTGGGCGCGACAAGGCTGCGAAGAATAATTAATAATTCAATTGTAAATTTTCAGACAGAACCGCATCGGAGAGTAGAGAGCACATAGGGGAGAGAGGCTCGCCAGGCTGTAATAATAATGTACCCTTTCGAAAAAACAAGTTTACATGTCATCTACTGCAACACAAGTAATATTATAAATAAGCTCAACGAATTTAAATGTTTAGTACACCTATGCTGATTCGATATTATAGCATAACGGAATCATGACCGGAGACTTCTAGGACAGACTATATCGGGAAATTTTAACTACCAGGCTATAAGCTAATCAATAAAGACCACACGCATAAACGAGTTGGAGGAGTACTACCTTACACCAAATATCATATAAGTTTAACCGAAATTAAAATTGACTCTCCAAAAGAAGTTGAGGTAATATGGGTCGAAATAAAATCGAATAGTTTTCCAAATAAATATCTTTGTAGTCTATAGACCTTCAACACAACAGATTGAGATTGACACTGAATTAGATAACATTATTGGAAGTAACATTAAAAATAATTGCACTTTATAAATTGGGGATTTAAATTGTAGAAATATTAACTATGAAACCTTTAATGGATACGGGGGGGGGGGGGGCAGAGGCTAATGGAGTTTATGGAAGAAAACTATTTATTAGGTTGAGGAATAAGTTCTTGCGTTTGTTTAATGTTATGTTGATTTAAGTTTTGTTGACGTGATTTGTGCACATATTAAGAACAATAATAAATAAAGAGAGCAAAATTTGCACAGGTTAGGCTACGTCTCTTAACAGCCTAGACTATTAGGCTTTTGCTTAGGCTACGTCTTGAAGTTAAGTAATAAGTCATTGCGGTTTATTTAAAAGTTGTGTTAATTTTATTTTTGTTCTGTACCCTCAAAATGGAATGTCAAGTTGAAAGAAGGGCGCATTTTCGACACTTGTTGTAATTCATTTTCAATCGAGACGGGAACAATGCAAACGCAGCCAAAGCTCGTCGTGATATTTGTGCTGTGTACGGAGAAAATGCTTTATCAGAAAGGACAGCTCAATGGTGGTTTTCACGTTTCAAAAACGGTCATTTCAATCTTAATGAGGATGAACGTTCTGGTCACCCCATTAAGTTGGATGAAGATCGATTGAACGACCTTATTCATGAAAATCCTCGTCATTGACTAGAGAATTGGCTGTACAATTGGCGTGTGATCAGAAAACTGTAGTGAATCACCTTCATTCGATGGGGAAAGTTAAAAAAATCGGTGCATAGGTTCCGCATGCTTTGAGTGAAAGCAACAAACTTCAACACTCCACGATTGCCGCAGGTTTGCTTGCTCGTCAAAAGGCTACTCGTGGATATAAGGACAGATTTCTTCACCGCATCATAACTGCGATCAAAAGTGGTGTGTTTATGTCAACATGAACCATCGAAAACAATGGCTTAGCCCCAATAGAAAACCACTTCCGCGATTAAAGCAAGGACTTCATCCACGAAAGACGATGCTGTGTGCGTGATGGGATTGTGCAGGCATCATTCTTTATTAGCTCCTTGCGAACAAAGAGATTGTCTTTGCAGAACTCTACGTTCAACAAATGTATGGACTCGCCAAAGCTATTCGTGAAAAGCGACCTCATCGACCTTATGGAGTCCTTCTGTAACACGACAATGCTCGTCCTCACATTGCTAATATGACAAAAGACGCCACCCAAACGCTTAATTGGGAAATCCTGCTGCATCCTCCATATTTGCCAAACTTAGCACCATCCGATTTCCATCTGTTGCGATCGCTTTCCAACAATTTGCACGGCGTTTCATTTAATACTGATGTGGAATTAAGAACCTGGTTAGACGAATTCTTCGAGTCCAAATCCAGAGATTTTTATTGCAGAGGCATCGAAAAACTAGCTGAACGTTGGGAAGAAGTCGTAAATAACAACGGAGAATACATTATTGATTAAATTGCATATTTTTATCAATTAAAAATGAAGTTTTTCTAAAATTGTTAATAGTAATGAATAAATATGATAAAACCAAAAAAACTTATTCCTAACCCAATAATACAATTAGTTAATGAACCAACTCGAGGGGAAAATATCTTAGACGTAATTCTAACTAACAACGTTAATCTTACCTTAGGGATTAGTATTAGGAAAGGTATAGGTTCTAGCGATCACAAATAATTAGAGTTTGATGTTAATATAAATCGTAACAATGAAAATAATTTTATTAGAGTGCCAAATTTTAAACAAACGGGCTTTAATGGCTTCAACCGCAAGTTTAGAGAGATCAAGTGGGATCCAACGTTAGGAAAAGTTAATCAGTGCTAGTCCTTATAAACCGCAAATTTTAGAGAATTAGATGAAAAATTCATTTCGTTAAAAAACAAACGAAACGCCTCAAGTAAACCAAAATGGTGGAATCATGATATCGAAGTAAAATTGAAATATAGGTAGAAACTGTGCATACAAGCGTAACGTATCCGACAAAAATAATCAAATTTACTTGCCAGATAGAAACACGAAGCACTAAAAGAAAATATGAAATTCAACTTGCCAAAGAAAGTAAACATAACCCTAAAAAGTTTTTCGATTATGTATCCAATTGAAACCCGATAAAGGAAACAATAGGACCTATCAAAAATGACAATAACGAATTAGTATTGGTATTTATAAAGAAAGACGAGCATAATAAACCACGAATGAACGACGTAATAAACTTTAACGAGCATAACCTTTTAATCGATATCGAATTCTTCGAAGCAGAAAAAGATTTATATACTCGTATCAGTGAGTTAAAATCCAGTAAATCTCCAGGTCCTGATTTAATCTATCCGGTGAATTTAAAAGAAATTCGAGATGTGTTAGTGGGACTACTAACGAAATGTTTTAACAAATGTTCAGAAGAAGCTAGCGTATATAACTCCTATTTTAAAAAGGAAAAGAGAGAACTTCCGACCCATTATCGACCCATAAGTTTAACATCCATCCTAGGTAAATTAATGGAATTCGTCATTCGCGATAGAGTGATTTGGAAACGCATAATCTCATAAATGATAGTCAACCCGGCTTTCGACAGAAACGTTTATGTTTAACTACTCTTTTTCCAATTTTACGACAGCATGATTAAAATCTATGACGAAAGTAGATCTTTGGACGTAGTTTACTTAGACTTCGTTAAGGCATTTGACACCGTTCCTCATAGGCGACTACTAACTAAACTTTTGCTCATGGCGGGGAAACCTCCTACAATGAGAGTTGAGGCTAAGTAATCGTAAGCAGAGAGTGGTTTTTAACGGTCAATTTTCAGAGTGGAAAAATGTAACTAGTGGCGTGCCCCTGGGGTCTATGTTGGGACTATTGTTGTTCCTTATTTATGTAAATGATATGGACACTGGCTTACTTGGTAAATTATCCAAATTTGCGGACGAAACAAAAATTGGGGGTAAAGTTTTAAATGAAACCGATAGCAAAATAATTCAGCGGGATCTAAATAAATTCCTCAAATGGTCTAATAAATGGAACATGAAATTCAATTTAGACAAGTGTAGAGTTTTGCACGCAAGTCGAAATAACCCAAGTTTTAACTATGAAATGGCTGGTAAAATTTTATCTCCGTGGGCGAATAAAAAGATTTAGGGGCGCGGGTTTCAAAGGATCTTAAGTTTAACAAACAGTGTGACGAAGCGCGTAAGAAGGCGAACCGAATGCTTGGATTTATTGCAATAAGTTTCACTACAAACACCAAAATATAATCATACCTGTATATAAAAGTTTAGTAAGGCCACACCTAGAATACACGATACAATTGTGGTCACCTTATACACTTGTAAACGTCAATATAATGGAAAGAATTCAACGACGGGCAACTAAACTAATTCCATCGATTAGATATAAGTCATATAGGGTGTCCATAAAGTCTCTTTACAATTTAAACAAAATTATTACAAAGCCAATTGATAAAATATCTTAATCAGACTTTTTCTATTGTACTCAGTGGATATCAAAGTTTATTTTACCTGATTTAATACACTTTAAAAACCACTGAGTACAATAGAGCAAGTCTGATTAAGATATCTTATCAATTGTCTTTGTAATAAATTGTAAAGAGACTTTATAGACACCCTGTATATTGAAAGATTAAATATACTAAAACTACTGACTCTCGAAACTAGGCGATTGCAAAGTGAGCTTATCGAAGTATTTAAAATTTTAAATAAATTTGAAAACGTAAATTATTAAAAATTTTAAGTACGAAAGGACTGAGGTTCCAAACGGACATAGCTAAAAAGGTTTTCACCTTTAAAATGATCGAAAAATGGAACGCACTCCTCGCTATGGTAGTAAATGGTGGGAAACAAAATTGACATTTTATCCATAACCCTATATTTTAAGAACGAGATTTTTTGAAGGTTTGAATTTGATTTTTTCTTTTAATTCGATTGTCACCTAAGTAGATTTAAATTTTTTATCAAAGTTATTTCTAATAATTCCTTTATAATGTCAAAAAATAAAATGGTGAAGTTCAGAAATAAATATAAGTATCGAATTTTTCCGAATTTTTTTAAACTAAAAGAATTACAGATGGTGAAGTTCAGAGAACTTCTTAAAATTTTGGCATGGAAATTATTAAAGCACATTTAGATAGAGAAAAAAAAAGAATCATGATAGGCCGTAGGACACAGACCGAAAGTCTGCCAGCGAAGTGCAAGCTCCTTCTGTAAGAGGGAGGAGCGAAGCTGTTCCTCTTGTTTTAAGAATAATGATATGGTTTAAATACGGAGCCCTGTCGTGGATTGAATTTTGTGTGAGTGAGCATCGTGGTGACAATGTCCAAAGGAGGACTACTAGCATATTAATATATAATGGAACTGGACTTTGGGTGGACAAAGTAGTCCTTGCTGGCTCCATGTAACTATATAACACCCAGAACCCCTCGAACCTGGATCTTTGCATCCTTGTAAATATCATAAGGCGTTGCTTATAAATGTTCAAACGCCTCTCTTCTGGCACCGTATGTGGTAATTGGCCACGACCTTAATACTAAATAGGTGAGGAACTCAGGATTAATGCAAAGGACAGTTTGAAGCATTAAATAGTGTAAATGAAGACCCGAGAGTGCGCATCAGTTTCTATAAGCAGTGATTCTAGTGGTGAAAGATACCGTCACTGCCTTAGCCACCATTGGGAGCATTGGAGCCGGTAGGGTGCGGATTTCTCCAGATTCGGTTGCAGTCTGGTTGGGCATCCTACACCTGATGCAATCAAAAAAATAGGTGAAAATGGGTTCAAACGCCCTAATGAGGAGTCTAAGCTGTCTGCACAGGGATTCGGTGAGTCCATCTCCAACCAATAAAATTGTTAAGAAAATAAAAACCCCCACTTTAATGGGAATAGTTATTTAGAATAATTTAATATATCAAAAACAGAAAAATTGAAGAAGCACTTAAATTTCATTAATTTAATTTATTAAAATAAGAGATAAAAACACTGTAATAAGACAAGTTATTCGCAATTCCCCACACCACAGATAAACAATATTATTTAGGTTAGGTTAAGTTAGGATAGATTCTTGTTTTAATTATTTTCATATTTGGCGCTGGTATTTGTTACCATGAATTTTCCTAACCAGGAATTGTGTTTGGTTGTAAATTGTTGGCGATTAATGAGCCGTAATCCGTCTGTTCAGACGGAATAACCGGACCGGTGTCTCGTTCTTCCCCACATTCACTACATGACAAATATTGAATCATTCTTTCGGACTGCATGGCAAAGGAGATGGGAAAAGGAACGTTGGAATATAAAGCAGCGTACAATTGTGCCGTGGGCGTATACTCCAATGCCCTGACGGTTCAAGGGCATTTTCTGTCGTTTCCGAATCGGATACACTCGTGGAACGCAGCGCTATTGGATGGGGTGCTCCCTTAAACCCTTCTGCGAAGGGTACTGTGAAGACTGGGGTCACTGACGCTTGTCCCTGGTGCTGGGGCCTTGCTTCTCTCACGCCAGGTTGTGGTGTCATGTAGTTTTATGGAGGATGTGCGCTCATCTATACTAATTAAAATTTAATTGTTAATTATATGTTTTGACCAATGAAGGGGGCCGGCCTCCCTTTTGAATTTTTGTTGCTGTTTGTTTGTTTATTTATAGTTATTTTATTGTTAAATTAGTCTATTACTAAGTTTTGTTGTTTTCGTCGGTTGTACCTTCGTATAGCAGCGTCTATTGAGCGCAGTAAAATGATAAAAATGCTACAAAATGCTAAAAACTTATAAAAAATGATAAAAATGATCAAAAATTATAAAAATTCTATAAACGATAAAGATGCTAAAATGATAAGAATGATAAAATTATAAAAATTATATAAACGATAAAGATGCTAAAATGATAAGAATGATAAAATGCTAAAAATGCTAAAAAGCTAAAATGATAAACTTTCGTAAAGAAAGTGGTGAAAAAGAGTGAAACGGAGATGTTAGAAAGAATAAAACCCGTGTAATTATGAGACTACCGGGTGTACTTGGGTTTGGGAGAGAAGGAAGTTCGGTGTGTATATAATAATACTACTACAAAGTCCACCTAAGAGGTTTCTTAAAAAAGACGAGTTTCCCCCGACTTTATGAAAATACCAGGCCACCCGCGGCACGTTTGAACCAAGAAAAAGAAATACATAGGTTGGGAAGTTCTCTTTGATCCTCCATGTTTACCGGAGCTTTTATACCGTGTGATTACACTATTACTTAAATAACAAAGTTTCCTCTGAAATTAAAGAGGTGGAAAAGGATAAATCAAATATCTCATCAAAGCGATGGAAACTACATTGATGAATGTGTTTTGTGTATATTAAAAGTGATTGTACTTTCCTATAAATAAACGACATGACAACCTAATATTACAATATCAAGAACACTTAAAGTTAACGCAGGTGTTTTTCGCGCTGAAATCTTATTGCAGTACAAATATTTTACTACACTCCATCGCTTCTCTGCCCGAAAATGGGTAATGATCCCATTCGAGTCTCTGCTTTGGCAATTTTAGGCTTCCAAATCTTGCCCCAAACAAAGATGGCTGTTTTCTTTAATAATTAAGGATAATCATCTTCACTCGGAATGTTTAATTACAGAAATAAGACCAACAAAAACCCTTGGATTCATTCAGGCGAGACCGAGGAGCAAATAATGTAGAAAGCTACGGCAAACAAACTATATCAGAGATTAGCAGATCTACCATTTTACTAATTACTTAGACTGAAAGATAATGTTAACTTTAATAGGCAGATACACAATTATCTACACGTGTATCAATTAAAATCGCGTTTTTTTTACTATTTCTAGAACTATGGTACACACTTATCTACGTATATAATATCTCTCAAAGTAGCGCGAGAGAATGATGAAGATGAATGTAATAAACCACATTGAAAGAGAAAACGGAATAATTTTTTTTCTTACAGTAATATTTATTACCTTTTTTTTCCAAAAGATCCGTGCAGGGTAGCGATTCGAACCATGGACACTGAGGCAGTGAGCACCGCTTTGATCACAGTTAAAAGTATGCCGTTAGTAGACTTTCAATGCGGTTTATTGCATTCACACTTATCTACATGTGTACCTATAAGCCATATATGTAAGGTTCTATTCTAGCTCAAAATAAACGCTCAATCATACAAAAAGGAGAATACTACAGAGCTTATTCACCCGCAGGGTTTTATTTCAGAGTGTTGCCAGAAATATGGCAATAAGAAAGTCAGAAAAGAATATGAAAAATACGTCGTTGTCATCATTTTATTTATTCATTCCTCTTTTTTACTCAACCCTTCCTAATATTGGACGTTATCATCTGTCTGTCCTCCTACTAGGGGATATTTACACATGAATAATACTCATCAAGTAAATTTTAAAAATATATTTACCAACGTGCTTTCCACCATTCGATTAGGTAGGTGTTTGAGGGATTTTATAACTAAAGTAATTTTGAGCTATATCCGTATTAAAGCGCTTGTTTACTAAATTTATTTTAAGGGGTGTTTCATTAAGGGCGCCGAATTTAAATTGGCTGAAATTTTTGTGTTTTGAAGTTTGAAGGCATGCTTTTATCATACTTGCTATTACTCTTCACTCCGATTAATAGTTTTTTGTTTGTTCTTTAGAATACTTGTGTGCAGTGCATCATGAAGCAGTTTGCATCTGAGCAGCGCGTTCTCATCGTGAAGATATTTTTACCAAAACGGAGAAAGTGGGACGCAAACAGTTCAAACACTTCCTACCATTTGGAGGAGAAATGAAGCTACCAACGAGTCTACGGTTCGCAGATTAATGACTAAATTTACAACAACTCGTTCAGTTGCGACGGCAAAATTGCCTGGACGGAATCGTTCTTGTCGGAGAGAGCAGCAAATTACTGTTGTGCAAGACAGTGTCACTCTGAACCCGGGAAAATCGATTGGCCAACGTTCATTACATCAAATTCTACATACAGATCTCCATAGACATGAGTAAAAAATTCAACTTACGCAGCATCTTCAGCCACCTGACCACGGAAAGCGGAAGCAATTTGCTGACTGGGTTGTGGAGAGACTTGCAGCCAACAAAAATTTTGCACAGAAAATCATCGTCAGTGACGAGACCCACTTCCACTTGAGTGAATTTTTCATAAACAGAACTGCAAGATTTGGGGAAATTAAAGGCCTAGAATAATGTAAGAGTGTAAAATGCATCCGCTGAAAACGACTATGTGGTGTGGTTTGGGGGCAGGTGGAGTGCTTAGACCATTTTTCTTAGATGATGAGGGGAATGCAGTTACCATTAATGGAGAACGTTACCGATACATGATAGCCGCTCATTTATGGCCGAACTTGGAAAATACGGAGATTGAAAAGAAGATGGAGCAACCTGCCACATTTCGTGTCAAACGCTTGCATCACTCCACGAAAAAATACCGCAACGAGTGATATCCTTGCATGGTGACCAGGCTTGGCCACCAAGGTCATGCGATCTTACCCCTTGTGATTTTGCTTATGGGGATATGTAAAATCATAGGTATACGCCAACAAACCACGCACATTTTCTGAACTTAGGGCTAAAACCAGGCGTGTAATTGGAGGCATCGAGCCACACATCTGTCAGAGTGTTATCGGAAATTTCGAGGAGCACATAAATTTATGCAGACTCAGCGCAGGTGGACATATCGCCAACATTATGTTCCACACCTAAACAGAAGACATAACTCATGAGAAATCTGCAGAATGTAACCACGTTTATAAAAATTCGTTTTAATTATTCACCTTTCAATTTCGTGCCCTTTTTGGAATACCCTATATTTTGACGAGTGTTTCCTTATCCTCTATTTATAAGAGTAATCTATAATTTATATTAGTTGAGCTGCACTCTTTTTTAAGATAAGGAGGCCAAAATTTCTCTGCCAACTCAAGATGGGGTCAAACAAGTGATTTATATAGAGATAAAACTATATCTTTCAATTTAAAAGGGAAATTCAATTTGAAAGGGAAGTTCAGAGCAATGCTTCTCAACATTTGACTTGCTTTCTTAATAGTTTCGACGCATTGCTTTTCACTTTGAGGTTCTCCGAAATATGAAACTCCTAGGTCCCTTTCTATGTTAACAAATTATGGGATTAGACTGTTTATGAGGTAATCCGCTTTTATATTTTGATACCCTAAATGTATGGCCTTGCATTGAAGTTTATCTGCCATTAATTTGCCTACTCGACACGTTTACTCAAGTTCCGCAACATCGCATCTAAAAATGGCTCTGTTTAGTAGTTTCAGGTCATTTATGAATTTTGAGATTTTACTGAGCAATCCTTTATCAATGTCAATAATATATAAAATTAACGACAGTGAGCCCACTACTGACCTCTGAGGTAACCCGCTAGTGAAGGGAGACCACCCTGAGCTTGAATGATTTGAGAGCCAGTTTTCTATCCTTAAGAATTTTCGTCTTATTCCGTGCGCTTTAATTTTCATCAGGAGCCTCTCATGCGAAACGGTATCAAAGGCCTTTTGGAAGTTTTGACAAATTATATTCACTGTTTTGTTTTCATCGTAGATCGCTATCATTTTATTAAAAATCAGGAGATTTGTTAAACACGATCGTCCTCTCCGAAATCCGTGAGTCCAAGATTAGGCTAAATGACCCGAGATGAACCATCATTCTAACAATTACTGACATTAAACTAATTGGGCAGAAGTTACTATAACCGTAAACGAAGATAAGAGACCTGTTGGGGTTATTTTAGAAAATCAAATAAGGATTAATAACTTCGTCTTCAAATGAGTCAGAAATAACCCTTACCTCAAGTTATTTGATCGTTGGATCCTCAACTGGAAGACAAAGATCTTTATTATAGAGTAATTGATCCAGCAAAGAGCAACCTAAAATTTAGCAAAATCAGTCAACGTAAATTGCAGTCATTACGTCAATTTTCAAACGCTTGCAATGACTTATGTGTCAAGATTCGAGGCTCAATTAAGAATGCATTTGTTGCCTTGTGATAATGATATTTCTAAATTATTTAACAGGAATTTTATTAAGCGAACTAAAAGGAGTTGATTTTATGTGGCTCTAGGTGATTGTACTAGCGGCCGAGGAATGGAGGGCAAATAGACACAAGGAATTGGGTACCCGGGATGGTCGATAAATGGGTACAGGCGAAATTTACTTCCTCTACGAATGAAAAGCGAACTTGTGCAATCCAGTAGATTCAATAAAATAGTGTAATCCAAGGGGAAAGAGGCGACAAGAAGCAAATGATTAAAGTGTAAGCAGTTGTATTTGGAAATGAAGATTTTATGTTTGTTTTTTATAAATGTGCAATTATCGAAACGAATGGTAGTTATTTGTTGCCAGCGGTAAGAATGTGCCGGGAAATCTCTGCTTTGATTCAGAATACAAAATTCGCCAGGTGAATTACCGAGATATCTCGTGAAGATTCCAATAATGAGTTAATACAACGCACGTGAGGATGTAATATCTCAAAAATATTAAAGGGGGGGGAATATTACATACTATAGTGGAGCATTGATGTGTAACTAACAAAGAAAGATATATACGATGAGCATAAAGAATATTACTGCACGGTAATATCATACATGGCTGAAAAAAAATTAAAAAAATAGAAATTGTTTCTTTACATTGATTTTGGTTAATTTCTTATGTACCTTACATATATTTCGAGTACCAGTATCTTCGCACCTTTCTTTTCGAACCATTCTTTTTTATGTAAACTTCCCCGTTAGTTTTAGCATTGACCACTTTTTTAAATAAATCGGTTATACATTCACCAAAAAGCGTAAGGTTTTCGGCAAGGCAAGAATGGGAACTGAATTTGCCACAACTCATTTTAATGGCACTTTAATACTTAGGTCCTAAAAATACATTATAAAAATCTCCACTCAAATTATACCTTTTGCTATTGACTTTTTAATATTTTATTTCGAAATATCCAAAATAGAAGGGCGTTGAATTTATGTTGACATAAATTGATTTTGTCTTCCTCTTGAGGAGTTGGGAAAGATGAATCGATTCAAATGATTTAGTAGCGATTTTTCGTCTGGTTTTGCTTTCGCCTTTTTTCTTTTATGATAACTTCAGAGTTGGGAATCATTTATTGGTTATGCCCTTTTAACTTTGTAAGGAGCTTTATAGTTCAATTTCTGAAGTTATGAACAGCGATTGACGCCAGTGAACCCCACTCAGCAAGACTTTATTGGTTACTTTAAACTAAGAAGTGAAAACTAACGAGGGCATCTCCCCCAAAATGCTTACATAAAGAGATTTGTAAAGAAAGTGGTGAAGAAGGAGGAAGTAAAAATGTGTCGTATATAGTCGCAAATCTACCTGCGGGCGTTGGGGATTGGAGGGCACACAATACTCTAGATGGCGGCTACCGCTTGGTTTCCCATGCTACAACATAACTCTTTTTGCGGTGGAGAAAATTAAGAATGGTGGCAGGAAACATGGATGTGACTATACGAAAAAATATGGTAATGATTATAGAGCTGTGGGGCTTCGCAGAGCGACTGTCTTGTAAACAGATAAAGTTTGATGGAAGAAGCGGATCTTTAAGGCGTTCTTGAAGTCACCAAAGGAGGAAGAGGAGCATAAAGTGGGCGGCAGTTCATTCTTCATCTTAGAGGCATAGTTTGAAAAGGCAAACTCACCCATGCAGTCCAATTGACTACATGGTATAACAATAAAGGAGCAAAGCCGCAAATTAAATTAAGGCTATCTGGGGTCGTGAGAGATTCAGGGAAGAAAACACGCAAGAGCAGCAAGTGGCATTTAAAATACATTAAGTAGAATGAACCTTAAAGACGAAGCAGAACCGGATGGTAAGTCATTGCTTGTCTAAGAGCAACGGTATTGCACGAAAAAATGTCTCTGGTGGAGAAAAACGGTCGGAGAGTGGAAGAAAAGGGAGTTACAATACTCAGTCAGGGAAAAGGTCCTGAAAGAGTGTATCTAGGCTTCGAAGCTTCCTTGATCAAGTGTAGAGGAATATGAAGGAAAAAATTCGGAAGAAGCAATGAGAAGATTTACAGAAATAAGTTTGATGCGCGTTTCAGCAAAAAATAACTATTGAAGAAGATTTTTTTAAAAAGAGCCCATCTGGCGCCTGCCTACTAGGACTAATGTCGCCAATAACACATTACAGCCTAATACTAGGTCTATTGAAGGGGACACCCGGGTTTTGAACAGTGTCAGTTAACCGATCCTGGGAGCCACTGAGGCTCACGAAATGATAAATACTTTACAGCTAGCAACGGCCGATGGGGTAGCAATAGGACCTGATCTGCTGGTTAATTATTAAGCAGCAAAGACGCCAAGATTCACTCGAGTTTAGTTCAAGAAAGAGGAGAAAGGGTGCAGTTTAGAAGTGAAGGATAGGTAAAAGGAAGATATAATATGGGTAAATAATTAGTTTTACAAGTTTTTTTTCTCTGCAGCGTCATATTTTAGAGTAATATTCATCGATTCTATTTGACATGAGTCATACGCTGAGTCAAGTGTTGAGTCGGCTTAAGCAGTTGCCACTCACTGGAAGCATAAAAACACTTACCTATCAGCTCTCAAAACGCTTTCGTCATTTTCCGCATTCTCTCCTCAACAGTGACTTTGAGTCAATCTCGTTTCACTCACGAACCCTGCCTCAAAATTCTGAGTCTTTTCCAAGTACGCACGCCTCGAGAGCAGGAATGAATTATTATACACCTTTGTAATAAAGTGTACATAGTATCAGTGCCTTTTTCCAATCTGGGGCACTCCGCGCCATTAATGACACTACAATCCTCTACTAACGAATACCCAAATTCAGACACACCGTCATTGGTGACTCTGGAGTTCGGCGAGTTTTACTTACACTGAACGAAAAATTAAACGCAGTGATGATCAAAAGATTAATCCTGCTCGCGAATGCGTCTCGTCTTCATCCGCATACTTACTCACAACCTTCAAAACACAACTCAAGCAACGATTCAAGAATTTCCATGTATCCATCACTACACACTTCTACATAAAAAGATATATAGTATCAAACAACACCTTCACGAAACCATAATGATGAGTCAGTTTTCCCTTTCTTTTGCTCTACCTAGGCTCATCAAGCAGTGAGAGAGACTAAGGGAGGATTGTGTGCTACCAATAATAAAAAAATGGAGGTGGTAATATGTTAGTGTATGTTTGTTTTGGAGGAGAAACACTAGGACATTCGGTTCAAGTAAAAGAAGTTATGAAAAAATAACAATACCACAACATTCTGTAACGCCATGCCTTAGAGGTTATTGGACGTAAAGGTTATTGGAAAGGGTTTCAATTTGGAGTAGGGCAATGCACTCCTAAAGTTTATGTTGAGATTATTTTGAATCAAAATAAAAGCAGGGTATATTGAAAATAATAGAATGGACTCCACACAGTTTCTCGATATTATGTCCCCTATTGAGTTAGCATAGGATGAGCTTGACAGAGCAGTTATTTGAATGTTTAAAAGATGAATGGGCAAAGTTATCTAACTCATATTTTCCCAAACTCTTATTAAAAATGCCTAAAATTTGCGCTGAACTTATTAAAGCTAAAGAAGGAAACATTAATGAAACTAAACTATATAGATTAAAATAATTTATATTTTGTCAAATTCTCGGCATTTGAATGCTTACTGTGTTTATGTTCTGTTTACTATTTTCTACTGATACTTTGTAGTTTACCTTTGAAATGGCATGCTTCTTAATTATATTTACACGCCTTCGAAAAATTCCGGGTTTGGCTCAAAATATTTAGTCTGTATTGTATATCAATCAGAGCAAGAATGCGAGACAGATCCTTGAAATATGCTGCTATTGATCGATGCCTATTAAGAATTATTTCCACTGACAATTACACATCTGTCTATGTTTTTCGAACCAATCTTCACTGCATTTTAGTATGTCACCCCTTATTATGTGTGCTTTTAGATTTATAAAGATTCTTTTAGAGGCACGGTGTCGAAAGCCTTTTGAAATCAAGCACATCTAACATCTACAGCTTTATCTTGGTCGAATGTTGCGATCGTTTTGTGAAAAAATAGAGCAAATTATGTACTTAGACGGGAGCATACGCGTCGAAACCCTTACTTCCAGTTACTCAGTGATCCTGACTCTAACAATGGACTGCATGAGTTTAATAACCACCGAAGTAAGGAAAATTGGACGTAAGTTACCAGGATCAGCCACTATGCCTTTTTTTAAATTGGTGAATTCTCTTTTCTTCCAATTGCCTATTTCTGCCGAAATGGGCACGAAAAAGTGAGAAGAACCTTCTGTGTTTAAGGAAAGGATAAAGGATACACAAGGAAATTTCAACTCGATAGCTGCAAAAATAATAAAATATCTTTATGAATTCTATTGTGTACTAAAAACTTTCGGTCATTTCTATCCTCTAATAGTTCAACGCTACGTTGGAACTAATATCTACATTTAAAGATATCTTGTTCTATATTTCGTATATTCTAAATGTGAAGTAGTTGCCCACCAAGGTAGTTCTGAACTAGGGAGCTTCAAGCTGTAGACCCTAGTCATATTATGTCTAAAAGGAAACAACTTTTAGTGAACAATATTCTCGAAGCATCAATGAATTTTGAACACGTCTATCAATTTACCGTGCTAACTCCAAAGCTCTAGCCAAATTCTATCGAGCAAATGCAGTCGTGTCTGGAAATCTATATGGGTACTTGAGAGTATTAGTTCCGTGGCCTTGGATTATATCCCTTCTAGGCGTTCAATCTCTTTTCAAATGGTGGGAGAGCAGCATTGAACCGTGTACTATAATGAGTTGCATCAATGGATTACAGAATGACAGTACAATTTCAATGTTTCGAACAAAGAGATTGTCTTTTAATGTAAACTAACAGTCAGTGAGTCACTTTCTCCTAATTAATGTATTGTGTGGAAAATTTAGGTAGCTGATAATCAACAGACAAAAGTCTTTCACAACGTCGGTAACCTTAATGTTATCCCTTACATAGAGTAGTAGTCTGATCAGGAGTTTGCACATCGATTATGCATCTGTCACGTGTCAGACCACTCTTCCTTATCCACACTTTTGTCTGATGCTACCCACCCACCAAATTTTGTGCTGTCTCTAAACTTTGCAATTTGGCCAAATAATCGTTCTTATCTTTTGTTGATGTAGATGATGAATAACAGAGGGCCTAACACGGAGCTCTGAAAGACTCCGCTCGTCAAAGACGACCAATGAAAGGCCTGACCATTGATCACAATCCTCGATCGCCTCCCACACTACCAGTTCATACTCCAGTCTCCAATCTTTTCGCTAATACCAAGCGCTTGCAATTTAGTCAAAAGCCTCCAGTGGGGTACATTATCGACCATCTTTCGGAAGTCCAGATACAATAGGTCCATCCTAGACAACGGAACCCATCGATCTCGGTGAATCAACAAGCGATGTGATCCTATATCCAATTAGTTCCTGTAGCACCTTTGCCACTGCTCAAGTTTGTTTTAATAACCCACGGATTTCATTAATCGATTTAATAGTCAATCTCCGAAATTTAGATTCATGCCGTTTGAACTGTTTAAAATCTAAATTCATTGAATAAAGTTCGTTAATCCGATGTGAGTTTACAGACTTCACCGACACATTTATTTTGACTGGATTCAACCTCTTTAATTTAAAGAAAATACCAACGAGGGCTTATCCAGCAGTAAATTTGTATATGTAAAGAGAGTAGTAAAGCTAGAGAAAGGGAAAATGCGTGAAAGACATTTCGCTGCAGATCCTCCAGCAGGCAATGGGTCCGGATGGGCACATAATCCTCGAGATGACAGCTGTAGCAAGGTTAAGCATGCTACACCTAACACCCTCTTGCCAGTGCGTAAAAGTATAGCCATGGGAAAGAAAGAAGAGACTGGCAGAAAGAAAAACCCACCCTACCACTTGGAGGAGTGAACCAACCCCTCGCCTCCCAGCTCTGCCAGGGGATAAATGGACGAAAGCTGGTCATCGTCAAGTCCTTATGTTTGGTTCTAACTTGGTATGATACCATTGAAATAATTGCACCAAGCAATTAAAACAAAGGTGAACAATAATAGGAATTATTTGAATTGCGATCTTCAAGATCACGGAACTTCACAAAATGCCTCTATCTTAACTAGGAAAATGCTGAGAGAAGAGGAGGGCTTTTGAGGCAAAAATAACGAAAAATAAACTTTGGAAAAAGAATTGCTACATTATGAATGGTTTGGTCGGTTTAGTCACACAAGGTTGGCACCGATCACGGTCAGTCGAATTCGAAAGATATCTGATAGTAACACTATCATTTGTTTTCAAGATAAAGTAAAAAACTGGAGAAAAACGTGAAAGATGATAAGAAGGGGGAAAACCCAGGCAGGAGTTAAAGGCAGCAGGTCTACAAAAAGAACCGGCATAACATAACACAAAAATAAAGGAATACAAAAGCCAATAGTAGCTATCTAAGTTATCCCAGTCAGAGTATCCAAAAGCCTTAAAGCCATCACCATCGTATAATCTACATCCCTTGGATTGCGTTATCAGCCATCAGCCAGTAGATGCGTCATATTGAGTTTATAATACAAGACCACAAGCATGCAAATACCAATAAATACACACACACACACACACACACATATATATATATATATATATATATATATATATATATATATATATATATATATATACAGGATATGTTTTTTGACATACATGTCCTACATTTGAAGTTTAGTAAAATCAAGAGTAATTTTGTGATCATAATTAAACTTTTAGAATTTGTTTTAAAAGGGTTGTAAGTTATTGTTCCTAAAATTGTTAATGATTCATTTGTATTTGTAGAAGTTATGGCAGTTTTAGTGAAACATTGACTTTTAACCAAATTCGCTGAATTTTCAGCTATTTATCGACTATTATAACCAATTTTATTTTAACTAATTTTATTTGCCTAAAATAAACCTTTCTGCTACTGATAACTGGTAAAGTTGATAACACGTTTATCAGAATTTGTGCTCTGATAAGAACCTTATGATAAGGATCTCACATTGTGTATCGTTTGCTTGCTCAAGTTAGTATTTGAAATCTTGTCATGGCTTCAAATTCTAGACGCGGATGTGTAAACAGCCCCAGCATATTTTGTTATGTTTGTGTACAATTCACACCAGTGGCACAACGGAGAAAAATAGAAACGGCTGTAACGATGAAGCAAGGCTACATATACTATTTTGGATGCAAAGTAGGGGATCAGGATAAAGAGTGAACCCCTCATATTTGCTGCACGCAATGTAACACAATGTTGACAGCTTGGTTAAATGGAAAGAGGAAGGCAATGCCATTTGCTGTTCCCATGATATGGTGTGAGCCCTTAAATCACTTTGATAATTGTTTTTTCTGCCTAACAAATGTGGTTGGATTTTCCAAGAAAAATAAATCTAAAATTGTTTATCCAAATTTCCCATCAGCGTTGAAACCGGCACCACATGATGAATCTACTCCAGTACCGAAGCCACCTACTACAATAAGTGAATATTTTAATTCAGATGATGATGCTATATTGATTTCTGGAGAAATTGAAGAGGATCAAACATATGTTCCAATTGATCAAGATACAGAACCAAATTTATTTTGCCAACAAAGTTTAAATGACTTGGTACGAGATTTAGACCTGAATAAAGAAAAGGCTGAGTTACTTGCTTCCAGATTACAAGAAAGAAATCTTCTCCTTCCAGATGTCAAGGTATCTTTCTTTCGAGATCGTCACCAGAAGTTATCAAAATTTATTTACAAGAAAATACTGTATGTAACTGCAACAATATTAATGGCTTGATGTAGGAAATGGGCTGTGACTATGCTCCTAATGAGTCGAGACTTTTCATTGACTCTAGTAAGGTAAGTCTTAAAGCTGTTCTGCTGCACAATGGGAATGAAAAAGTTGCAATTCCTGTACCCCACGCTACAGGTCTTCAAGAAACATATTCATCAATGCAACTATTGCTGAAACTTATTGAGTACGAAGAGCATAACTGGATCATATGTTGTGATTTTAAAGTTATATCACATATTCTTGGGTTACAGATGGGATACACAAAGTGCATGTGCTTTTTATGTCTATACCGTCGTGCGATAGCTTGATAACTAGAGGGGGTGAGGGGGGACGCGATCGCGGGAAATACACAAAGTATGAGTAGCGGGGCTACTCCCATCATAACACGCACGGTACAGTAGGCCTTCCTTAATGGGGTAAGAGACCTCTTTTTGTCCGCGAACAGAGTCATATTCCTGACTTCTGGCTTTTTTCCAAAAGGGAAGGAGAGTTGCGCACTGTTTCTGGGCTTGTGCAAATGCCTCGCCATGGAGAGCGATGAATTCCGTGTCATCGGGGGCTTCTAAGGGAACGGGGAACTCGGGATTCTTCTGGGTCTGGGCCCGGGTAATTACTGACTTAGCAACTGGAGTAGGGGTTATTTAGAGGCTTTGGCCGATCAACACGGGACAGAATTTGATCGGGGCCGCTACTACTTCTGCCCATCCAGTAAAGTATTGGCATTCTAGGTAGCATCTAACGCCTTGAAAACGGTTTGTTGGTCCAAGGTAGTCGTGGACCACCACTTATTTGTCATGATCAGGGCCTACTGGGGGAAGCAGTTCGTCTAACACCACAATACAGGTCAACCAGTGTCCCTTACTAACGTAGACACCCTGCATCCATTTACGGATCCATGCTCAAATTTGAATTCGCCGGGGAGTTCTTATTGAATAGGAACTTCGCATGGTGTCCCGAGGAAGTATCCGACGAGAGAGTTGCGGGGTTTTCCGGGCGAGAAGGTGGAGAAGTTGGTGCAGTGCTAATTTAGTGAACTTGATGGTTAGGAGCCGATCGGAATGAGAATTTTGAGGGCAGTACGGTCTGGTGTAGCCCTCAGCGGCACAAGCGAAACACACAATGGGTCTTCGGGGGTACGCCTACGGAGCGGGGAGACGTAATGGGGAAATTGATATCACTCGGCTCAGACGGGAACGGCTTTTCGGTTTGGGGATTTCCGGGATCTTCATATAACTGGGAGCGTTTTTAGGAGGGAACCGGGAGTTATTATTCTTACTTCGGGGGGTTGTGACTGACCGAGTAAACATCCGCCTTTTCAATGTATTCCTTGAAAGTGGTGCAACGCCTATCTTTCCCGAATGCGCGGATTTCCGGAGGTAGCGCCGCCAACAACTGATTCCCAAGGAAGAAATCAACGAGGGACTCATATTCGTGGGTAACCTAGACAGAATCTAACCCAAAATTAAAGTTCCTCTTCAGGATGAAGCCAAACTGACGGAATGTCTGTCCGGGCTGAATTTTGGAGTGATGGAACTTCGACCGGTAAAATTCGGGGTTCATATTAACTGGAGATATGAGTTCCGCCTAAGGGTCGAATAATCTATAGTTGCTTCAGCGGGGAGGGAAATAAAAAGATCACGGGGTTGAGATTTGAGTAGGGAAAGTAATCTGGCGACACCATCGGCCTGTATGTCCCAGTGATTAACCTCAAATATTTTTTCAAAATTCGTGAGGTATGCGCTAAAATCCTCACCATATTTGAATACTGGTAGCTTGATGGATGGGGACTGTGATGATTTGGTTCTTAAGCTGACGGAAAGGGTTTCAAGTTGGTTGCGACTGTGCTCGCCTTCGTGTTGCCGAACTCTTTACCTTTCCTCCATCTCTCGCTGCTCTCTCTCTCTCTCTCTCTCTCTCTCTCTCTCTCTCTCTCTCTCTCTCTTTCTATATCTCGCTGTTCTATTTCTCTCTTTTCTACCCTTTCGTTTCTTTCCTCTTCTTGCACGTATGCAAATAGTTACTTGCTAGTTAAACCTAAAGATTCTCCCTGGCTCTTGAAGCATTGAAAGAAAGACATATTCTTAGCGTAAAAGTTCGTTTAACCGTGGCACGGGAAAAGAACTTACAGTTACGTTCGTGGGACTCTTGCGAACGCAAGCTTTTACGGAAAATTTACAAATATATTTCCTATAAATTTAACCCTGTATGATCAAAGTGGTCTCAAAATTTTTTAATCCTGCTCGGGGATTAACCAGATTATTTCAAGAGCGACTCGTCTCCGAAATGGACACCAAACAATAAATTGAAACTTACAGTTTCCGGGGATACACAAAATTAAAAAAAAATAAAATAAATGGCAGAATTAAAGATTTGTTCCACTATCTTAGAATGACCTGAATGTCCTTGGTAAAATAAAATAAGCAATTGACTAGGGGGGGGGAAGGGGTTTAAAGACAAGTTTTTTTAACACAACAAACAAACGAAAAAACTCCAACTTTAGCAGAAAAACCAGATTATTAATAGATAGGGGGTTATATATATATATATATATATATATGCAAAAAAATCCCACAGGAAAATTAAAGGCAGATTCCAAGTACTTTCAAACTTGTTCACTTCATTATCAAGGATCAGCATTTCATTTTGGTTTTTTTTTGCATTTATTGCTCTACTCACCCGATACTAGTGAGTTTCTCATATATATATATATATATATATATATATATATAAATATGTCGACAAATTATGGGTGTAAAACCTACTCCGTTGGTCCGTACATGCATAAATAGGAGGCCGAAAGCTGAGAGGCCGCGCATGAATCAAGAGTGGGGAGGTAGGCTTCGCTCTATTTCAATGGGAGGCTCAAACAAAAGGGGGCGTAAGCGAGTGCGTGAGGTTGGCCTTAAAGGGTTCGTAAAAGGCCAGGATTCATTCAAGGTTATTTAAATAGACTACCCCAAAATAAATTATTTAATTACAAAAAATAAGATAATCACAAAATATATACACGGCTCAAGATTGGAGTATTATGCAATTGAATGTACAGAACGGACTTGGACTAATGCAATATGGTAATGAAAATGAGATTCGGTAGTTAACGAATTATGGAGAGCGGGGAATAACTTCCAGGGGAAGATTTAAAAAGTGGGCGGAAGGACCTTTACCTTGCAGACTAGCTTCTCGGAGAAGTGGAAGGTGGTGACAGAACCAAGACTTGTATTTCACTGTATGAGATGATCTTGCAGGGCGGCGATGAGATCTTGCAATGGGTGTCGATTACCTCAAGGACGAGCGAGGTGAGGTTGGAGCAAGACGAATTACTCGTGGGCGAAGTAGCGACATACACTTAGGCTTGGGGAATTGCTCTCAGACGTGGCGACGTGCTTTCGTGAACGGGATGGGAAAAATATGTCGCACGAACTCTTCAAAGAACACGCTTTACGAACTTGCCTATAGAGGATGGCCAAAAGTTTACGGTGGTGATCTAGCCGACGAGACCTTCAAACTTCAGGATCTCGACTCGAGACGAAATGTGGACGTATCTTCGAGGGACGGGGGACCCTGAATATATATACTCAGCCAGCTAAGTCGCTAAAAGGCCTCCGGGCACGGCTGCTGTCTCATGGGAAATCCTAGCGTCGAATGGATTAGCTCTGTTTCAGATAAGGGTTTGAAAAGATGTTCGTCTGGCGCCAATTCTGGCCTCGTTGCATGGGGTTGACTGGAAGATCCGGTTTAGGAGGTATTTTAAAATCGCTAAGGATCCAAAGTTTTGTCAGATTTTTTTATTCTGCAAATTAAATTATATACTTATTTGCACTTAGACTTTTACAAAAATTCGTAAAGACCTATTTTATGACTATATTTTTAAGACTTTCCCAAAATTAAAAAAAAATACCGATTTCTTGTGTTTGATGTTTAATTCTCCAAAACGAGAAATGATATAATAAAATACATCAACACTTTTGTTGAGCTTGAAAGGGACAATCGAATGCACTTTGAATAATTGCTCTATGACCAATACTTCCGGATCCTTAGTGATTTAAAAATACCGAAATTTGGAAAAAAAAAACAAAATCATGGGTCTATTCCCCCCCCTTCCCTCCCTGAATTTGTTCTTGTGACTTTTTTTTTATTTCGCGATAAAAAACGAAATATCCCGAAAAAATACGCCTTCTCCTCCGTCTTTTAGGGGTTATTTTTCAAATCGCTACGGCTCCGTAATTTTTGGGCTTGAAGCATTGATTCAGATTTCTTTCAATTCGTCTTTTCAAGTTCTACAAACTAGCATTTTTATTAAGATATCACCTAGGGTTTTTTATTTTATTTTTTTAATTTTGAATTTTCTGAAAAAAACACTCGCAAATAATTTTTTTGTCTTGATTTTGTTTTCTCAAAAACTATGTGATATTTTTATTGCTTCCATACATTTTATAGAGCTTTGAAAGCCGATTCTGAAACAAAATTTGTCTTTATTAATTAAAGCACAAGATTCAGCAGTAAGCTGGGAAAAAAGTTTTCCGTATTGTTTTGCCTATGATATGTGTGGCTCTGTTGATTGGCGCATAATAATTCAAACAAAATAATCTTTTAATTTCTGTATTTCACAGACCCCAAGAACCAAGATGAAACGGATTCGGTGCACAAAAACGAAAACTATTAAACAAGAAACAGGAGACGATTTTGGAATTAGAGCGCAAGACAGCAAAGCTGACTGATTTTTTCACATAAGTTCCACAAAATGATATACAGATTCCGGGTTAATCCAATCTCCGTAAATACCACACTGAGCCACTTGAGAAGTCCTACCGGCATTTTAGTAGTGGTAAACCAGTAAGGTATTGTTCGCAGAAACTTTTTAGTGTGACAAAAGCCAATGGTGAGAAATAGAAGAGAGTGGTTATTGTATTCATCATCCACAGGGTCAGTTTATTGTTTTGTTTGTAAACTGTTTGTTCATAAAAAATTTCAGCTTTTGTTACAAGAGAAGGGTTCAGAGACCTGCGAAATACTATTGTAATTGATAAGCATGAGAAAAGCAAAACTCAAAGAGACTCATTGCTAACATATTTACCTCGGAGAAGGGGTGCAGGGTTGAAGTCACAGTTGGAGAAACAAAGTCAGGAAGAGTATGATTACTCAGAATGTGATTACTGATTTAAGCACGTCATAGCTGTTATTTGTATGTTAGCTGAACATGTCTTGACTTTTCGAGGAACATAAGAAAGGCTTGGATCATTGAAAAATGGGAATTCTTTAGGACTGCTTGAACCCATAAGCCTCATAAACCAGTTTGACCCATTTTTAGCAGCCACATTACGAAATATGGAAATTCTGACAAAGGAAATCCTTCTTACCTGTCAAAAACCATCTGAGAGGAACTTATTTAACTAATGGCGCAAAAGTTCCATACGTTTATTGTTGACGAAGTTAATTCTTCAAGTTATTTTAGTTTGTCCGTTGATTCAACACCAGATTTATCACATAGCGATCAGTTAAGTGTTGTACTTAGGTAGTTAAAAGATGGACAACCTATTGAGCTCTTTTTTAACCTTTCTGGAAATAGAAAGCCACCACGTCGAGAAAAAAGCAAACCAAGTGTTGCAGTATTTACGTGAAGCTTGTGGGCTAAATTTTTCTTTTTAAAAATGTAGAGGTCAGTCTTATGGCACTACTGCTAACATGTCTGGGCGTTATAAGGGGATGCCGTAAAAATATTTAGAAACAAACAAGTTTTCTATATATCTACCCTGCTCAGCTCATTCACTATATCCGGTTGGCAGAAGTGCTGTTGACTGCTGTAAGGGAGAAAATTCTTAAACATTGTATTAAAAATGAAAGTATCTTGAATGCCTCTCTGATACAAGATGTGAGGTACGAGTACATGCTATGGCAACAGCAGCAATTTTGAAATCTTTCCTTGAATTTTCGAAGCATTAGAATATATAGCCGAAGACCAGTCACAAAAGGGTGACGCAAAAAGAAAAGCAAGTAATATTGCAGGTAAGATGCAAGAGCTAGAATTAATTTTTATGTTGCAAAGGAAAAGAGTAGGAGAAAACCTTTTAACTATAAATAAATGGAACCATAAAGACATATATATTATTTTCCTTCTTACTGTAAGTTTAGTTTAATTTCGCATTTTCGAAAAATAAAACTTCAATTTATAATTTATTATTGTTTATATTTTGAATTAGAAATGTATGGGGGCACCAAAATTTTTTAGTGCTTAGGGTCTCTAACGGTCTTAATCTGGCCCTGTCCGGGCCCATAGATTTGTTAATATTTAATCCATTTATAAGTAAGTGCCTTAATGATTTCACTATTAGCTATTATCTAAAACATTATCTATTGTCATATCACTATTAGTATTAAAACTGACCTGATCTTCGCTAGTAAGCACTGATATAAAATAGTTATTGAGCACCTCAACCATTTCCTCATCCTTTTATTTATGTTTCCCTCCACTTCAGATCAGGGTGGCGCAGAAATATATTGATCAAAGATCCTAACTAAAGAGAGCATAGGTAAAAATTATCATCCATGTGACTTGAAAGTCCTATACTCTCTTTTTAAGCCATTCATGTTTCCTTTTTAGCACGCTATTCTCTTTTCTTCTTAATTGCCGATGATAGATTTTAGCCAGTAACAATATCATGGGCTTCACATGAGCTCCAGTCGTCTTCAACAAATCCAGATTTTAGCTTATTTTGATATGGGAATCAATAATTATTTTCTGACTGTAGACAAACAAAATCATCGCTTCGAATCATCCAAGTCTTGGAACTGCCTCTTTCCTTCTCCCACCACATCCCATGCGCCTCTAGTACATATGACATGGAAATAAGATTAAGCTTTGAAGGCGCCACGAGCGAAGCAATCTTAGCGCTGCGTATATTACACTAGGTTATCTATTTTGACGAAGTATACAAGACCGCCTTCATTACAAGCCCATACACTACGCTATAGAAGACTTTGATTTATTACAGTTCTTTTTATACGCGTCAGGAAGATGGATTCAAGAAGATTACTAGGTCCAATCACAGCACACTCTCACTACCACGAAATCTTTACTACGAGAATCAAGGTATTCAGGATTCACCGCGAAATAGAGTTAAGTGGAGAAACTAAATCTTGGTCAGTTTTTCTGTTTCCACCACTAAGGCTGCAGTTAAGATATAAACTGCATCAGAGCGTGAAAACTACTCTCACTCGCACCGAAATCAATAATTTATTGACTTTTAATACATCTCTTCTGAACTCACTGTCTCTATTTAAAATGCTTACAAAAAGTTTTTGTTTCTAAATAAATACTATTATTGTTTATACCTCAAGACAATAGAATACAAATTATTCTTTCCCTTTTTGTGATAATATAATACATTATTTCAATCCCAATAGCATGTGAGACTTTTAGAATTTGTGGGGATCTATTGGATGTGACAAATATATTGGGCAAATCTTTTAGGTGTTGACCCTCTGGAAAAATTTCGAGTAATATATTGTATTAATGGTCATCATCATGGCGGAGTTCATTGGTGCTACATAACTGATACATAACCTAACTTAACATAACCTAAGAACACTCGGGTAAAAGGGTAAAGATAAGGTAAGCACATAAAAGGTAGACCACGCACTAATGGTCATTTATATTCACCGGTCAAGAGCACTTGGGTAATAGAATTATAGCATGAAAGGTAGACCGCATGATAAAAGGTTATTTCTCAGCATAGACTACGGATACTAGGGTAGACTGCACGCTGACGTAGCACCAACCTTTTTCTCTAAACCTAAGCGGTTGGGAAGGAAAAAAGAACATCTACAATAATATTATCAGAGACATCGATCCAGATATCGTCTTAATATCCGAATAAAGCCTGAACGAAGAGACTGAGTACATAAAAATATATAAATATAAAGTTAAAATGACCAATCATATTAAACAAAGGTATGACGGAGTAGCTACTGCCATCCTTAGGGACATTAAATATCTATTAAGTCAACGATCTAGAGGAATCCTACCTAGCAATATCGGAGTAAGCAATCAAAACAATATACAAGTAAAATAAAAAACAGCAGCAGAACGAAATATATAAAAAATAAGATATAAAAAAGAAGAAAAGTCCCGAAGTGGACATTTATAAAGAAAAGATGCGAAATGGACAATAAAAACAAAAGATCTGAAGTAAAAAAACAACTAACAACCCCTCCACCCCAAAACGAAAATAAAATAGACCTAAACAAAGATTAACAAATATTTAAAGGTATATGTACATAAAAGAACGCAAGATTTATAAATAAAATAGACTCAAAAGGCTTAAATGCTCATTTAAGATAACTGAAAAAGAAAAACTCAAAAGAAGCAGAAATGAAGCAACCGCCAGACGTATTACACCTCTTCTATCGGTACTCTGTTCTACTATCCTGCACGCAATTTCTACCTTGAAGAATCGTTGTTATTTTATACCATTTTATAACCCCTCGGTATACTGCTTCTTTCTACTCATAAAAGCTAAGTTTAGAGACACTGTTAATAGTTTCTGAAGTTCCTAAACAAAGTATAATAAGAAGGAACACCACGTTTTTACTTAGAGAGAGAGAGAGAGAGAGAGAGAGAGAGAGAGAGAGAGAGAGAGAGTTTGTGCGTGTGTGTGTAACAAGAAGTAAGAAGGAAAGAAAGTACCCTAGAAGACCTTACGGTCCATTCAATGAGGGTACCTTTGGACTAGCAGTCGAGCCAGCACATCTCTGCTCAAATGCTTTACGTCCTTTCACGGCCATTTTTCAAGACCCTGTCTAGTCTTGACTTGAACTGGTCAACAGATTCACTGTTGACAACTTCCACTGGAAGTGCGTTTCAAGTACCGCACATACTGTACGTGAAAAAATTTCCACACAGATCGCGGTTTTAACGCTTCAGTTCAAGTTTAAAGCCGTGATTTCTTGTTCTGCTCTCAACAAGTGTGAAAATATCCCTGTAGTCAACATTGTCGAACCTTCGACGTATTTGGAAAACTTCGATGAGCTGACCACGCAGTCTACGGGTTTCCAACGAGAACATATCTAATTCCCTTAATATATCTTCATAACTCTTATGTCTGATAGAGGGAATCAGTTTGGCTGTCCTGGTTTGAACGCGTTCCAATCTCGCGATGTCCTTTCGAAACGAAGGACTCCAAAATTGTACGGCATACTCCAGGTGCGGTCGGACGAGGGAGTTGTACACACAGAGTACTATCTCCTTGTTCCGATTTCCAAACTTGTGCTCTATATACCCTAACATCCTTTGGGCCTTTTTCTCCGCCTCAATGCACTGTTTCGAGAACTTGAGGTCAATAGTGATAGTTACACCCAAGTCCTTCTTATTGTCGGTGGATTCAATAGCAGTGCCCTTAAGGATATACTGAGATTGGGGGTTTCGGTTGCCGATATGCATCACTTTGCATTTGTTCACGTTAAAAGGCATTTGCCACGTGTCCGACCACTCCCCAATCTTCCCAAGATCTTCCTGCAGGCGGGCAGTATTTCCATCCTTTGCAACGTTAATATCAAGCTTGGTATCGTCGGCAAATTTGGAAATCTTGGCAACCATTTCACCATCCATATCGTTGACGTAGATGATGATTAGTAGTGGTCCAAGGACAGAACCTTGAGGCCACCGCTAGTAACGGGCACCCACTCAGAAGCCTGTCCATTCACCACCACCCGTTGTCGTATGCCACTTAGCCGGTTCTCTATCCAGCCTGCTACTTTTCCGTCTATGCCCAGCGCTCGCACTTTCTGGAGAAGGCGGCGGTGTGGTACCTTATCAAAGGCTTTCTGAAAGTCTAAGTTGACCACATTCACTGTCTTGTCCCGATCGTGCTCACTGAAAACGAAGTGGAAGAATTCCACAAGATTCGTCCTGGGAACTCCTCAATTGCAAGTTGGACTCTAAATATGACGTCATTTTGTCCACCATGATGCTTTCCCTGAGTTTACCGACTATTAAGGTTAAGCTAATAGGTTGGTAGTTCGACGGTTGGCTAGGCTCTTCTTTCTTGAAGATAGCAGTTACCTCTGCTTTACGTCAGTCTCTAGAAACGCATCCGGTTCGGATTAACATGTTGAAGATTGTGCTCAAATGTCGTGACACTTGATCGCGCACTTCTTTCGACACTTTAGGTATAAACCCGTCCGGGCCAGGGGTCTTATTCGTTTCTAGGTCATTGATCTTTTTTTTCTTTTTCTCCTTGGGTGAGGTCCATTTTCTCCAGTTTTTTCCTCGAGTAAGAATCCGTGGGCTGGGAGATGGGACCACATTCTTCAGTAAACACTGAAGAGAAATAGTCGTTAAAGAGGTTAGCATTTCTGCCTCTGAGTGCTTTCATGCCCCCTCCTCATTTACTAAAGGGCCAATCGTGCGATCAATTGGTTTACGGCTGTTTACATAATCAAAGAACTCCTTGGGATTCTTCTTGCAATGTTTCGCCACTCGGAGCTGCTCGGCACGCTTTGCCACCCTTATGCTGGACTTTACCCTCATAGCTAGCCTACTGTACTTGTCAAAGCTTGAGAGAAAGAAACTCCGATATAAAACCATGCCAGTCGATCTGGCAGAAAGAGGTGAGATCTTTAGGAAAGATCATCAGCAGACTAATGCAACTCCAACCCAAAATCTAGCATGTCACACCTGTGTGCATCAAGACATAAGGGTGGAACCAAAGTGTGTGGGTTTCATTTTTAGAAAATTGTTGTCCTCCCTAAAGAAACTCACGCCAACGGCTCTATTCAGTCTGACTTCTTTTAATCCCCACCTACACCTGCATTCCCCTTCTTCTTTTCAATCTACAACTTGAAACCAGCATTTCAATGCGACCAATGCCCACGACTTTGTAGAGGTCGCATTGGGCTCTCAAGCCAAAAGAGGGCTCACCATCCACACCAACAATAACTAGACCTTAAACTAAACTATATAATGGACTGAAGAAATGATACTAGGATACGAGTACATGCCGACGATGACGACGACGACGAATTCTTTACTTAGGAGCGAATAACACCCCTATCATCAGTCCGATACTGGTTATAAGTAAAGATTAAATATTTTTTTTAGAAAACTCCCTAAAAATGAGTCTTCATTCTCATTTGAAAGCTCGATACTGAGTTAAAATATTTACAAAGTATAATATTTGGTGATCCCTCCAAATTATGCTATTCTAAATCTTTTCAGAAAGAAATTTTGAATTTGAGAAAAAGGTTTAAAGTAAAAATTCTTAGAGATCTCAATTTAAAGTTAATATGGGATTTTAGTGGTATTTAATAGAGTTTAAAAAATTGTCTTCCGGTAGAAATGTAGAAAATAAACTATTTGTCACTGTAAGGAAAAAAGTAACGGTGTTTAGATTATTATGTTACCTGATTTGATCACCAGCGTTTCTGCGCATGTTTCTTAATGCACCTTCACGATAACAGTAAAATTATGGATATTTTGATGTATCTAATTTTGTGATTAATTATAATTCTTCTTACTACAAAACTGCTTCTAAATTTTCTACTATAATGGAGAGTAACTAGATAGGTTTATTAACGGCGTAAATTTTCTTTGACATTTACAATGATTGACGAAGTCAAGAATGTTGTAGCAGCGAATTAGTGGATTTTATGGATTTTCCTAATCTTGTCCTTGGTAGGGGTATTATGCCTATCTTGTTCTACAATGGGGCTCTTCTTATTATATAATTCTTAATTTGTGATTTTTCTCTAATCGAATCTATTTATTTTTTCTTAACTACTGAAGTTGCACCTTCAAACATTGTCTTCCATTTATCTGACTCTTGGTATTCTTATTAGCTGAGATTCCTTCTTCCTTAAATTTGGCTGGGTTAGTTCTTGATCTTTGTAATTTTTTCTTGATGTATCTTTATATTAACTTGCATTTATCTTAATGTGATGATTCCTTCTTAATTCTTGATCACGTGATGATTTCTTCTTAATTCTTGATGACGTGATGATTTCTTGTTGATTTGATGAGTTAGCCCTTGAAGTCGTTTTCTTCCGTTTTTCTTTCTTGAGGCGATCTATTTTATCTTGAGTCTTCTTGAGTGGTCCCAAAAGCGTTTTCTTTGTGAATTTTCTTCGTAAAAATTGTGGATTATGGGAGTTTCGATCGCGGGTCTTTGGATCCAAATGCCAGCACTCTAGCTATCCCGCTACGGCGAGTCTTTACTGAGTTGGAAATTTAATGGACTATTTATATTATCGATTGGAAGGAATTTTTCTCTCTGATACATCTTCACACCCCTACATAGGTCCCTTTCTAGAACGCGGGGCGAATTTGAGGATTGGGGAGAGACTAGTCTTGGATTTCTTAATCAGGATTACTAGTAGCTCTCCCTCCCCGGCCTCCGAGTCTGCGGGATGAGTGGAGTTAATTGAGTGGGATTGAGGAGAGTGAACGAACGAAGTCTTGTCTCTTAATCAATGAGTAATAGCATCTCCTTCCCGGATATCCTGGAGTTTCCCAGCAGCACCTTTTCTTAATCTCTTGTAGGAGAGCAGGTGCAGTTGTAACGAAGATCAGAAGATTGTTCCGCCTTTAAGGGTCACCAGTTATAGGGGGGGGGGGCATATTTTTATAATATTTTCTTATTTATCAATATCATTCTTCATCTTGAGATTTCTATATTCGAATCTATTTATTTCTTCTCGACTGACTCTTGGTATTCTTATTGGCTGAGATTCCTTCTTCTTTAAGTTGGCTGGGTTAGTTCTTAATCTTCGTTTTCTTTTCTTTATGTATCTTCATATTAACTTGCATTTATCATGATGACGTGATGATTTCTTCTTAATTCTCGATGACGTGATGATTTCTTCTTGATTCTTGATGACGTGATGATTTCTTCTTGATTCTTGATGATTTCTTCTTAATTCTTGATGACGTCATGATTTTCTCCTTGATTCTTGATGACGTGATGATTTCTTGTTGATTTAATGAGTTAGCCCTTGATGTCGTTTTCTTCTGTTTTTCTTTTTTTGAGGCGATCCATTTTATCTCGAGTCTTCTTGAGTGGTCCTTAAAGCGTTCTCCTTGATTTCCGTTTTCTTCGTGAATTTTCTTCGTAAAAATTGTGGACTTTGGGAGTTTCGATCGTGGGTCTTTGGATCCAAATGCCAGCACTCTAGCCATCACGCTACGGCGAGTCCGCACTGAGTTGGTAATTTAATGGGCTATTTATATTATCGATTGGAAGGAATTTTTTGCAGAGAAAATCTCCTCATAGTTTGATTTTTATATGGGTTTTTCCTTGGATGTGTTTCCAGTTTCTTTAATAACAATATAGTTCTAATGGCTGTATGGATTACATTTGTTGTTGTCGTTTTAACCATGTTTGCGATGCAGACAAATATTAATTTTACAGCATGTGGGTTTGTCCTCGTTTTATTAATCGTTCTTCTTTTAATCGGTATTGTGGCTATGTTGTTTCAAGATCAGATCTTGGATATTTTGTATGCCAGCCTCGGCGCAATCTTGTTTTCCTTCTACAGAGTTGTCAATACTCAACGAATACTCGGTAAGAATAAAAGGTTTTCTTTATCCCCAGAGGACTATGTGTTTGCAGCTTTAATTATTTATCTGGATACCATGCAATGGCTTCGCCACTTCCTCAGCTTGCGCTTCGCTACTAAGATTAAAATTTAAAATCTAAAAAAAGCAGCCATGGTTAAATTTTTAAAAAATTTTTGTACTCCGCCAATTATAATAATTTTAAAAAGGAACTCTAAACTAAATTTCCCCCTTTTTAAAATATCACCTTGCTAAAATATGGAGTTATAGAAGAAGAAGATATATAAAAATAAATTTTCTGAACTTCACTATTTGTAATTCTTTGGGTTTTAAAAAGTTCACAAAATTTCGATACTTATATTTATTTCTGAATTTCGCCATTTTGTTTTTTGATATTATAAAAGAATTATTAGAAATAACTTTGATAAAAAACATAAGTCATAACCAAACTAAGATGAAATTATTATTCAAATACTCAGAAAAATTCCCCTTTTAAATTATAGAGTTAGTGATGATGATGATAATGATGATGATTATTATTAATTTATTCCTTTTTATCCTTACTTTGGGTGGAGCAACAAAGAATTGATCCATTGAGACTTCATAACTATCTGACCTCCTATTATTACCTCAATTTCTCAGTAAGCCTATAATTTCAATAGCTTTATCAATGCTGACAAGCGAAATTAATGGTCAAGAAAAACATGTAACCATGTTATTCTTAGGGTCCAAATTTTGGGATTGCCTTTAATTAGTTTCTTTCAACGCATTTATTATAAAGAAGGTCGCTCTACATTTTATAGCGTCTTTGAGATCAATAAAATGGAAACGCCAATACTAACTCATTTTTTTATATCCTGCTATGCTATAATTAAGCTTTCACTACTTTGTATTATAGTTTATATTGGATAATCTTGATCTCTTAACTCCTAAAAGAAGGTAGCAGGAATAATTCCAAGATAACAGCGTGAACAATATTGGATAGATAGAATGAAGTCAAGAAACTTAAGGTTTGGGCTATGTAAGTGTGAAGAATGACAGGGAAGAGGGACGGATCACACGAAGCGAAAGTCTTTGATAAATACAGTCTGAAAGGAGCAATGATTACGAGATATTCATGCAGTTTGCGTACAAGAAGGTCATGCAGTATTTGCATGCTATTTTTGACCTCGAACCACTCCCAAATAGATTGCTTGGCAGCCTTATCTGCATAACCTTTCCTAAATGACGTCTATTACTGATGCAACAAAAGCTTTGCATGTGATTTGGATTGAGTATTTTTACATTGGAATTTTTTGGTAGAGTAATTGTGCTTAGATCTCTTCTAGACTTACGTGCCTGTGGGCTTTACTGTTACGGTATACACGACTGTTCAGACTTTGTTTTATGATTCATTGTGGTACTACATTTCATGGTTAAATTTTAAAAAATGCCCGCCCTCAATATTTTTCGCGCTTTGTTATAAATATATTACCCCCACACAAGCTATATAGTGTATATCGAAGATATACTCTATATAGTGTAGAACGAAGATACACTCTATATAGCTTTCTCACTAATTAAGGCGGGCATGTTTCTAATTATTATGTTATGACGAAAAATAGATTGGCCGCCATCTTAGCAGCCACATAGTTAATTGGAATGACATCCTATTGTTTTATATATCATTTTGAAGCGGAATCTTTTCCGGAATTTAAATACGAGGGGCAGTCAATAAGTTTTGCGAATCGGTAGAGCAAAACAGAGGAAGGGGGATGGCTGTTTGTGTGAGTGTTAGGATAAGTTATGACAAGTCGAGACCTGCAGCCGCACGCTCCTGCCTCGTCTATTTAAGAAGCAGTAGCTGATTGCAGATCATCAGTCACAAATTTTTGAACAATGGAGAAGGTTGAGCACCACGCAGTGATCAAATTTTTGACCAAGGAAGGCAAGAATGAAAAAGAGGTCCATGAACGCATGGTTGCAGTGTTCACTGACACCGCCCCTTCCTAGGCAACCATTGCTCGCAGGAATAGGGAGTTCAGCCATGGTCGTGAGTCCCTTGAAGATGACCCCGTCCAGGACGCCCGTCAGACGTGACCAATGAGGACAATGTGGCCCGTGTGGAGAGGATCATCCTCGAAAATCGACGGGTGAAGGTCGAAGAAATCGAGCGAGAACTTGGAATATCACATGGAAGTGTTATCAACATCATCCACGACAATTTGGCCATGACCAAGGTATCTGCCCGTTCGGTCCCTAGAAATCTCATCCCCACATGATTGACTTCAACGTCGTCAAAGTTCAGAGGAGCTGCTGCTCCTGTACAAGAAAGACCCGGCGGGATTCGAGTCACTCATAGTGAAAGGTGATGAACCGTGGGTCCATCACTAGGATTCCGAGACCAAGCTCAAAAGTATGGCCTGGAAACACAGGGGCTCTCCAACCCCAATCAAGCTCCGGACCCGACCCTCAGCCGGGAAGATCATTGCCACCATCTTCTGAGATTCTGAGGAAGTGTTGATGGTGGACTATGCGCCTCGTGGAAGGACCATCACAGGCCAATATTACGCCGAGGAACTGGCTGGGTTGAAGAAGTGCATCCGTCAGAAGCGGCGCGGCAATTTGACATGCGGTTTCCTGCTCCTCCACGACAATTCTCCTGTTCACAAGGTCAGATTTGCAGAAGCTGCCCTGCGTGAGTGTGGATTCAAGAAGCTCAACCATTCTCCTACAGTCCAGATCTGGCCCCTAGCGACTACTTTTTATTCCGCCAGCTCAAGGCTGCACTGCGTGGACGCCGGTTTGGGGACAATGAAGATGTCCATCTCGCCGTCCAGGAGTGGATTGAACAGCAGTTGGGAGATTTCTGGTTGTTGGGAATTCGAATCCTCAGGGAAAAGTGGCACAAGTGCATTGAAGTCGAGGGTAGTTATATTAAAAAATAATAAAACACTTTTCCTCATATCTCGTTTCCTTATATGCGAATTGAAAAACTTATTGACCGCCCTGGTATGATATCAACATTTCATATTAATCAACTTTAAAGAAAAAATGATTGATTTAAATAGCATTCGAGGCGAGGCTTATATTATACTCGTATCTGAAGTCAAGCAACACGGTATAAAAACTAGAGGCCTAACGACATCTGGCAATCGCCTTTGAATTTAAATCTAATGATAGGCTTTCGAATTAGGAATACTATGAATTTATTTAAAAATAGAGGAGGGGGTGGGTGTGCAACCCACACAATTAATGAGGGATATGACGGCAAAACCCCCATTTCGAAATTACCTTAAAAATTATATATAATACAATATGATGCAAATGCAATAACCTACATCACCCACACTTTTTTTTAATTTGCCCAAGAAAAATAGTCTCGAAATTAAATAACACTTGTTTTTTAGTACAAATATATATGAATTATCAAAGAACTCGAGGGCGAGTCTTTTTTCGAAGTTTAACCCATTTCTTTGATTAATTTATTGAATAATTGATTGGTTGTCTAGAAAATTGAGAAAATAGCTTCATCCCACTAATTCCTTTAGGATCAATAAATAAAAAAGTGTAAGACGAGCAATAAAGTTTTTTCAACGAGGAAGATTTGTTCCTCGAGTGTTTGAAACGCATTTTTCTATCTTCAACGTTAATGTTGCCAGATATTTCTATCCAACCTAACCTATTCGTAGAGTTGATCAAGAATATCACTTCTATGGTAAATAGACATCTTCCATCTTTATGTATATGTTTTGCTCTTGAATTAGTGACAAGCATGGTGAGAAGAGTGCATTTTACAAGAAAAATGCGGGTTTGACTAGATTTTAGGACTTCCGATTCTGCCCAATAAAGATGAGGCAGTGTAAGTTTAAATGTTTAGATTGTTATTACGCTCACAATTCAAATTTGGTACGATTTCTTCAAGTGCAGACTTTTAAATGTATTGTCGATTATTTTTAGTTTCAATATCAAGGCAGACAAGGATATATAAGCATGTCTGCTGTAAAAGGGACCCGAATGAGGTTTTAGGTCAACCGGCTTCAAAACGTCTTCAACCGCCGATATAAACGGGGCCTACCAGGACCTGCTGTGAATTGCTGCCTCAACCAGCTTCGAATGTCTTGGCTTAAAATTCAAGCTTGTTTGATTTTTAAAGGAGCACCAAGACAGTTATAGGAGACCTGCTTTAAAAGGCTGGGCTAGCGTCGAAGACGATTGGTTTAAATGGAAGCCGTCGGTTCTCCCGGGAGCAAACGCCTGAGCGAGAATCACGTCAGATCGAGGCGACTGACCTGCTACCTCCTGACGGTTGCTACGTAAGCAGAACAGTTTGCCACGGTTGGTCTTGGGTTGAAGCCAGTCTCATTAAAATTTAAACGCCTCAGAAAGTCGGCAATGATGTGAGCCCCGTGGGTGAGTACTCGGCTGGGATGGTGGGTAAGCCGGTTGAGTGTCACATGACTTGAGCGACATCGTATATAGTTATAAGCAAAAGTTTTGAGACTACTATATTTTTCACATAGGAAAATTAAGAGTACTAATCAAAGTTTCATTTTGTTTAGACTTGTTTGTCTCATAATTTGAGGGTGAAATATACAAAAAATTAGATCTCAAATCTATTTTATTAATAGATACAATCAATTGTAGCGCGCAGGCAGTATTTACGATGATTTCATTTCAATTTGTTTTATCATGTTGGAGATCAAATTTGTGATGATATCTTGACTGATAGTTAGTTAGTTAGTTGACGCCAATCTTTCTTTTATCCAGGAGGATCCCCGACTGGATAATGAAATCTACATAAAGGTCAGTATGACAATCGCTGGTCGGCCCGAGGGCACCAGGAGCCGGTCCTCTTTGGGGAGAGGTTGCAGAAGTATTATGTTTTGATACCAAGCAGCTTTCAGGTGGAACCTTCGTCGCCCCGGGACAGAGGGACCGGTACCGCTTCAGAGGTATGTGGATATAGATACCCATCGGTAGGATTCCTTGGAACAAAGAGTGTGTGTGTTTGTTGTACAGTGAAGATTGGAAAGGAAAGAAATCAGAGTTATAATTGGCTATGTGTATGGTGAGAAGTGTAAGATCTACCCACCCTAATACAGGGGTAAGCACAGCGGGTCCACAAGTCGGTAGCCAGATCTCTACGTGCGCTGACATTTGTGTTCGCTCATGACGCGATTCGGGATCGAACCCGGTATCGCAACGTTGGGAGACCAACGCCGTATCCACTCTGCTAGCAAGAGCTCCTCTTGACTGATATTGCTCCATTATTGTTCAATATGCAACTGCCTACAATGGGATGGCTTCTGTTTGCCAACAGCTAGTTTGATTATCGCCCACAAAATCTCTCTTGGGTTAAAATCTGGCGAATTCTAAAGAGTTCGATGTTATTTTTAGCCAAGAACTTTGTTATTGCTTCTGCTTTGTATTAAGATGCGCCATCATCCTGGAAACTACAGTTATCATCTAAAAATTGGTCCTGACGTTTTGGAAATAGGTGCTGTTGAAGCACGTTTTGGTACTTTTCGAGTTCATGGCAATGTTCTTGGGCAAAATTGTTAAGGCTATAGTTCCTTTAAATGAGGAGCAGCCCAAGTCATGGGGCTTCATCAGGGAATATCCCTTTGCCCCAGTCTTCAACTGTCCATTCTTTATAGTTCCTACAAAGGTACAGCCTTATCCTTAAGGTTCTTGTTGGTGAAATGAAACTTCTTCGTAGCTCTCTAGACTTGAGACTTTTGTCGAAAAACCTTGGCCTTATTGTTTGCTCCGAATCATTCACACCTGGCCCTTTCCAATTGTAAGCAAGCTTGGCTCTAGAAGCTTCCCGTTGAGGTGGGACTTACCAGGAGGCGATCTTGACGTTCATTTGAAGCTCTTAGGCGAACAGAAGACTTCTTAACAGGAGTCATTAATGATCTTAATACCCCTAGGAACTATTTCCTCGCATATTAGGCCTTTGTGCAGAGCAACGAAGATTGCACACATTTGTTTGAAAATAACAATTTCTGCCGTTGAAAAAGATTAAAACATTTATTTAAAAAATATTAACAAATAGATTATAATTATACATCATTCATTTAACCCATATTTCTCATCATTTTACCTTTTTGATCGAAGAGCAAAGCTCCAGAGACTGAAACTCACCGCCTACAGGAGCAGGACCAGAGCGCGATTTTAGGTTCAGTGATGGAATGTAGTTTTTTCTTATTAATTTCGAAGTTCTAACCTTTTAATAGACCTTCAATAATTTAAATATTAGAATAATTTTACTATCCCGAAAATTAAAAAAATAAATGAAAAAAGATATGTATATTAGTCTCAAAACTTTTGTTTATGCTTGCATAGGTAATTTCTGTGCTCCAAATTGTCATCTTGATCATATTACTACTCTGACCTCTGCATCCGGGATCTCTGCTACCCAGAACCTCTTCGCTTTAACTATAACCAGACCTTTGCCTACCTATCTTTTGCACGCTCTAATAAAGAGCTCTGGTTTTAACTAGGTAATTAAAATATTTAATAATGTATGATAGGATTTTTTTTGCAGAAAATATAATTTAATTTAATATAATATAATATGGCTATATTTATAGAATTTTGAGCAATTTATGTTAAATTCATTTGTATGTTGCCATTATAAATAACTTAAGATTAATTGTTATATTGCATGAAAACATCTAAAGTGTTTCTCATGCATGTTACAGGTCATTAATAAGCCACCAAAAAAGAGGGAGGAAGGCCAACGCCCTCCAGGAGTCTGTGGGTGGTGGTGCTGCTGAACACGTCGAAGAAACTGCAGACCAGCCTGATGATGATTCTCAAGAATCAAATAAACCTATCATTCTGCAAGATCAGCCAGGCCCTTTTCAGCAGCCATCTGTTCCTGCTGATCAAGAAGATAGTAATGATGATTGTGGAAGAATAAGGAGAGAGAGAAAAGGAATACACCCCCCCCCCCGACTTCCCCAGTTCGCTGTTAACGGCTCTAAATCTCAGGACACCACAAATATTATCGCTGAACTATATCATTTGTTTTTCCAATGGCACACTCCCTGCCGCTATGCTTATATATTCCACAAGAGAGAGACAGAGAGAGCCTGTTCTTTGACAGTGTGGCTGAAGTTTCTTGCTCTAATTGGAGTCTCATAATTACGTCATTCTTCATGGTCACTCCACTGGCCAGGCTGGAAACCATGCGTGTCTGGATCTTCTCGGTCCTTCATGTCATTCTGTAGGGATTGGTTTCTCATCTGCATTAAGTTTTGGAGACAAACATAAGGCCAAGACTATGGATTCCACTGCTCTGGTCTTTGAAGTAATGCACTCGGTACGCATTTGTACCTGAAATGACTAATACATGAGCATTAATTGAGTTGCATAGCATGGAAATTGTAGAGGCCAATATTTAGTTTCAAAGATTGTGAGAAAGTCACTTTGCAGTCAGAATAGCAAAAACATTCTTCACGATCTGAGTGACATCGTTGGCGTACTGTATGTTCATCGTTTAGCGACTTAATGGCTTTGATATTTTCAACGTGTAGATGTGGTATTCCTAATTGGAATTCGAAGTCTTACCGAGTATTGTTCTCAAAGGTGATGATCGCTTGCCTGTTGGTTATGTTGGTTAACTTTTCCTTCTTTTTATCAGAGATTTTAAAACCTCTTTCTAGACAACTCGGAAGAGCCTCTCTTTCTCAAATGGAGTGTTCGCTGTCACGGCATTAGGTACAATCGCAGTTTTGTTTTGATTTCTCGTTTTCCTTTTTAACCTATTCATGACCGCTGTGAAAGATTTCGGGTTCTTATCGACATCTATCATTTCTATTAATCGGTCTCATTTCTCCCTCAGCTCTTGCGCAAGCTTTAAATTTAGCTGTTTCCTGATTTGTTGTATGACTCGGAAGTCCATGGGATTTGCGTAGCCAATGATAATGGTGTGGCTGTCGATTCAGCATAATCTCTGTCGTAGCATCCCTCTCTCTAGTGTATAGCAGGTTTAGAACAGGGTTTTATGTGAAGTTATGGGATCGCTATTGCATCTGCTCAAAAGATACAATTGTTGAGAGCAGTCAGTTACTCGTTAAGGTATTCGGCTGTTGGATTGTTTAGGTCTGGGGGTTCCTCCTGGAATGCTTGTTTGTAGGCTTCCTAGTTAGCATTTGAGGAAACCTTACAGGGTAACGTGAGGATTTGGATGGGGGCAGCTGCTACAGTTATGACTATGGAGATATGATCAGTAGGTATTAGTGGCCCAGGTCTGATATGGTGTTTGAAAGAGACATTTATATCGGCAATAACCACCTCAGGCTTGGTGGCTCCCCCTGGGTATAAAAGATCTAAGTATTTTCCTCTCTTATCGGTCTGTGTGTAGCCAGCTGTCCTATTGCTAGTCTTCAGGTCTTCAGGGAAGAGGACTGGACAGGGTGAGTATGTTGTGTATGAGCAAATAATGGCAGAAAGGTAGCTTTATGTCTTCCAAATAGCTCTTTAGGATGATGAACAAGAAGGACTTGCCAATGATTCTTCCTTCTCTGAACTAGAAACCATTCTTAACTGCTATCATATCTCCGTCGAATATCTCTCGTCACGTTTTTCTGCAAACTTTATACCCAAATACCCAGTGATGGAATTCAGCCGGTTCGCACATGTTCCTAACAATCTGTTCTTGAATTTTATTAATCCCGAGAACCGGTTGTTAGCTTAAATGAAGGGTTCTCAATTTTTTTTAAATTTGGGAAAATAACTAAAATTAATTATTTCACTTGCTAGACCTTAACAACGGATATTAGACATGTAACAACTGATATCAAGCCAGCCAGCATGGTTTGCTGCTAGAAATTGATAGTGAGAGAACCTGTTTTTTGTGAAACTTGTAGTGGGATAACCTGTTGTTAGTGAGACCTGTAGTGAGAACCTGTTCTTATTTTTTTTTAAATCCCACCAGTGCAAATATCCTCTGTCAGTCGCCGTCACTGATGCCAGTTTCCGGCAGAAGGAAGTTATATGGTTCAATATATCTCTCGATGTGCAGTTGCTGAGTATTCTCTTTCCAACAGTGTACGTTATGCGCTATTATTGAGATTGCGTTTTTCGCCACTATCTTATATCTTCGTTCGGCTTGCGGGATTTTGGTATATAGCAAGGGTCTGCATGGCCTGCCCGAACGAAGCTTCTTGAAGAGGGTGGGTTCAGATAACTTGAGTCGTACAATTTGATCTTTTTTTGCATCACAGCTGTCTTGACTGACTCCTCATCTGTGGGCGAGACGTATAATAGAACCACTTGAACTTGCCTCTGCAAACTCCGTTTGGTTCTTCCTCGAGTGTTAAGGTCGTTGTTTGCGTACTGTTCTCAAATACCATTGTCTTACTGGGGGAAGGGGGGAGGTCTCTCTCTGTTCTCTTTAGCCTCAGTGAGACCAGTTGGTCTAATATCCTCCTGAACTGTTAATTCCGAGAGGCGCTCATCGGTTGAGGCAACCTCCCTACAGCCCTTTTCTCTTTTCCTTCCCCTCAAGCGAGGTAGATACAAGATAAATGAAGGCTACTAGTCTTACCTGTCAAATTTACCGTCATATACGACATGTTTTCTGTCGTTCCTGGCGTGCTCACCGTTTTTTACCGTCGTTCACGAGGTGAACCGTCTCATCCACCCTTCAAATTCGAGGCGGGTAGGAAATGACACTGACGATATTAGGGGATGACTACCGTCTTTTACCACTTTTGCTGGCTCCCCTACCGTAGGTATTATCTCCCGCCATTATTTTAATGAGCGTTGGCGTTCTTTTCGATCGTCCAACCACCTCTATCCAAATGGTTGGCGACCAGCCGATTGATACCGTCTTGACAATGTATGTTAGATGGGGGCTTAAGAGACCAGTTGCACTCTCATAATATAGGAGTTACTGGATCTGTTTCAGGTTTGGATTTATTCCTACCGTTTACCCTCTATTTTGTCTTCCTCCTTTAATCCCTTAACAAATTATCCTTGATTTAGTAGTGTTAAATAGAGTTGAATATATTATCGCTTTATACTATACATAAGTTTATTGATTTTTTCCAATATATTTTTGGAATATACTTTTGTTTCAATATATATATTTTATTGATTTTTTCCAATATATTTTTGGAATATATTTTTGTTTCAATTATAGGAACAAATGGCAGCAGTAGAGATTTGCTTTTTAAAAAAAATTGATAGCATTGCCTTAATATTCTAATCTCATGTTTTAAAACGGTGGATTATTGTAATTTTATTTATATACATATTAATTTATATCTTTGTGGTTAAATACAAAAACATGGATGAGCACACTTACCTCTGCTTGACAGGCTGAATAATTTTCCACTCAGTTTCAACTTTAGATGGAACCAACCTCAAACCAGACAACGACGTATGCACATTGCACAATGTATCGCCTCTGAGGTCAACTAACAAAGAAGTCACAAAACTTAAATCATAGTCCCCACTTTGCCTTCTCTGCAGTGGGAGTAGATAGGTAGAACCAACCACAATATTATATTTATTTATTTATATATTGTTGCCTACTTATATTCATATATACGAGGGGCGGTCAATAAGTTTTACAATTCGGATATAAGGAAACGAGATATGAGGAAAAGTGTTTTATTATTTTTCAATATAACTACCCTCGACTTCAATGCACTTGCGCCACTTGTCCCCGAGGCTTCGAATTCCCGACAACCAGAAATCTCCCGACTGCTGTTCAATCCACTCCTGGACGGCGAGCTGGACATCTTCATCGTCCCCAAACCGGCGCCCACTACACGCAGTGCAACTTTGAGCTGGAGGAATAAAAAGTAGTTGCTAGGGGCTAGATCTGGACTGTATGGGGGATGGTGGTTGAGCTCCTCGAATCCGCCCTCGCGCAGGGCAGATTGTGCAACTCTGGCCTTGTTGACTTTGACGACGTTGAAGTCGATTAGAGGCCGTGAGGTTTCTAGGGACCCAACGGGCAGAGACTTTGGTCATGGCCAAATTGTCGTGGATGATGTTAATAACACTTCCATGTGATATTCCAAGTTCCCGCTCGATTTCTTCGACCTTCACCCGTCGATTTTCGAGGATCATCCTCTTCACACGGGCTACATTATCCTCGTTGGTCACGTCTGACGGGCGTCATCTTCAAGGGACTCACGACCATGGTGGAACTCCCTATTCCAGTGAGCAATGGTTGCATAGGAAGGGGCGGTGTCGGTTTACACCGCAACCATGCGTTCATGGATCTCTTTTGCATTCTTGCCTTCCTTGGTCAAAAATTTGATCACTGCGCGGTGCTCAACCTTTTCCATTGTTCAAAAATTTGTGACTGACGATCTGCGATCAGCTACTGCTCCTTAAATAGACGAGGCAGGAGCGTGTGGCTGCAGGTCCTGACTTGTCATAACGTGTCGTAACACCCCCACAAACAACCATCCCCCTTCCTCTGTTTTTCCCTACCGATTCGCAAAACTTATTAACCGCCCCTCGTATTTATTTAGAATATATATGGGATGAAGAGGGTAGATTAAATGGTATCAATTCACGAACACTCGGTGCTCCTATTTGATTGGGTTGTAAAAAACGAAACAGTAATCTTTGAAAAAATTAAGAATTAGTAAGCCAAGTGTTTTTGAACTAATGACGCACTTCTCCCCAATAGGCGACAAGTTAGGATTAAGTTAGACTGATGAGACTATCTTTCACTAGTTTGTTTGACAAGTTTTAAGCTGTTTCTTCGTGTCAAAATTTTCTTATTTATGTACAGTAATATGATAATCTAGTCCTAGTTAGTTGCAGTAATAGGCTTTACTAGTCCACAGTGTCGCTTATTCGTAAAAGGTGCGTCGTTAGGTAAAGATTTTGTATAGCAATTCTATTTTTTTCAAAGAATTTTATTTCGTTTTTTAACCAATTAAAAGGAAAACGGTTGTAGAATAAAATATTAAATTCATTTTTTTTAATTATTTTTTTCAAAGATGCATGAACTTTCCGTTTGGCTTAATACAAACCTAAAAATCACAATCGGCAAAGAGACCCATAAAATTCACCTGGTGATCTTGATTTACTAGGGTGGCAGTTTGATCCATAGTTTATCTCAAAGTTCAAAGGAAGCATCAATTCCTAAATTGCAAGCTCTACTGAACCCGTATCTACCCAGCTAAAATCGAGTTTCTAACTTGTAGCGGATCATAGAATAATAATTTTGTCACTGCGTTAAATTTATTATCTATTTTTAACAGGTTGGAAGAACAAAGCTTGCATTTGTTACCAGTATATTTTAATTAAAAGGCCTGAGACCTTAGTAATTAGTCATTGTTTAATTTTTTGAATGATCCATCGACTCCGAAGAGATCTAATGTCGTCTTTATCTTCCCGAGCCTCTTGGATTCGTCTGCTTTATATTGTTCATCGTTCAAGAGCCACTCCCGCTTCTGGATGACTTTGTTCACCCATTCATCTATGAAGAGATTTTAGTTATTATTGATTTAAATAAAGGACAGTTTTGCACAAAATCTACGGTATCATTTGAAAGAATGGAAATATTATGTCAGTGGTAGTTAAGCAGTCGAAAAGGAGGCTACGTGGGGTGATAAAATCTAAGAGGGTGCAAAACTCGCCTGCACTTTGGCCCTGATCCATATTCGGGTACGATCTTTTTTGATGGAAGAGAATAGAAATAGGAGTTATTGGGCAAAAGGAAAGTTATCATCTTTACATACCCATCAAGACATCAGCGGCCGCGTATTAGGAATCACAAATTACTAGTATTTTAATTCTCTAAGACTGGATTTTGAACTCGCTAGTACCGGGGTACTCGTATTTATTTCGCTTAGGCTTAGACTAATAAAGGTACTTCCCCAGAATTTATTATCTACTATGCATATTCCTTAATTTTAAACCATTAAAATCATGCATAAGAATTTAGATAGTCAATACATAGAATGATAAAAAGCATTTGCAAATAGAATTTTTCATTCTTTTTTCCTCTTTACCCTTTATATACTTAAAGAAGAGTTTATATAAACTACATTATACTGGTTCATTCAGGTAATAACTTTTACCTAGCATTGAATATATTTTGAAATTTGTTTAGTCTCTCTCCTGGAACTTAGCTTCTAAAATAAATTTGAGCGTAAAATAAATTTACATAATGTTATTTAATTTTCAAGAAAATTTTGAGACAATCCGTCGAAACCTCATCATTCAGTGTCGAAATATTATGTTACATATTGTTTAAACTGCATATGCTACTTATTGTTTCTGTCTTTAAATACAAATGAATGAATATTTTTTATCTCACCTCTTTTCAGAGGATATTCTCAGCAAAATGCACAGAATGATGAAAGGCAGCTAAATCAAAAGAATGAAGGGCAAAACCAACTTACCAACCATTAACTAGTTCACAACCTAAAATAAGCGGCTGGCTGATCTCCAAATACAATGTCAATGAATTACCTTCCAAGTACAGTGGAAGAAAACTAGCCATATCAGAAATTTTCTGTAACTTTGTAACAAGTCTTACTTTCTTCACCTACGCTACAGCATTACCTTCACCATCGAATGGTTTGATCATATCTGCTGAAAGCTTGGCTGCCATTTTAAAGCCCAGATAGCTTGTCGTTAAATACAAATAAATGAATATTTTTTGTCTCACCTCATCTCACAGGATATTCTCAGCCAAATTCAGAGAATGATGAAAGGCAGCTAAACCAAAACAATGAAGGGCAAAACCAACCTAACAACCATTAATCAGTTCATAACCTAAACTAAACAGCTGACTGATAACACTGACAGGTGACAAAGCAACAAAAAACTATGACACAACAACAATAGACCACTACTGACAGCCCTGATAGAAATCATAACAATTTGGTCTCTCCTCCAATTGCCAGAACAGTGAAAATGCAAACCAACAAAAAAAACTGTCACCACAGCCTTACCTAATTACTAAAGAGGGTAAGTTAAAGATTGGGGATCAGGAGCAACTGTGGAACATCTCCTTACTCTACCAAGCCTGATGTAACAATGTCTGACTGCCATTTTAAGTTTCACCATACAGGTTCTTACTTATTAAATCTTGCAGAGAGTAGCGGGTTCCTCCATACTCAATTGGCAATATATCTTTAGAAAAATACTCCTGAAGACTCTCTACATCGTTACCATGAAAATGAATCTGAAACATTAATTTGTGATATTTTACCTCTGTATTGCTACATTAAGATCGGTTATGAACCAAAAATGATAAGAAAGATTAAATCATCTATTTCATTGATACATAAAATATATTCATGAAAATTATCTTTGTCTCTCAAATCACGAATGGTTGGAATGTGGATAAATGGATGAAACTTACTCTTTTTCGAATTTTTTCCTTCATAAAAGTCTTGGCCAAGTGAAAAATCTTTTCAAAAGTTGGCGATATGTTGACATAATGCATACTTTTGGGTCTCTCTGGATACCCTTCCTTGAGATCAAGAAATTAAAAAAGTTGTTTTTTAGATGGCAGTAAAAATTATATAGAAAGTGAGATGGAGGTGCAATGAAATAACAAATTAAAATGTAGCTAGTGTACATACTTGCGATACTGTCATCATTTTTTTCATCATGCCTGGGGTCATTTGAAATACATTAGAGGGTGTTATCGCCTTGACATCGCAAATATAAACTAAGCCCGCTACTGAAAGAGAAACGTCTTCTTCTATCATTAAGTCGTAAATTATGTGATAGGCTTTAAGTACTTCATCCATGGAGGTTGATGAAGGGTCATGGATACCACTGCGGATGAGTACGATCTTGCGACCTTGACTATCGTAGTCATTCAAGGGGAGAAATTCTCTGTAATATTCGAGAGACGACATAAACGTTTTTGAAAATAAATAATACTATACATTAGCTAGATGGTTTACCAATCGATATGTGCTCATTAAAGGTGTCTTTATTTCTCAGCCGGGACCTACTGATAATCGTGGAATCCGAACCACGGGTATCTACAGCTTATGAAGTCCCTGTGAAAGTAACCCGAATTGGGGCTCTATCTTAACAATTATACCACACAGGATACGGCTAGGCCTTATTTCTAAAGTGGCAAAGTTAGATGAATTAAAATTTGTGGAAGATACAGAGTTCGAAAAGCCTTAAGATGAGACTAGTATCAGTACATAAGACTTGATGGCTTGTAACTCTCTTGAACCCGTCCACCTTCCACAATAACAGGGGATTATGCCCAATAACCGATCCATAAGTTTATAATTCTCTTATTGTAATAAGATGGATAAGTCAGTCATAAGTGACAGGACATTGAATAGTGAGGAAAATTACGGGTCTCGGAACTTCTAAACAGAGCCAAATCCTTCCTGAATATATAGTTGTGGGAATGTATTTTAATTCACTAAAAAGACTTAGTGGAGTTATCAAACTGCTTCCCAAGTTCAGCGAAGCTAAGCAACATCAATTTCCGATGCTATTTGATTTGACGATGGCTACCATACGTATTAGCGATCGCTGGTTCGGACCTCGCATTAAACAATAGATCGACGCTGAGAGATAGATGTCCATCACACGGTGGACATCAGTGTTAAACCCTCACTCGAGGGATGCTATCCCATGATAACGGATTTCATGATCCTACACTAAGATATAGAGATGCATTTGTACAAATAGGCAGAGCCAGAGAAGGGACTCAATGGTAGACTGCGTCTCCAGCGAGAAAGCTGCTGTTCGCGCATCCAACTGGAGGGGCACACCCTTGTTCTCCGTGATAATTGACTTGCCTCTTCCATGTTAGGGGTTTAGACTAGCCGAGTCGAAATTCTAGATAGATTTACAATTTAGTTAAACATTGCAGCTGTTACCCTATGCTCTGTAAAACCACGGTTCGGATCCCCCGTCAGGTTGTAGCTCCTACTTCACTGACATTTTTTTTCTGAAGTGCATTGAAATACTTCTTCATGTTTAATCCAGCTTGCGTCTAGCTCACTCATGGAATTCTCTTCAGAAGAGAAAAAATAACATTTGTAATGGTTTGCTGGAACACGATTTACATTGCCTAAAGCACGACTACCGTCTGCTTCCGTTGGGTTTACCGCTTACTACAAACGCAGGAACCAGATAGGCAATTAGAGACAATTCAGAAGCAAATACGGAGAGTTTCCCTAGCATCGATTGTATGGGCTATCATAAATAAACACTGTAATCTTTCGTTAATGGGCTCTTGACAGCAGACTATGCTTCAACCGACTCTTTTCTACCATCTGTCGTCTTTCCACATCGATTCCCTTTGTTCAGAAATTTTTTTTACAGAAAAATTGCAACATCAACAAAATTTTGAGCACTCACCTATAATTACTTTACAGCATAATGTTAGGCTAGATTAAAAAAAAATCCCCAAACAACACAAATAACCAAACACAAAACTAAAAACAAACAAAAACAAAGCAAGAAGAAGAAGCAAGAAAAACTAGATGTTGGGGAGAGGCCCGCCTCTCCCCAGCACAGAAGCATATGACCAATACTAAAGAGAGTCAGAAAAAATGAAGGAGACCAGCCTTATTCAAGAAATCAAATAGTTCACAAGTTCCGTTGAGAGTGCAAATCACTGGTCTGGTTGCCCGACATCGCAGATTCTTTGTCAGCCTCATTCGCATGCTCATTTCCTACAATCCCCACATGTCCAGGAACCCAACAGAAGATAATCTCGACATTCGCCTAGCTTACGGCAACCCTGGCTCATGCATACCACGAAACAGGGGGTGCGAGGATTCTAATACCCCGAGAGCACCCAGGGCGCTTTATGAGTTGCTGAAGATCACAAAACGGTTTCCGAACCGGGCACGGCGCGTTATCTCCCCTACAGAGCAGGGTATTGCAAAGAGCTTGGCTGTGAAGACAAACGCAGCGACTGATAGAGCTTTGCTGACTTCAAACAGAGGGAATAGGACGTGGAAGGAGGCCTCCTCCTGGAACTTGTAGCTGTTAATGTACATTGATACTGAACCAGCTTGTCACGAAGTGTGATTAAAATAGGTCAAACGTAATACTCGTGACGTTGTGAATCTTTGATAAAGGATGCGTGGCATCCTAGGCAGACTAGAAGCACAACCACCCGGGAGCTAAATTGAGTTCTCAAAAGCGGCATAGATACCGTCAAGATCGGCTGCAGATGCAGTGAGAGGTGTTTTCGATTAAGGCGGACGCCTGTTTTGCGCGTAAAAACACATAATGCTTTGTGTGGGACACAAGGCGAGTGGCATCTCCCCGGCATCGACAAGTAGGCTTTTAATGGAGGACATGCGGATGGCACTAGTCGCGAGATAAAAAACAGTGTGGTGGATCGATATCGCAATAGTTGCTCGGCTGCGCATGCGTAATTCACATCCGTAGTCAAGCTTAGAACGAACAGAGGATTTAGAAAGGTACGGCAATAGTCTTATTAGCACTCCAAGGGCTGAACGCTAAGGAAAGAAGAATCTCTATAGCGCGGATACAAGAGACCCTAATCTCTGAATATGGTTTATCTTATGTTGGGAGTCGGTCGAAAACGTTTTGAATCCACCAATTCCAGGCGAGCCACGTTTAGGAAAAAAACATGAGTTAGGGTGGAGCTGTGGATGGAGGCAGTAGTGCACTACCTAAGAGTTGTCCAAGTAGAACAGAAACTGTACCCTTCAGCATAGTTAAGGGTTCGGTTAAATGCCTGCTGGAGTCGACGCTCTAGAGTTGGTAGCTGGACCGCACCAAAAGAGATCGAAAGATCGACCAAGTAGAGATTGCGAGAACATCTTCCATCAGCACCGAGATGATACTGTTGATGCTAAGTCAAAGAGTCTGCCACTGAGGAAACTACCATGTCTGACACCCTGCACAACTTCCATTTGGATGGAGAGGGCTCAGTCCACCTGTACGGGAATTGACTATTTCGCAGAAATTCAGAAATAAAGATTGATAGACGTCTCCTCGTACCCATCGTATGAAGAATCTATATATAATATCGTCTCGCTATGCGCTATCATAGGTGCTCTTTTAGAAGCCTTCTCCAGATAGCATATTAAAGTTGGAGCAGAGCATCTGACGTGGAATGTAACTTGCGGAAGCCGCACGAAGATGAAGACAGGTGACCTGCGATGTCCAAGAAATAGGCTAATCTAACATTTACGAATTTCTACATTAACTTTCACATGCAGTTGGTTAGAGAAATTTGGCGGAAACTAGCATGGTAATTGTGATCTAGGTGAAATGCCATGCTTTGCTTACCTAGGTTTAGAAGCATGGCATACTGGACATCGCCCGGACCATAGGTGGTGTCGGCGGATGAAGCACGAGCGGAACGTAACACATTCGAAGTAAAAATGTCGTTTAAGCTCACCACTTCAGAAGGTAAAGTACAGTCGACGGCCTTCAGCCACATCACAACGTACATTTAATGCTAGTGGAGCAGCATCTCGGCTGATTGAAATCCCATTCTCATGGAGAAAGGAAGGGGTGTCATATCGAACTTACCCCAAGTCCTTTAACTTGCTTCGACACCTCTGGAAGAAGAGTTTTTCCGTTAAGTGAAGACGCGTATTCTTGCTAGGAATAACGGCGGGTATCCTATGAAATATATCTAATCCAAGCCCATGCTTGACGAAATTCACCGACGGTGAAAGGGTTCAGGCGGCGCTTATAGCGCAGCTAAGCATTTCAATTCTGTCTGAGGGCCGTTCTACACTCAGCCGACCACCAAGGAAGGGGATGACATGAAAAACTCCTATGCGCTCTGAAATTATTAGTTAGGCCTACAGCGTTAAGTTTGCCGGAAAAGCTCAAGGCCTAATGTATCGACCTAAACTCTTCGAATGAGAGAGAGAGAACTCAGTCATTGCTTCAAATGAGGAAAACTGCGCCCACTCCAAGCACACCAGAGCGGCTTTTCGGGCGCCAACGGGCCAGCAAATAATAGTTGACTGGCAAAGTAATCAATACCCTAAAGGTCATTGACACCCTTCTCTCCCAAATTAAGTTGTGCATCCAAAGAACACAGTGACAGATCCAAGCAAGAAAATGAAGCGGTTCTCTGTCAGTGATGCGTAAACTTATCCATATTTACAACACCTATATACAGTTCGTCGATCAGTTCGGCAAAGACCTAACCGCTGAGCTGATCGAGTTTACCTAGAGGAGGTGTGTACCTCTCAAGTCATCGAGCAGGCAAAATGGCCTCAGCAATCAACGCAGAGGAAATCCCCAGCGTCGAACTCAACTGACGGTAGAATGTCCGCAAAAATATGACTATACCTCTTATCTAGGTATAGTTGCACTGCCTGAAAAGAAGGAATTATTGTAAAAAGAAGAACGGAGACATCATGCCTAGTGTAAATCGTGTATCCTCCGGCCCAACCTCCATCTCGTGTTGGTGATTCGCAAAACTCTTATACCGCAGGACTGTGAGCAGGGTGCATGCGCCCAGCATGGTCTCCTGCAAACAAATAACTAACTGGAAGCAGGAGCAAACGAGCCTGTACAGTTCCTCCCTGTTGGCCCAGTGTTCATCACAATACAATTTAAGGAATATGCCCTCCAGGCTTAGCTCGAAGATGTGTGTGTAGGGGAGAGGGCTTTGTAGTGAAAACCCACACATGTATGACCATACACTTCCCCGAGAAAGAAGTACGAGCGCAGTTGGCTGAAAAAAAATCCCTGAAAGCGCTGTCTATTTCGAGGAATTATCGAAGGAGGTTGGACTCGCTATGTGAGTCTTTTCCTCTCTCTGCTTTAAAACCTGGCGGGGGGGGCTTAAGAGGCGGGGGTCCATCCACTGCTGTCCTCCTTTCTAGGGACATCTTTCGGAGTCCACGTAGACGCTCTCGACCACCTTCGAGTGGGTTTGCCTAGTATGAGTTAACCGACTCAGTGGAGACTCTCGGCCATTTTGCTTTACGGGCAACGGTAAAGCTTTTGGAAGGAGAGAATCCTTGTTGTAGCCGAGGGTTGGTTTGAACCTTTTGTGCCTTCAACTCTACCAGAGGATGGTCCCGGGCGAGTAGAATCCACAGAAGGGTTCCGAATGGACTCGGAACTAACCGTGCTTGTTAGCTTAGAGTGGTCATGAACATAGGGTGCCATTTTAAATATTGAGGAATAAGACGTGTAAGGACCAAGTCGTTAGCGTTTCGAAAGAGGACAATCTGAAGCCTGAACGGCCATGATTTTCTTCTCCAGAAGATACGCGCAATATTGTTCCGAGGAAGCAGGTAACGTCTCTCCGCAATTGGTATACTTTACACATTAGCGATAACTTATCGAATACAGCCTTATATCAATTTACACAGTCTTCGGAGAAACCTAAAATTGCACGCCTATATTAGAGAATTGTACATCTGTCCGAAGAGGTGGTTGAACTAGCACCTCAGCAGCAGTAGCACGAATGCATAGAGAGATGTTACAAGGGAAGTAACTACCTTAAGAGACCGTTAGGTCCATTACAATGGAAGTACCTTTATTTCTATCCTAAATTCTAACCATATACAATACTTCGTGTAAGGCATAGGATAGTAAAGATGAAGTCTCTCCCCACACACCTCTCCCACCTGTTTCCGGGCTTGGAATAGTGAAAATATATACCTGGTAGTGTTAGAAAATAGACGCAACAGGAAATTTCAACAGGCGAACAGGAACACATTAATATATACAAAAAAAAAAAAAGAAAAATATGACTTATCTTAATAATCTTATATTAGAACATGATCTTTTTTTTTCTTCTTTTTAACATGCAAATTTGTATATCTTTGACGCTTATTATCTATTAGATCCATCTACTACTTCCGTTCTTATTTTAAAACTTTTTGACTCATTGGACACTGCTAGTACCGTTTGGAGATGCAAATTTTCTGTAGGATATTATTAAATGTATTTATTCATATACATATCTAGGTTTTATGTGTTCTGAAAAAGATGACAGAAACGTATTTACATTTTATATAGATGTAGAATCAAATTATCTTGCTCATCTAGGCTTAGAACATGCTCTTTCTTTTTCTTTTTATCAACACAATGTCTTTTCAGAGAGAGAGCTGTACAGGAAACATGAGAGAGATCCCGAAGTGGAATTTATTTAGTTAATCGCTATCAAACGCTGTAAGTCGGGGATTTGATTCAAAGTATTTATCTATACGGCGTTTGAAAGTATCTACGGTGTAGCAGTCTATTACTTTACGAGGAAGCCCATTCCATAAATTGACGATTCGGTTAAAAAGGAAATTCTTAGATTCGTGCGAGTTAAAATGATTACCTATAATTTTACAACCGTTTCCTCTCATGTAATTTGACTGGTCGATAGTGAAATATTTATTGCGGTCCATATTGTCTATGCTTTTGATAATTTTAAAGAACTGAATTAAGTCCTCTATAAAATCTACGGTGATTTAACAAAAAGAGATTTAGTTCTCTGAGTCGTTCTTCGTAGGTTTTGTTCCTTAGACTTGGTATCATTTTAGTGAGCCTTTGTTGGACTCGTTCTAATTTCACTATATCTTTCTGATAGTATGGGCACCAGGCTTGGACGCAGTATTCCATAATGAGACGAACCAAAGAATTATAGAGAGTAAGAATTGTATTTTTGGACTTATACTCGAACGCTCTACCAATAAATCGAATTATTTTATTCGTTTTTTTAATGACGTCTGAGCATTGTCGAGTGAGCTTTAGATCGCTCGATATTGTTACTCCTATGTCTGTCTCTCTGTCTACGCTTAAGAGTTGAGTACCATTTAATGAGTAATTTGCTTTGACATTTTGGTATCCGATATAGAGCACTTTGCATTTGTTGGTGTTATAAGGCATTTGCGACGTTTGTGCCCACTTCAATAATTTATTGAAATTGTTCTGCATTTCATTAATCTGTGCGTTAGTGAGTACTGAATTCGCGATTTTTGTGTCGTCAGCAAATTTCGATATTATGCCTGAAATACCTTCGTCTAAGTCGTTAATATATACTAAGAAAAGAACTGGTCATAGAAAAGACCCCTGAGGTACCTGGCTAGTGACATCTGTCCAGCTAGATGATTTTCCATTTATAACTACGCGTTGTCTACGATTACTTAGCCAGTTTTCTATCCACCTTGCTATCGCGCTTTCAATTCCGTGCGCTTTTAATTTAGTTAGTAAACGTTTGTGTGGAACTTTATCGAAGGCCTTTAGAAATTCTAAGTAAATTATGTCGACTGCTTTACTTTCGTCGTATTCATTAAAAATGTCATCGAAGAAGTCTAATAGATTCGTTAGACAAGAGCGTTTATTTAGGAAGCCGTGTTGGGTGTCTCTAAGTAGCTTCTTTTCTTTAAAGTAGTTAACGAGTTCGTCGCGTATAAGTGTCTAACATTTTGCAAACCACCGAGGTTAAACTAATTGGGTGATAATTACTAGGTAGAGATCTACTGCCTTTTTTAAATATTGGTGTTACGTTAGCGAGCTTCCACTCATCCGGTATAGTCCCGGTCTCTAACGAATAATTAAACAATAACGACAACGGTTTGGCTAGTTCACTTTTGGCTTCTTTTAATATTCGAGGGAATATTCCGGGCCGAGTGACTTATTTATTTACCTTAAGTTTTTCAATGCATCTCAATACGTCTCTTTCTGTAACGGTGATACTACTTAACACTTCGTTGTACCCGATTTGGATAGCTGTTGGTGTTGGGATTTCGCTTAGATCTTCTGTAGTAAAGACTGATGGAAAAAATGTGTTTAAAATACAATTCATTTGTTCATCGTTCGTGGTAAAGTTTCCGCTCTCGTCAGTTAGCGGTCCGATAGATGGAGATGTTTCTCTCTTTTGTTGTATGTAACTATAGAACTCTTTCAGGTTGGTTTTACTTTGATTTGCTACATGTAATTCCAAGGACCTTTTAGTCTGTTTAATTAACTTTTTGGATTTACGTCGTAAGTCTGAATATTTGGCGCGTTCTGCCTCGTCGTTAGAAGTTTTTGATCTAATATGGGCATTCCTCTTGTCTCGTAGACAGTTAGCTATCTCGCTTCTCCACCATTTAAGTTTATTTTCGTGTGATGAACGACGATTTTTTAAAGGAATACATTCTTTCACCGCCTCCAAGTACGAGCTCGTAAAAAAATGTCCATTTATCGTTTATATCGTTTATGTCGCGCAAGTTGCTCCAATCTTTTTGCTTAAGTTTTGTTCTGAGCTTAGTAAAATTCGCTTTTCTAAAGTCTGGGACTCTTTCTTTGCTACCAATTATATAGTTACGATTGAAATTTATACTAAATGTGATTGCACGGTGGTCGCTATTACTAAATTCCTCTCCGACATTAATAGTCTCTATCAAATCTTCTTTTGTTGCAAAAATTAGGTCGAGTATATTATTTCCGCGAGTAGGGAATATTACAAACTGAGTTACTGAACTTTCTTGTAATTTAGTATAGAGTTCGTTACCATAATGAGCGGATAGCGGTTCGCGCCACTTTGGTACTGGTAAATTAAAATCGCCCCAAATGACAGTATTGTGCGCGTTACTTATTTCGTTGATTTGTTCAAAGAAATCTCGCTGTAGGTTTGCGTTGGCTAAGCTGGAGGTCTATATATTAGAGCCAGCACAATTTTCGTCCCGTAGTTGTTTTTAAGAAGTATGTACGATGTGTCTATTTTTGCGATTTGTGGCTTTGTTAATTGGATTGGGTTGAGATTTTCTTTGATGTAGAATAGGACACCGCCTCCTTTTTTGTTAATTCAACTTTTTTCAAACAATTTGTATCCAGATAGATTATATTCTGCTAGGAAATCTCTGTTTTTTCAATATTTAACCATGATTCTGTAATGCCGATTATATCATAATTATCTGTTAACGCAATTTCATCTAAATCTGAAAATTTGATACGAATACTACGAGCGTTGACATAGAAAACCTTCAGGTTGTGACGGATGGGTGTTCTCGTGTTATTCCCAGTTCTTAATCAAACACATCCTACGGTACTTGCTTGTCCCTGTGGAGTGTGAGCACCCGCATTTTTTGCTCTGTCGTCCTTTACTGTGTCGTTGAGTAGCCTACCAAGCCGGGCAGCGCCTATTTGATTTAGGTGGACACCGTCTTCTGAAAACAAGGATTTGTCATACTAAAAACTACTCCAGGTGTCGGCGAAACCGATATTCTCTTCACTAGAGATATTGGCTAGTCGACGTTTGACACTAGTAGCGATGTTATAGAATCGGTCGGCAGCCTGTCTACGGGGAATGATACCTGAAAGAATAATTTTGCTAGATTTTTCTTTAAACCGTCTTATCATTCAACGGTACTTTGCCAGGAGGTCCTCCGATCTGGTTCTATGTATATCGTCAGTTCCTACGTGTATGATGTACGTGGTGTTGGTGGAGGCCAGGCTTGCTAATTTGTCTACAGAGGCAATAACGTCGTCCAGGCCGCCACCAGGAATACAGAAACGTTTCCTAGTCCTCGGTGCCCTATCACATAAATCCGTGAGTTGCCTTGACAGGGTAGCTATATCCACCCGCAATTCCAGACTCAGGAAGTCTGTCACGTTTGAAAGTGACGAAGAATGTTGGGGTGGTTTTCGAGCAGCTTGGTAGGATCTTGAGAACCCTGGGTGTGGAGAAAAGGCCCCCCTTACCTCACTTGAGCACCACCGGTCAATGTCTGTCCTCAGTGGGCGCTTGAGTGTTCATGTTTAAGGGCTCTAGGTATCCCTGCTTTAGCTAAGGCGAATGAGTAGTTCTACTACCAACGGCATCCTTGAGGTGGATTTACTGAATTATAGCCATAGTTGTGTGTCGAACATTCCTGAATTCAGCCACTTCCCTTATGCTGGGTGACACAGCCCTGCATCGCTTGTTTTTCCTTACTTTCTTAAACTTTATTCTATCTTAATTCATTGTATCGAAATATGACAGTACTACATTTATCCATGGCCCCCCAGTCTTCCGCAGGCCTTCAGTAGTCGGTGGGTGCTAAGAATCTCTGGGTTGGTAGTTAGTAGGTGCTTTTTTGTTTAGTTTGTTGTTGTTGTTGCTTTTTAAGATTCTCTGTCAATCAGGTTTCTCAGGCATTATTCCTATTTTTTTCTGGCGACATTGAATCTAACCCTGCCCCTATCCATCGTAAATTCTGCAATTCATTCTACTGCAACTTCCGTGGTCTCTATGGCAACTTGAGAGAGCTTTATGTTGCCTCAACTAAATATATTATTTGCTGCTCTGAGACTCTTGTATCAAATAGGAGACATCCTCAGAACTCCTTTTGGTAAATTTTGAGTAGCTTATGCAATTTCTGAGGAACTCCTTACTTCGAGCGCAAGGCTTGTGTGTATATACTCGAGCGGGATTTAATGCTTCACGTTTTAGTAAGTATGAATGTTGATGTCATGAGATTATGATTATAAGAGTATGCAGGGGTTTTAATAATTTTTATATTGTCAGCCTTTATAGAAACCCCGACTTAGATTACAGTATTTATGATTGCCTTCTAAACTCATATATAAATATTCAGGAGGAGGACAATAAATCTTGCTTGATTTTTATTGGTGATCTGAATGCTCATCACAGAGACTGGCTGAATTCAGTTTTCCCAACCAATCAACATGGTATTGCTGCTCCTTGATTTTTCTGATATTACTGGTTGTGAGCAGTTAGTTACTGGCGTAACTCATACATTCGGCAACTGTCTTAATATTTTACTCACTGATGTGGGAGAGGTTGTTGAGGTTCAAACAACTACACCAATCGTTTTCTCAGTTCATCGAGGTTTGACTTATAAAATCCAGTTAAATTTCCTTATTCCAGAATTTACCATGTCTAGGGAGATTGTTATCAAATCTAGAATTAACCGGGATGAGATTAACCTTATTTTTAATAGTATTGTCAGGAGGGATATCTATGATGCTCTTTCCCCATTACTGCATTGAATTTAAGCTTATTAGATTTGAAAAGTAGGTTTGTACAAATGAAAAATCTTAAAACTCGATCTCACAATAAAGCATGGTTTAATGACCAATGTCGCCTGGCCTATCATGATAAGCATGCTACCTATAATATTTGGTCTGATAACCGATCTTGGTTATGTTGGGAGACCTATGTTGCGAGGAGGAACATGGCAAATAATATTTATAAAGAGGCTGAAGCTCAACATAATGCCCATTTGAAAAATGTCCTCACAGGTGCTGCTCACTCGCATATTTGGTGGTCAGCACTTAAATCTGCTTTGTTTGATGTTGAGCCTTCTATTCATCACTTAATGAAGTCTGATGGTAACGTTACATATTATCGTCTTGATAAAGTCACCATTCTTGCTGACAGTTTTAGTTCAAAGCAAAGTAGGGAAGAGATTCAGCTGCCCCTAAGCAGTCACCCGCTACCTAGATTCAATAAATCTGTCTTCAGTTCCTTTAAAATAAAATTTCTTTTATCTAACTTTGACGAATATGGAGGGAATGATTCTATTGGTCTGTTTCCATTGATTTAAAAAGATTTCGTAGTCAGCTAGCTGCAAAACTGGCTGTTATATTTAATATTTCAGTTCGTCGGGTGTCATTTCCTGAAAACCTGGCGTTCAGGCAACATTATCCCAATTCCCAAAGGATCATCAGCATCTCCATCTCCCACTGAATATAGGCCTATTTCCATCACACTGATTTTATGTGAGACTTTTGAACGTCTGCTGTCCAAACGTCCTACTTTATATTTGAGACGGTTTCTTCCACTAATTCAGTTTGGTTTTAAAAAGGGGCTAGACACTACGATGCACTATTATTGCTGGTAGATGAAATGCAGTCTGCTTTAGACAATAATTGTGAGTCTGGGCTTGTCTCTCTTGACTTTAGCGCCGATTTTGAAACTGTCAACCATAATAGTTTGATATTTAAATTAAAGTCTGTTGGCATTCGTGGTAGTCTTAAGTATTTTAACAGAATTTTTAACTAATACACAACAACGTGTTGTTTTTGATGGGTGTTTTAGTCCTTATTCTAGAGTATATTCTGAAGCTTTACTTTATATACTAGTGACATGTGGTTTAATATCACTAATAAAATTCTAGCATATGCTGATGACACCTCTCATGTTCCATCTCCTGCAATGAGACTGAGCGCTACAGACAGCCTTACTGAGGATTTGAATAAAATTCATTCCTGGTGTCTTCAGTGGGGTATGAAATTGGACCCTAGTAAGTCTAAGGAAATGATTATGAGGCATTCTAGATGTCTCTTACCTGAACATCCCAATTTGTTACTAAATGGAGCTTTGATTATCAAAGCTGACCAGCTCAAGCTCTTGGGAGTAAATCTAGATTCAAAACTCACTTTTGAAACGCACCTTAGATACATGATTCAGGATATCTCGCAAAAATTCTGCATTCTTTGTAAATCTAAGAAAATTGATGAGGCTCATGATGTTCTTCGCAAGTATTTCTTTTCTTTTATTCTATCTCATTTTGAATATTGATCTGCTATATAGTGTTCTGCTGCAGACTCTCATCTAAGATTGCTTGATCGTGCATTTAGTTATATCATATTTGGATTTAGACATTGGGCATCGTAGAGATGTTGGAGCTCTTTGTATTTTATTTAAAGTAGTAAATCATGTGAATCATCCTCTGCATAAATATTTGCCCAGATTTTATCAACCAGCCTAGGTATTCTGAGACTGCAAATTCTATGAAATTCGAAATTGGTCATCATTCTACATCTCAGTTTTCTAAGTGCCTTTTACTGAGCATATGGTGATTGTGGAATACCTTACCCACAAATATTATGAATGCTCCTACGCTTGATAAGTTTAAAAGATTGGCTAATGTCTTTTTGTTGCGTAACCTTGGGGCTGTTTAATTCATTTTCCTTTCTTTCTTGTTGTGTTTTGACCTGCACTGACACTTCTTGGTGGTATAATTTCCAAAGTTTTCAGTGTGGCTCTTTGCATGGGTTATGTAATAATAATAATAACATGCTTGACTTTTACTCTTACTTGGCCAGCCAGTTCTTCGGAGAAGTCTTCTAAGGTGTAGTAAACGATCTCCCTTGCATAAACCACTCATTCACGAAATTTATGTTAAAGTGCGGCGTCACACTCACCAGCGAGCTATTGAGTGCCGCATCGCCAGATACCTCCCATCTAAGAAACGGGTCACCTTCGGCTCTCTAGCAGTCACACTAGCTAAAGATTTCTTTTGATAGAGAATGTGGCCTTTGACTAAATTGTTGCCATCTGTAGAACTAATAATTAAAAAGCGTTTGAAGCCAGCAGACTCAAAAACTCAAAGTGATCACTAAATGAGGGGCCCTGACCTAATCGTGGTTCCGCTTACCTGCTTGCAACTTTGGTCTTCATCTGGACCTCCCCACCCAAGGCGCCGTGTGCCTGACGTGCCAGTCATGACCTGGTCTTCTATTGAAACGGGAGCTAAACCGACCGTTCTCAGAGCATCTGCAGATAGCGAGAATTCCATTTTCCTCTTCGATTTCTTTTTCTTATTTTACTGTTTTCCTCCGCTTTGGGAGAGGACTGCGGAAAAGAAAGACCTTCTCCTCTACCCCAGAAGTGGGCCGAGAGCGGATGAACCAGCCTCGTCTAGGTCTTTCTCCGAGATGAAGAAGATCTTGGTAGTAATGGGAGTACCGGACGGGGGAGGTAGACCCTCCTCTCCTTGGTGATCCTTCCGGCCTGAGTAGTGTCTTGCACATGATATGACTCATGTTAGGTGTCTGGTACCGAGTCCAGCTTTTCCCCCACTGAAGACACTGCCATCTGATATGGAAGTAGCTACAGGGCCATCTCCTCCTTAGTAGGGAGCTTCAAGTGGCTCCCCAAGGTTTGGGGTATTACGACCGAAATCTCTTATGGTCTATCTACCTTCATGAACGTCACTATGGCCGGCATGCCAAAGAGTTTTGGGAAGTAAGGTGGAGCGGGCATGACGGCTTCCAACAAATTGGAAAAATTGGGTCAACGAGGTAGTTGAGCTGTTTCACTTGGCCCCGAGGGAAAGGGCAGAGACCGAGCCAGACAAAGCAAGGGAGGGGGGGGGGTGCAATTCAAACTCTTCAAAGGTGGGTAAGGGGAAACCTCCCAAACTCGTCAAAAATGGAGAGCGAGAAACGTCCTCTCCGCTTCTCCGTATAAAAGTCTTGGAAGGCAGCTGAGAAAACACAGTATGGAGAGAGGCACATCCATCACAGAGGTGGAGCTGTCCGGGTATGTCTTCGAAAATGTGAAACACCTTTCCCACAGTTAGAAGATTGGGGGTTAGGCCCCCTAGCTGTCAGAATGATGATGGCGTTAGATTCCTCATCCGACCCAACATCAAGGTCGAACAAGGATTTACAGAGAGGAACGTAGTATGAAATTTTGAAAATAATTGAAAAAATCTTCCCAACAAAGAAAAAATTCCTGCACTTGTGACTGCTGAGAAGAAAAAAGGTGGTTGGTGGGCTATATTCCGCATTCAGCCGCTCCCGCCTATCCCGTCTCGGCTATCGGACTTTTCATGGATCGACACTAGATGCGTTAATAAAGCGTATTTGGAACCTTATTCTGCGGCACCGACTAGAAGTTACTCAAGTGGTCAGTCGTTCATTAAAGGTTACAGTTCCCAAATAGGCAGCCAGAAAGACTTGGGGATAGAACAGATATCCTTAATCAAACGTTCTGATTCTCGACAGGATGGCCGAGATCTGAAGATCTTAGTTTGCTTTGCAGCCAGTAAGACAGTAAAGCCCATCCGTCACAACCAGTACATCCCTATGTACTGAAGAATAGCTGTAGGGAGGTGGTTAGCTCATCTCTTGCAGTTAAGTAGTTATTGGGAAAAAACCTATCTTCCCATTATTTGCGGTCCAACGTCCAGGTCCCATTAAGGTCTCGCCTATTGCGACTTGCTGGCTTCAAAGTGCGTTGTTCATAAAGGTTTCAAAACTTCTTTTCAAACAGGATATGAGGTAGCTGGTCAAGTCCTTAGGCATAGAGAGAGTGTTAAGGAGATAAGCATAGAGAAAAAGGATTGCCGAGAGGGAGTGGGAGAAGCAAGGGCACCCACAACATTCCCAGGTCCCATCAGAGTTCAAATCAAACCAGTGACGGGCTCAGTGCCAGATCGCTGACATACTTGGTCTCAATCCGGCAACACGGCGTCTTATCCTTGCCTATAATTTCTATCGGTGTGCAATGGAACAACGTGAATTATGTTTATATAGGACCACCAACGCTCGTTGCTCACATAAATATGTTGACAAATGAAGAAGCTGCCACTCGTTCAAAATAAAACTGTTTACTTTCCATTTATTAGTTTCAAGGAGTTACAAGGAATCTGAGTACATCAAAAGGTTTTACAACCCATACCAAGGAGGTACCTTTAAAAATTTACTGGAGATTCAGACTAGTACTTACACTAATTTGTGCAGCATCTTGTCTAACCGACTTTTGAACTGTTCAACTGAGTTATTGTTGACCACACCCGTTGACAGTCTCTTCCAGGTGTCGCAGATTTTATAGGTAAAAAAGCCACCAACCTTGTCACAAGAATAAGGAGGGGAATTGAGCTTCCATACATGGCCGCCAGTGGCATTCACGGTCAAGTTAAAGATATGCTTATAGTCAGTGTTATTATATCCTTGAATATTTTAAAAACCTCTATTAACTATCCTCGCAATCTCCGGGTTCCTAGAGGAAAGAACCCCAAGGCCCTGAGACGCCTCTGGTAGCTTATGTGTCTAATGGCGGGAATAATTTTCGTTGCTCGTGCCTGAACTCGTTCTAGCCTCTGCAAATCAATCCTCATTTTGGGTGACCAGAACTGGACGGCGTGTTCCAGTTGAGGACGAATTAGATAATTGTAAAGTGACAAGGCTATTTCTTTGTTCCGGTAACGAAACTGTCTTCTAATGTAACTTAATAGCCTTTGGGCCTTCTTTTCTGCTTCAATACTTGTTTTGAGGAGTTGAGGTCGCTATTAATCAAAACACAAAAATATTTTTCCAATTCTGTACTTGCTATGTCATAACCCAGGAGTGAATTATCTGACCTCTGGTTTGCATGCTCAATATGCATAATTTTGCACTTATTTAGATTAAATGACATCAGCCACTTCTCAGAACACTCTCCCACTTTCCCTAAGGTTGACCTAAGAGTTTTTACACCTTCAGGTGTTGCGGCATTTGCTCCCAACTTAGTGTCATCCGAAAACTTAGCTATGAGGCTCACAATTCAAACATCTATATCATTGATATAGATAATGAAGAGTAGTGGACCCAATGCAGATCCTTGGGGTACCCCACTGGAGACAGAAGACCAGCTGGATGATACCCCATTTATAATTACACGTTGTCTTCTATCTTTAAACTAGGCTTCAATCCAATTTGACCCTGCTACCTAATAACGATAGCTCGAACTTTCAGCATTAACCTCTTATGAGGTACTTTCTGGAAGTCGAGATAAAGTATGTCATATTCTTGAAGCATGACATGGAAGAAATCTATCAGGTTGGTTAAGCATGATCTGTGACGCCGAAAACCATGCTGAGAGTCTAATAACAGGGTTTTTTCTCTCCCGAAACTCGACTACTCTATCCTTAATGACACCTCCGAGTATCTTCCCTACTATGGAAGTAAGGCTGATAGGTCAGTAATTCCCCAGATTGGCGCGATCCTCTTTCTTAAAGATAGGAGTCACGTTTGTTCCCCACCAGTCCCTAGACACTTCTGTCCTCGCCTTCGAATCTTACTGCAACCCAATGCAATGTTTCTCTTGAAATGGAATGCCTACATGTCACTCAAGGAAAGTGAGATTGACTCATTTGTATATTACTATACGTGATCCAGTTCCTGCAGCCATATTTTGTGTTAATAAGGACACAACGAAGCTCTCACTAGCGTAGTGAATACGTCATTTGAACTTCTAGCGTCGAGGCTTGGGTTCGATCCCAGTGAGCGTGGCCAAAAGCTTTTAGCGGTGTCATGAGTAACCACATGAGCGCACACATATCCACATGCCCAGATGTCGAGTACTATGATCGCTGGTTGATGTAGATATACAACCAGACATAGCAAATTTCTAGACAATTAAATGGGATAGAATAGAAAGAAGTTTACTTGTATTTTCACCTGCTCTCCAAATTACATGAAATTACTTGCTGAGAAATAAGTGAATTATAATTACCCCATTTCGTGAATTCGCCTGATTTTGGAATCGAGAGGATCCCTGTTGGAGAACCACTCTGGAATGAGCCCCCGGCATGTGTAGTACATCTCGAGCTTGTCCTTGGTCTTTTGAAGAGAGAATTTGCAGCCACGAAGGAAGCGTAGGATAATGCGGTCGTCTGGAAAGAGACTCGGTTAAGGCCAGTTGAAAAAGGGGGGTCGAGACGATGATAACTATATTCTGGGCCACGGTCATGGAGAATTGTGATCTCTTTAATCCATAGAATAAGATTCTGGAAACGACACTAAGATCCTCTCAGTATCAGCCCAAGAAAGGAAAAGAATTGCAGAGAGCAGACCAGTGTGGATGGAATAAGGGGATATGAACTTTATATCAATTATGCGTAAAGTTACTTTTTATCAATTTTATATCTTTCAAATGACTTGGGAAGATAAGTTATTCCATACCTGATTACTTTTACCCGCGAAAAACATATGTGCTCTCACAATCTTATAATCTTTGTTAGTAAGCTTGACGTCGTTATTTCTAATGGCCTTGATTAGCTAGTAACTGCTGGCAACTCCAAGACGGTGACACCTGGCAGTTTGACGCCATTCCTGACCTATTCATTCATTCGCACAACTCTCTCCCTGCGTCCATACTAAGTGTCAGCCCTCACATCAATTCCAAGAAGTTCTTCATAGACTTTTTAATACAGATAAATTGTGACCGTGTTTACCTCACTCGTCTTGGCTCTTCAACAACAAAACCAGTATGCCTCTCCCACGGACAGGCCAATTGTGTCGGATATTAAAGTGCCTCACTATTTGTCAGGTAGGCCGAAACACTGGCTCCATCTCTTCGTGCTGGCATTTGAAGTAGGCAATGTCTGTTCCCAAAAGAACAAATTTAGGCTGGCCTTTTTCCATTTACCAGCAGACATGGAACCAGCAGACTCATGATTCGAGTTGCAAGCGAAGCAAAAGATATATGGGGCCAGCAGGTTATCGTCCTTCGGCACCACGTGCCCTTTGATCAGCAACGATGGCAGAACCTCACCAGGAACCTTACCATGTTAGGACAGATGCTAAAAGCTCTTCTTTGGCAGCTCAAAGAGGCTGCGAGTGCCGAATTCGGGCAGCACAGCTTAGAAAAGCATTCCTAATCATCTCCCCATTCATGTAATACCTGGAGGCGCTGGGGGTACTTCAACCCTTCAAAAGCTTGGCAAAGAATGCAGATGGAATCTTAGCTCATGATGCGTTAGGTGGCCAGTCGCTAGTTACCGCTGTCGTCTACAATGGTCCGACCTACTATGGTTTGCGCAGCTCTCCCACCGTTCTTGAACGCTCACTGCTACGAGACAAGAAGGCCAAACTCATTGAGTTGGTCCAGATGAAATACAAAAGGTAACTGCAAATTGTCAGAGTTGTCATTTTCCCTTTCATCCGATCTTTGACGCGCCCTCCACCCGCACTACTATCTCCCCCTCAGAAACAACTTCCTCCAGGGGACTCTATCAGCCCGTTTCCACACTTACTATAGGGGCGATACAGGGCTCGAACGCCTGCCTCTTCATCCAGGATCCAGACACGCGACTAGAATTCTTCGGTGAGAGGGGCTCAACTGTATCCATATTTCAGGCTTCGCCTCAAGACAGACGTCGACCTGTGATGGTCTTCTTGCTACAAAATCTTTCAGGTTAACCTATCCAGGTCTATTAAAAGAAACTTCTTACAATCTCTATTTTTCTCAGATTGTATTTTCCTTGGGTGATTTTAGTTGCCTACGTTGCTCATCACATATTATGGGACGGCTTCCTGCAATACTTATCTACTTATCGCTTGTCTTGGAGTGATTTATTCGAGGAAACTCGTGGACTACTTCATAGATTACATCAACTTGGGAAAACAGGGAGGCGCTTCGAGACCAGCTCTGACACTTTTCGTCACATTTGAGCGTGACAGGCTCGCTGAGTTTGTGCGTGCCAGTTGGTACCACTGTGACGTAGGTGTTACTACAGCCACCGCTTTGGTCATACGAATCACCCGTATAGAGATGCAAAGTCGAGCTTACTTAAAGTATGTGTAAGCTACTTCGAAGCCACACACGATAATTCCTTATCGTGAACGACAAGTGTCTCGATTGCAGAGAGCAATGTGGTGTGAATATCCTGGATAAGGAAATCCTGGCTGTTCAGCTTACGGATTGTCTCTCATTTCGTGATGTTAACACTTGGTCTTGACGCGCCCAACACTGCATGTGACGTTTTATGCATCATTTCTTTAATCTTTCGGTTCCTGTCCCCTCCAGGCCTGTGCTCTCTGAAACCACAGCTTCATTTTGGTTAGGACGTAGTCAATGATCTCCATGGAAGTGATTAATTTCCCATTCAAATATCATTTTCTGGACCACTCCCGTCTAAGAGTTTCCCCTGGTGTTAATGGTGCGGGCGCAGTGGTCCACATTCAGGAAATGACAGATTTCAGTGTGCCGGTCGAGAAATTTAGGTCAGTAGAAGAGCCTGTTGAGTTCTTCTGCGGCAACCTTATCTCCGTAGGCCTAACTACTATTCCTAGAACGTCTGGCTATTTTTCACGCCGATTGCTTCTGTGTTTGTGCCTATATCGATATTTGCGCCACGGAGCTCGCGACCGTGGCGAAGTCCTTCACGACCGCTTTCTTTGCATTCCCTAACAGGATGTGGAGAACCCTTCAACGGCAGTTTTACATTGAGTAGTTTGTGTTCCGCTCTTGATTCGTGAGCTGACACCACCGATGGTCCGGAAGATGTTCCGTATGACATGCTTCGACACCTATATGAGCGAGGCATGACCTCTCTATTATATATATTTAACAGGTTCTGGACAGAGGGTATTGCCCAAGACTCTTGGCGATTAGCTACTGTGCTCACCTTTCGCAAAATGTGGAGAGATCAATCTACCCAGCCGTTTTCCGCCCAATCTTTTTAACCTTCGTCGTTTTCAATTTGATTGTGAAATTGATATATTTTAGAGAGCCTCAATTCTAAATAGCAAAGGCCACCTGTATTCTGCATAGCGTGACTTCCGAAAGTACCAGTTCACGTCGGATGCTTTGCTCCGACTAGAAAATGCCGTCTGTGAGTCCTTCCTTCGTAGGCATGACTAAGTTACGTTGTTTTTCGATCTGGAGAAGGTCTATGATAGCGCATGGCGATACGGTATCATGGAGACTCTCCATACAATGTGGGCAAAGGAACGCCGACCAATCTTTATTTCTGAGTTTTTGCTTGATCTTCGATTCCGCGTACGAGTGGGGGAGGGGAGGGCTCTCCGGCCCAATGGAGAAGGAAGAGAGTGTCCCGAAGGGAAGTGTTCTTTGTATCACACTCTTTGCCTTGAGCATCAAGGAGTATCACCTTGATGCTGCTGGAAGATTTTATCTCTGAGCTCTACGTTGTTGACCTTTCGATATCTTTTGGTGCGGCCAGATGCCAACTCTGAAGCGTCGACTCCAACAGGCATTGAACCGCAACTCTCGCTTTGAAAAAGCGCACAGCTCTTGTTATTCCCCGGCCAAGACTAAAGTGATGCACGTTTGCCGCCATCTACGGCACCATACTTACCCAGGCTTGTTCATAAACAGGATTTAGCTGGAAGGGTCGGATTCACACCATTTCTTTGATCTTGTTTTTAACCGACGCCTCACCTGGAAGGGTCATATTCGTAGCCTAAGTGTCTCTGGTACCCACGCCATGGACATTCTTCGTTCTGTAACGCTCAGTAACTGAGGATGCTAATAGGACTACTGCCTTGCTTTTCTACAGGTCCATGGTTTGTGCGAAGCATGACTACGAATGCGAGTTTTATGCACCTCAGCCGAGCGTGTATTGCGTAAGGTGGACTGGATCCACCACACCTGTCTCTGCCTGGTCAATGGTGCCTTCCGCACGTTCCCCATCGAGAGCCTATTTGTCGAATGATATTCGCTCTGCTCCATACACAATGCATTATATGTCTGTACACGCAAGGTGGAACCTCCATCAGGCTCTAACTGCATTCGCAGCCTATGCCACCAAAAGACTCTAGTCATAACCTATGCCCTTTGGGTTTAGTTTACGAAACTCGTTCGCAAGTACGGTGTAGATCTCAGGACGGTGCCGCATTTGATTTAGTCTAGGACACCACGTTGGATTGTACAACCTTTAACTATTTGCCATCACGCCTCTGCTCCCAAAGCTGGGATTATTGCGTTCAGCCTTATTTGAGCAGATTTTGTGTCACGCTAGATCCAAGTCCCTGGTAATGTTGGTTTCCACTCCGTATCTACATACCCTTGTTCGAGCTATCCGTGAGTCCACGGTGGCCGCGAGTCGGGTGGATATCGAGATTATCTTCTCCTGGATTCTTGGATATGTGGGAATTGCGGAGAATTAGCGCGCCGATGAAGGCCCCCCAAAGTCCAGGAAAACTAAGCGACCAGACCAGCGTTTGGCTCTTTCTCACACTAATTACATGGCAGAAATCAGGGAAGACCTCTGAGTTTCTTGGTAAAGAAGATGTGAGACGGCCGAGGGGAACTTAAAGTTGTCTGCCATTGCACCGTGACTGTTCCCATGGACCTTCTTTAAATTCTGTGACGGCTTTAGTTTACTTTCTGCCACCGTCGAATTTGGCACACTCGTGGGACGCACTGCCATTTGATGGACCACTCGCCCTTACTTTTTTGCGACGACCGCCTTGTCTCCCAGCCTCTTCACCACATTCTTGTTGAATGAACCAGTCTGGGTGATTTACGCACACGTTAACTCTCTCGGTATCAGGACGAGCTGGGTAGCTACCGTTTGTCCCTTCTACCTGGGCCGCGGTCGTTTACAGAGACTTGTGGACTATTTGACTTTTTGTACGAGGCTGACCTCCCTTTTATTTGACTATTTGTTGTAGGTCGCATGTTACTGGGCCGGGGGAAGGGGCCTCTTCCAAATGCCAGAACGTGTTTCTGGCTTCTTGTTTTGTTTTGGTTTGCTTGTTTTTTGTTCGTTTTTGTATTTTTTAAATTTGGATTTGCCATGTTTTCTGTTTTAATCTAGCTTAGCATTAGGCTATAAGCTGATTACCGCGACTTTTGTCCTCTTAGGCAGATGGGCTCTTAAAAAAGGTTGCTATCAACCCCATCCCCCACCCCCACCCACTGGCCTTCTCCTATTTTATATGGCTTGGAAATAACAAATTACTGGACACAAGTCAAGAATGCAGATCTACATATGTGGCTAACCTTACTGATGCTTCCCGCTACAACATACATTTCTCTATATCTACGAGTATGTATTCTACATTACTGGATATAAAAGGGTTAGCGACTGAAGGTTCCTTGATTAATATTAAGAGGCAAGAGCATATCTCCTTCCAAACTTCGCATTCTTCATTCCTGCATGCGAAAAAAAAGGAAGAGGATCCCGGTTATCCACAAGAATACGCATATCCTTCTGCCCCTATCAATAAAATGACGATTGGGGTATCCCATTTGTTTCAACAGCATCTCAGACTTTCTTTTATAGCTGACTGTAGATCAACCGTTTCTCTCAGCCCACTAACTCCATACGGAAGAAACCATCCTCCCCTTGAATTGGTACACTCGCCTTTGGCGTGTTTCCATTTACGTTTAGGCTAGATGCCATGTGGCTCTTTTTAAAGCTCTATACTTAAAATTGACGTAAATGCACACTCTGCTAGCTTGAGGACAGACCTTCTGAGACAATTCTCTCAAGTCATTCGCTGTAAGAACAATGTTTGAGGATTTACCAAATGTTTACTTCATAAATGGTACTCTAACCCCTATTTAGCCTTCATTTTCTTTTGGCACGTCATTAAGCCCATCAACTCGCTAGTCTTTGCGCACGAAGACACACACACACAAACGCACTAATCTGCACCTCTGTCCTTGCAGATGTCTAGAAAAGGAATTATTGATTTATGGTCTTTTAAATTCTGGGATGCCATGCGCAAAAGATCAATTCATTTAATATTTATTATAATCCAACGTGGTCTTAGTTTCCTTACAAATACGATGGCAATTGTTCAGTATTTGAGATTTTATTGCGCAAAGATATAGCTAAATGATGACCATTATGAAATAAGGTGGTGATGTTTACCAAAGAGAATAGATAACCACTTATATTGATTCTGACCAACCAGATTTCATTGCATTCAGGGCTTATCTGCAAATAGGATCACCGATAATGGAAAAAGGTGCTATATGAGTCTTATAAAGAAATTGTGGACAGTTTTGTCATGTTCTATAAACAAATATAGATTTTAATTCTGGTTCAAGAACCGCCCCCTCATGTTTGAAATCAGAATTATTATTATTTTAGGTTTTTATTCCCTAGTATGATTAATATTTTTTTTCGTAAAGGTTGAATATGCGCTAGAAGAAAGTTGCGTCTTCAGTAGAGGAAAGGTTAATGTTCTATTTGGTTTTCATCATGAGTTTGCAAAATGTTATTGAATAGTCGCCATAAAATTTTGTGAACATGTTCGATCTCTACAAAGTGAAAATCAATTTAGTCAGAAACGAGCTTATTACTTTACATTTAGACCATATGTTAATCATTTTGGGGTATATGTAACTTTTATCCGCTTGCCGAAATGACAAATTTATCAATTTATATTTTTTATAGATATTTTATTCAATTCCAGCCAGACAGCCTCACGTGACGGAAGTTGCTGTGGAAAAGACTCACCTGTTCTTGCGTTAATGTGAGGTTGCTTCTTCAGCCATTCTTTAATGTGTTCAATATGATGCTTGGTGGTGGCTGGGTCCTCATTCAATTTCTCTCGTGCAATTTTTTGCAGTTCTGGACTCAAATCTTTCATGTAATCCATTGCGTTAACTTCTCTTCATATGCGGCCTTACAAAAACACCAGCCCCAATTGTGAGTGGATCAAGTTTCTCTTAGTTACACTGTCTCCCGAACTTCAGATTCAATGACCTGAGAAGTAACTAGCAAGATTATGAAGCTTATCAATGTTATCTAAAATGAAATCATCTGTGATAGCAAAATGGGATTACGGTGTCATGATGATTCTTATTTTTTGATGTTTTCAAGTTTGTAATCTCAAGTGCTTTAATTCATTTATGCCTTCTTATTTCGTACATAGGTTTTAAAATGCATACACCTACTTTAAAATATCGAAAGTTGTGGTCTCAATACTTGCGAAAAGAGGATATGTTTAGATCCTCGTAGGTTTATATTTACTTTCATGAAGATTTCAATTTAAGTTATTAAAAGATGTTTTCAAAAAACTAAAGTTGAGCATTTGAAAAAGAGAGACTTAGAAAGATGACCACGAAACCTTTTCTCAATAAAAGGTGTAGGTCCACTTATAACAGAAAGATGATTTTCATGGAAATCTTGATTCGAAGAAAATACTTTCAGGGAGATTTAGCGTCCTCCTCAGTTCGGAAAAATAAATCAGCTGACAGGTGACCATATTAAATATACACGTTTTGAAAATAATATTAGATTTTTTAACAAAGTAATTGCATTGGATGATATAGAAATTCTCAATTGTTCACTATGACACTAAATAAATGTACAAGACGTATCTCCTCTATCCATACATTTTAAAAATAGTGTACGTAGCAACTAAAATTTTCTTATAAAAACTTGAAACTCCACTCCAGTAGAATTCTTCTCCTTTCTTTTATAAATTTAGCTCATCTTTCTCTGTTCACAATGTTTTACTCACTATTAAACAAACATACTGTTTGTATGTTTTTTTCCCGACTTAATATATCGTAAGCTGTAAGAGATCAAAATAAAGAAGGCAAAGTACCAGTATGTGGTCATTAGATTAGTTAGTTATTATTGATATTTTTATTTAACTTGGGTGATTTCTGGGGCCAAATCTTGGTGAACATAATTCGTAGGACGATGAGATTCGGGGGAAAGCAGCTTAGAAGAAAAGCGCTTTTGCATTTGTTAAAATGTGGAAGTTTGCGTATCATTATAGATTATATAATTGTACTTTTAAGTATGTCCTTGCAGTTGAGGAAAAATTACAACTTGGTGATTGAGACTGAAAGACTATGTGACGAAACAAGAAGATTCCTTTAGTCTAAGGAGATTGTTTATGTGGCCAAAGGCTTTGAGGAAGAAGAATTCAAGTTTCCCAGACGTAACACGCTGTAAATGAACCACATGAAATGTTATAACCAGGATAGTTCTGAAGTTTGTGGCGGTTTTTTTAGTGGAGGAAGTGAGATATGGTAAACATCGACAAAATGTCCATCTGGAAGGTGCTGATAAAGTTGGTAAATTTCTCGGTTTCAGTGAGAAGGGAAGGAAAATATATTACCCTCACCTAGCAACCTATTTCCCTTTCTTTGATGAATGATTTCAAAAGAATGGGGCCTATAGGTGACATTAATCTGTCTGAGATTGTTCAGTTCATTGTGTAGCATGGGTGGAGAGATATTATTTACGCTCGAAGGAAGAAAGGCCCGAGTACTCCTTTCTTAGTTAATAGGCAATGACTTGAGATGTTAAGGTGAGATTATAAATGGGCAAGCTTCCTGCACACGGAAAAAAATATGAAGTTCTTTGGGTGAGATAATAATTAATTAAGAAGGGCATAGGAACTCTCTGAACAGTACCACTGAAAACCTATGAAAGGAACTATCTGGTCAAAATATATATATATATATATATATATATATATATATATATATATATATATATATATATCTATATCTATATCTATATCTATATCTATATCTATATCTATATCTATATTATATATATATATATATATATATATATATATATATATATATATATATATATATATATATATATATATATATATATATATATATATATACAAAGAAAGCAACTACAGGATCTGCGGGTGATAATACAACCACCACAGGGCTATGCCATTTTTATTTTCTGTCTTTCAAATGAAATTTGAAGAGAGAAAGAAAGAGGCAGAAACCTGGTGTAGCTGACTCTAAATACATATAGTACAAGAGAAAATAAGAATTGCACGCGAATGAGCAAATGAGACAAGAAACCGGAGTTTTTTAAATGCAAGAGAGAGGGACATTAGAAGAATCCAGAATCAAAGGGAGCAGAGGGCGGCACAGTGAAGGCGATCCTTTACCGAGAAGACAGAAATAACGCCAGAAGAAAAAAGTTTTGTATTCCTGGCCGGGACTCGAACCCGGGTCTGCTGATTGCCGGTCAGATGTTTTACCGCTAAGGTAGATACTGGGTTTGATGGGGTAACGCTTTGGGCGAACTATAGTTACTGTGCCTGGTAGCTTAGCGGTAAAGCATCTGACCGGCAATCAGCAGACCCGGGTTCAAGTCCCGGCCAGGAATTCAAAACTTTTTTTCCCTGGCGTTATTTCTGTCTTCTCAGTAAAGGATCGCCTTTACTGTGCCACCCTTTGCTCCCTTTTGATTCTGGATTTTTCTAATATCCCTCTCTCTTGCCTTTAAAAAACTCCGGTTTCTTGTCTCATATATATATGCTGGGCATATGAGGCGAGCAAGAACACTCACAAAAGACATATTATATTCTCAGACATCTGTCGACCATGGGGGGTCATCTGCAACGGTTGAAAGACGTCTTCGAATAAAATATGTCTTTTGTTATGTGGAAATGCAAGTGAGGACTGTAAGGTCAAACCAATACGTGTCTACCACTGCGAGAATCCAAGAGTGTTAAAAAATCAAATTGTTTCTTAAATGGAAGACTGATAGTAACGTTTGGGTCACCAGGCATTATTTTATTGACTGGATCCATGAACTCTTTGGCCCAAGTGTGAAACAATGAGTTTGATTTTATCACATTGAAGATTCTTCCCCCTAACACAACCTATCTATTACAGCTCATAGACTAGCAAGTCACTTTGAATTTTGAGAAACCCCACACAGAATTCACACTCTGAGAATTTTGGAAAACTCATTTTAACATCATCCTAGCCCCAAGTTTCTTTGGCAATGCCTGTTGGGAAGTATGTGTTACAGGACCTTGCACTCGATCCGGACGAAATTGTGGTCAGGGTGTCAAGTAGACGGAGGTATTGAGGTTGATCCTGTTACAATTGGCGATGATATTGTATCTCTGGGTAAAAATATTGTCTTGGAAGTTGACAATATTGGTGTGAAGAAGTTACTGGAAGGCCACAGAAGTAAGGTCACTACGAATGAACTTGAAACCTTTAGAAAAAGCAGCAAAAGATAAGTCATCGAAGAAATATTTTCAGAAGATGAGGAAAGATCAGAAGATTTTCCTAGTTATTTGATCGAAGAAATGGGGAGAAGTGTAAAGTTTTGTGGAAAGATGCCATCTTGACAAATCATAAATAACCCGCGTCATGAATCGTTTCTTTGATAATGTTATGTCTCACTTTAGAAGCGTTTTAAGACGTTGACAAAAGTAAATGTCGATAGAGGAGAGTAGGAAAGGGGGCAACCAAACGATTATAGCGTACGCGAGTTGCGAACAGCTTCTCGCATCGCTAAACCACTGTTAGCAAGCAGGGACACCACTCGGCTGTCCTGAGTCTCAACAAGACTTATTCAAGCGAAGATTTTAAGCCGCTCGCCTGCATTTCTCGTACGCTACATAGAGCACCGTCAAAACAAATGTTTTAATCCACTTTTAGCTCTTGCACATTTTACCTATCCTTTATTTATATTTGGTAATCATTCATTGATAATGGTTTTTTTTTAACCTATTTAGCTACTAATTAACTTTACTTGTTTGCTTTTATCTAAATGATTTTCTTATTTTAAATTTCTTTCAATTAAGTTTTTCTTAATTTTTAATTCATAGATTTTTTCAATACTTTATCAGAGGATTTTACTAATTTTTCATTGTTTTTATTTAAAAGGACATTTTAATTATTTTAATTGTTTGTTTCATAATCACTAAAATAGTTTTTGTGTTTGCTCTTTTTATTTAGAGACCTAAACGTCTCACCTAATAAATATTCACAGTTCTCACATGGATTTTCGAAGAACACATCCATCGCAAATATATATATATATATATATATATATATATATATATATATATATATATATATATATATATATATATATATATAATTGAAACTCACATGGCACGTGATATATAATAGATATATTTTAAAGGCACAAAGAAATAAAAACTGGTAACACAACCCGGGAAAACGTTAAGGAAATTATGATTAAGTGTACCATTAAAGCTTAAGAAGGAAAATGGGAGAAATAGTAGCAGAAAAATAGGGCCAAACTATTTTAACTGTTATAAGAAAATAAATAAAGGAGTTGGATTCGAACCTATGTCATTAAGTGCTCTTCGCTAAAATGATCACGACGCTCATCGCCAGACCTACCATCCCGAACCCTCCAAAAAGGTTGATTCAAGAAGCATTTTAAATAACGAAGTGTAGGTTTTTATCCAGTGAGAGATAAGACAGGTGTTTATCTAGTATGAGGGGGCACGGGTTTTTGTTTGTAATAATTTAAAATCACATGACACGTGATATATAATAGATGTATTTTAAAGGCACAAAGAAATGAAAACTGGTGACACAACCAGGACAAATGCTAAGGAAATTATTATTAAGTGTACCATTAAAGCTTAAGAAGGAAAATGGGAGATATAGTAACAGAAAAATAGGGCCAAACTATTTTAACCTTAAAAGAAAATGAATAAAGGAGTTGGATTCGACCCTGTGTCATTAAGCGCTCTTCGCTAAAATGACCACGACGCTCATCGCCAGACTTACCATCCTCACCCCCCACAAAAAGTTGATTCAAGCCTTTTGAATAACGAAGTGTAGGTTTTTATTCAGTGAGAGGAAAGACAAGTGTTTATCTAGTAGGAGGGGGCATAGGTTTTTTGTTTGCAATAATTTGTTTGCAAAAATAGGGCCAAACTATTTTAACCTTATAAGAAAATGAATAAAGGTGATATATATGCACCCACTTTTTTCATCGGCTATCCTCTTTCTTTACTCTACCAAAAAATGTGGATGATATAGTCGGGTCTTACACCTGTGCTCCAATTGAAACCCAAAGTACCATCACGGCCACCCGGTCTAAGTGCCCACAGAGATACCCTGTGCAGAATGTTACACCCGGTATCGAAATGAAAAGCACCTCTTTCTGAGCTTAGTACCAATAAAGATGGCCTGATTCACTGGGTTAAATTGAACTTGTTGGCAATGGTGGGGGAAGGGGTGCATTCTCTGTTTTCCTTTTATGCACCTGATTTTTTCTACGACTATTCTCCCTTTATTTTCTCTAGTTTTAAGGATCTAACCAGCTATCTCACGCCGTATTGGAAGAGGAGGATTTGGAAAACCTATACCCCCCATCCCTTTGCCCTTTTAAAGCCCAGAGGTTGCAAGAGACCAGGAATAGTAATTAATAATATGGTATATTTTTATAATCAAAATTTAACAAATATTTTTTGTTTCAGTTTAAATTTATAACTAGTTTGTTTCCAACATCGCTCTTATTATTAAGTAATGTGACCATGGATTCTCATAAGTACATAGAATTTGCTAAAAAAATAAAATGTTTGAGATATACTGTCCAAATGAAAACATCTTTGAAACATGTTTGGGAGTTTATTGAAGCTTCAAGTTAAAAAATATCACCCAGAACAGCTAGAAGGAGACTTAAAGATCAATGGTTAAATGGATGCAAGTTGAGAAAGAAGCAATCGTTTTGTAAGGTCGACAAAAAAAATAACGTCTTCTGTGTGCTAAAGATCACAAATAGGGACAGATGAAAAATGGTCGAAAGTTATCTGTTTAGATGAAAATAATTATCAGATATCTAAGGAAGACTGCAGCACACCTGGAATATTTTTTTATTCTTTGAGTATTTCTATGAATATAATGATGTAGGTTTGCATGCATATGTTTAATACATCTGGAAAGCAAAATATAATTAAAAGTTTCCTTTTTTGAAATATTTAAAATGACGAGGATATTTAAAAATATGAAATCCTTGTATCAGTATGTGGTATGTTACCGTCTAAAAGGTCTTCATATAGCGCATTATATTTGTTGATTGATATGATATTCCATGTCAACAGGATATGATAATAAGGAAAAGACTTAACTATACCATCGAGGGAAGAAGTCTGATATGCACACTGTACGAGGAGGGTCTAAGCAGTACAGAAATCGTGCGGGGGATCGGCGGATCACATTCGGGTTTGCAGAAGTGTTGATGAAGATTCAAAAAATGAATCCACATCCAAGAAGAGTGACCTCGTTCTCGACGATTTAGTGTCAATACACAATGGGACGACAGATCTTTGCATCGCATGATCTCTCTGGATCGTATGAAAACCGCATTCCAGCTGCAACATAAATAGTTAGATGCTGACTGTTTGCTTAAGACCTGAAGCCATGTAAAGTCCGCCAGAAGCCGCTGATAGTCCTTTAGCTGAAGCGACATAGACTGCCCTGGGCACCTACTCACCACAGCTAAACCATGCGTCAGTAGGGACGTGTCTTATAGTCTGATTAGTCCAGGTTCCAGAAGTTGTCGACCCCAAGCAATGTGAGAGTTTGCAGGAGGCCTGGAGAGCAGTGGAATAGAAAGTGTATAGTTCCAACAGTAGAGCATGGTGGCTACTTTGTAATGGTATTGGGCTGCATGTAAAGTTCAGGGATCTATCGTCTCACCATTTTTAATAGCACCATGAAATCAGAGGAGTACAAAGCTGTCCTGAGAGATTAAATGATAACCTCTGCTCGAGACTTCTCCAGAAATGCCAGGTATGTGTTGTCCAGCAGAACTATCCCCCATCTCACAAGTCTGCATCCACCAGACAGTGGTTTCGGAACAACAATATGGCAGTGATAGACTGTTCATCTCAGTCTCCAGATATGAATCAACTGAAGAACCTCTGTCAAGACCTAAAAAATGCTCGTAGGATGTCGTCCGCTATTTTCCAATGACTAACTAAAGGCAGTCATCACCAAGGAATGGGAAGCATCACACCCTTAAGATGTCACACCCTTGTGGAGAGCATGGCTCAAAGAATAAATGCTCTCATTGCTCCCAAGGGACTCTAGACACGCTGCTGAGCTTCAAGTATCAGTTTGGTATTGCTGTAATTTTCACAGAGCTTTATCTGTTTTATGTTACTGATGTTACATGTTTTGGCAAATTTTGTATTTTATAAATGCTTTTTGATTGTTTGGCCAATATATACCTATTACTATTTATTTTTACTTATTTAATTGTTATATTCATCTTGATATAAAAATATAAACATTAACACCCTGCATTTATCTAATTTCCCCAAATTTTCGAGGTGTCTGGAAACTTCGGGCAACGACTATTTTATTCTTGTTTATATCTAATTTATGTAATTTCATTTAAATTTATCTTGAAAGAAACACATTTCAAAAGTTTATATCTTTATAACCATTTTACACATTTGCAGCCCCCGTACTGTTAGTTTCGAGAGCTGAAGAGGAAAAAGGATTTCACCATGCTTGTTTGGTTCCAAATTTAAAGAATGCAGGTGGTTCAATCTCGGTTGGGAGCTACATTTCTTTATCATGGCAAGGGAAGATGTGTTTATGTCAGGTAAGAATGAACTACCCAACTTATACCAAAAAATGAAGTTTAATTTCAACAAGATAATGCCCTATGCCATAAATCCAGCCACAGTCAGCCCCACTTTAATTGGTGTATGAGCTACCTTCCACCCATATCTGTGCGGCAAAAGGGCTTCTCCTTTGCTATCTTCTTAGCGGCCGTTGGGCAGTTCCACCTCTATGCTTTTAAGAATTTTAGAGAAGAGAGAGGGATTCCCCTTTTCATATTCCCACGGATTTGGGGCTTTACCCTTTACCTGCCCAAAAGAAGAAATCAAACGTAAAAAAAGAGAATTAGGGGTTGCTCTCCTTCCTGGGGATACTTGAACGGAGGGGCCATTGCAGTTTTGGAAGCTGCCCAGGTCATGACTGGCACGTTTGGCCAAGGTGCGCACTCGGGAAAGAAGGCCGAGACCCAGAAAAAGAAAGTTGTCATAAGGTGATTGGAGCCTCGATGACATCTGGGCCCCACATTGGCAGACTACCCAGCATTTTAGAGTCTACTGGCTTTAAACGATTCCTGGTGATTAAGTTCACTCATGGTAGCATCTTTGCTAATGGTCACATGTCCCATCAGAGCGTGGCTTTAGATGTAATAGTTGGTACTGATTCACGAGCAACCCGTTTCTCGGGGCCCTCTCTGATAAATGGGGCGAGCTCTGCCCTGGCAGCCATTACACTGGTTTACAGAGAAATTGAGGCAAGCACAAAAATAGTTGCCCTAGCCTAATTAGGGGGTGCTGATTTCAGATATGGAACCAGTTTTTACTCATCACCTCTAGTTTCTGAGGTATACATGTATTAGAAATTTTAGGAATTGTGTTCTTTACAACCCTTACGCTAACAATGGTTCAACACCTCACATAGGTTTTTAAAAAATACCTGTGGGCAGAATTCAGGTTAAATTAGTATATATTTTTATCCCAATGGTAATTCTAATGTATTAGAATATTATTGAATATTTGGCAACTCTCTATTACTCCTCAGTTGTTTTTGATACCAGTGAAGTGAATATGTGCTGAAAGGTTAGCATTTGTATAATTCACTTTTCGAGAACTTATTGTTTAATTAGTTCTCAGGTATATATATATATATATATATATATATTATATATTATATATATATATATATATATATATATATATCTTGCACTAACTATATTTATACTTTCTACTCAATATAATATATCTAAATGGCTAAATTCGAGCAAACGGGCTGCCCAAACTTTCAACCCTCCTCTAACTAAACTTTGTTTTAACAGGTCTCTGTTAATTCATGAACAAGTAGCAATGAGCCCCACTGAGTCACGCAGGAAGACCTAAATGACTTTAGCCTCCTGACCTGAATCACCTTAGATAGATTTGTATCTATCTAAGCAGCAGACAGAGCTCCTGGTGTCCCGGCTTAAGCAGTGGAACCTGGTCTAGGCAGATGTAAGGATCACCAGTTCTAGGACACGAAACAAAGACTTAACTTCATTCTTTGAGATGGAAAACAGGTTGTACTACTACAAAAATGTCTCTGGCTTGTTCATTTTCTTTGGTTTGCCACACAATCCTTCAGCTTAGCCTCTTTTCATACACTCTTTCAAGCGAAATCTGAAGCCTGTGCTTCTGCCCAATGGGAATAAATAGCCAAGCATTCCCATTCCCCACACAGTCCATCTGAAGTAGTGGTATGACAATATGGAGCTACATTTGGAAGCTGTCAAGTATAACCAGTACCAGTGGAGTCTCTGCGGAGAACTTCACAAAGTACTGTTGCTTTTTTTTTGTCTCTGGGACAGTGGGGCTGTATCCAAGCACTATAAGCATAATGACTGGGGGTCTAGAAGCACTTTCGTGCCTGGTGAACACAGTGTCCAAGAACATCCTCTGGTTGGCATAAACAAGGTGCTTCTTTTTCCTCTTCTATAAATCAACACTCGTGTACTCTATTCCCAGCTCTGAGTTCTGTTAAGCTCAAGGAGGGCATCTTCGTTGGATCTCAAATCCGAGAGATGCTGAAGGATAAGGAATTTGAGGAGCTTCTTACCTTAAAAGAAACTGATAGCATGGGAAGCATTTAAGTTAGTTTGCCATGGCTTTCCTAGTAACACAAGGATACTAGATTACCAAAAGTGTATCGAGAAGTTGTAACAGTCTTATGAGGATATGGGATGCCGAATGTCACTCAAAATTCGCTTTCTTCACTCCGACCTCAACTTCTTCCCTCCTAACCTCGGGGCAGTGAGTTAAAGCATTGAGAAAGGTTCCACCAAGACATTTCTAAGATGGAGAGCAACTACCAAGGCAAGTAGATCCTCAGGGATAATGGGGCACTTCTGCTCGATGCTTTTGCGTGACAGCCCGAAGGCAAAGTACAAAAGATCGTCCAAAAAATCGCACTTCTAAATGTCTGCTCTACTATGATTTGTGTGTATTTTATTATCCAAGTAATTTAGTTCTAGTAATGTTCTGCATCTATGATGTTTTTTCTCTAATATACCTTTGTAACAGATGAGATAAGCACATTATATTTTGAATTTATATGCAGTATAATAAAAATGGGGTATGTGAAAGCAAAAATACAGGAGGTGATAGAGTAAAACTGTTTAGAAATTTGAATTCACCACAACAAAATTAGTAAAAAATATCTATTCACATCTTTGCCTCAGACCCCAATTTATTTTTGTAAACCAGTCAATTATTAGTAGCCTGCAGAGACTCGATAGCTTGCCTGTATACGTGATACCGCACGCTACTATTAATTTTGTGAAAGGAGTGGTTTATACGAGAGAACTCGTGAAATGAGCCTTAGAAGACACCGCTGAAAAGTTGACCGACCAAGGTGTGGCCAAGATGAAACGTGTAATTAAAAAAGGGGGAGTGAGGGAGACCCACCTTTACACCCTTCACCCCCTTAGATCGTGACGGGCTCCCTGAGTCGGTGCGTTTCGGTTGGTATTGCTACCGCCACAAGAGACATTTCTGCTATTGGTGCCGAAGTTATTCTACTGCCACTGCTTCGACCATATAAATCGTTCATGCAAACGTGCAATTCACAAAGTGTGTTGTGAATTGCGGGTAGCCACACTCTGTTTCTTCGAAGCAATGAGACGCGTATCAACTAGAGAAAAGGGTATGTGCCGTTCAAGCTGCGCAGTGAATCTCATTTCAATAAGCGAAGGATATGGTCGGGTCACCACTTAGGACATCCTACGGTTATCAATTTAAAAAAAAAATCTTCTACTTCTGGCCGCTCCAGACCTCTGAACACGGTAGTTTCCGCACACATACGAAACCCTTCTGCAGATTCTACTCTTCCAGATCGTTTACCCGGTAGAATTGATGGCGCCATGGACTCGTGCCTCGATCCAGTTAAAATAAGCACTCCCCCTACACTCGTGCGATCACTTGCCATAAGACAAGGCAGCCGGGCGACTCTACCGAGTCGTCAGACTCAATTGAGCAAAACACCCTGAAGTTGATCCCCTGCACGTTAATGTAACGACTGCTTGCTTGGTCCTCAGATTGTCCGACCGATTATTGTTGAGTGTCTTAATCAGGGGGATCTTCGCGCACGTTCCCTGACGCCCGGTACTAAAGACGAGCGGGCTCGCTACCTTTTTGAGGTGGTTGGCCACCTCCTCTTTTAATTAACTTTTTTGGTGTGGCTTCATGCATGTTGGGTCCTTGTTGTGTTATTTTTTGTGGATTTTTGTTGTTTTTAATTTGTTTGGTTTAATATAGTCTATTAATCAGAATAATTTAAATTTCGGTCACATTTACATAGGTGGCAGTCGTCCATTTGGATATATATATATATATATATATATATATATATATATATATATATATATATATATATATATATATATATGAGAAATTTGACGCTATTGAGCAATAAGACAAGAAACAGGAGTCTTTTAAAGGTAAGAAAAAGGGACATTGGAAGAACACAATGAAGGCAATCCATACTAAGAAGACAAATAACGCCAGGGAAAAAAAATTTGAAATTCCTGGTGTCCGGGACTCGAACCAGGTTCTGCTGATTGCCGGTCAGATGCTCTAGCGTTAAGCTACCAGGCACAGTGACTCAACTTCGGATAAAGCGTTACACTATCAAACCCAGTATCCTCCCCAAGCTAAGAACCTCCAAGGGATTTTTATATCATATCTTCTTACCCGCTCACAAATTAAAGGCTCATTTTCCATGTCACATACAAAGAAAGAGGTTCCTAGCTTAAGAAAATACTGGCTATGGATTGTCTTCATTGTGCCGTCCTTTGCTTTCTTTGATCCTTAAATTCTTTCTATGCCACCTTTAAAAAACTAACGTTTCTTGTCCCATTGCTCATTAGCATCAAATTTCTCTCTCACTTGTACTATATTGTTATATAGTCTGCACTACTAGGTTTCTGCATCTTTCTTTCGTCTTCACTCTAATTGTCCATGTAGCCAATTTGTTGAAAGCCGCCCCTGCTTTATTAATACCCAAGCCCATCTTCTTGTCTCTTGAGACAAACTCACTCAAACAAACAAAATTAAATATCATATCAGAACCCATCATCCTTCAGCACGAATCATTCTAGCCTAATTTTTCAGTTTTTCGTAATTTGAGTATAGTTTTTCCAATGTGTTAAACGTTTCAATATTCATACCAATTCACAATCTCATTTTACCCACTTCTCTTTGGATGGACAACTCAATAAATTTATTATCGCAAAACTTGATCCTCCTGCTACTATATTGTGGAACGCTATAAAAAAAATTTGGTCCTCAACCATAATTATCGTAATCATAGTCTCAGGTAGCTTAGGTTATTTAGGATACCGAATGTAGAATAAACATCGGACGCGCACAGATTCAAACCATTGCGATATTCTTACATCTGTAATGAAAAGAAAAGTGATAGCAATTGTTACTGAAGATTTTGAACAAGAAAGACGTTTTCTTTCTTATGAGTTGGAATCCTGTTACAACAAGTGTACACACATTGTAAATAAAGTACACCGGGCCTAGCACAATATAGTTGACAATTTTAAATCAATTATTGTTAGGATTATTAAAGAGTTATTGTATTTAGATTAATCATTGCCATTTAACGGTAATGCTGATAATTGCAATATTTATTATGTTAATATTTATTATGTTATTGTGTTCATGCTCTCAAACTAAACTCTGATCAATAAGATTCCCATTGGAGTACCTTTGAAGAGGGGCGGGTGGCGACATAATACATCCTTGCCTCACATCCAGACGAATAACAAACCAGTCACTGCGGCTACCTTTCACCAGGAGGTATGTTTTACTTCCAACATAAATTATGTTCAACTGCTTAACACTATCCCATCTAATATATGCATTATGCTTCTCTATTGAGACAATCCTACATTTTCCCAGAATCACAAATCAGTCATACATTATCTCCTATCTCTTTCTCTCTGAGTTTCTCATTTCAAAACAATTTATTCGCATTAACCCTGCCTGCTCTAAAACCAACTTGCCCATTCCTCCTCATTCATTCAGTTAATTTTGTTTCACATTCAATTCGAATTTTGCCATACAATATCCCTACATCACTCTACTCAGTAGATTTATTTTCCTATAATAATTGCATTCATCCTTCTCTCATTTCCTCTTATGCACCGGTACTATCACATTATTCGTCGAGGCCTCAGGTACTGTTTGAATTTCAAATGCCATGCAAAAAACTATCAGCCCCATTCCATAAAAAGTCATCAGCCTTTTTTAGAATCTTGCCACTAGGCCTTCTACATCTAGTACCTTCCAAATTTTTCAGGCTTGTGTCTGCAGTAACAACATTTTGCATAATTATCTCTTTCATACCCACACTATACAACTCATCGGCTTCAATTTTAACCTTCTCAGTGCTGACAAGTACCGGGTCTTTCTTAGCCTTGATGTCCGCACGGTTATTATTCTCTAGGTTTCTGACCTTTCTCACTTCACTCATTTGCAAATTTCTAACTCTGATTCAATACTCTTTTCATGTCTCACATATTCTGTAGGTTAAGCAGTTACCCACCAAAGTAGCCCATAACCGTAATTCCTATTTCTATTCCGGCTAAAGGTCGAAAACTTATGGTGAACAATAGTCACAATGCCACTGAGAATTTTAAACACCTATAAAGGTTGACCTCACTGTCTCCTAGTTTCGAACGAAAGAGACGTAGATCTTGCAATTGGGTCTGACAGACTTTAGGTCTAATCGATCGGATCAATTTCGTAGCCCTTGCTTGCACCATTTCGAGCTGTTTGATAATTTTTCGACAGCAAGGGTACCAAAACTGAACCGTGTACTTTAAGTGAGGTGACACGAATGATTCATACAAGAAGAGCACAATTTTCTTGTTTGTAAGACTGAACTAACTCTCAATTTAGCCTAGCAATCGCTGAGCACTTTTAGCGTCTTCAAAACTCTCTTTGAACAACTATAACTCTCTACTAGTCAGTAGACCAACATGTCTTTATCAATATAGGTGCCCTTTAAATCCTATCCTTGTAGAGAGTAGTCCAACAGGGAGATCAATATCAAATGTGAGATACCTTACACTTTACTAAGCTAAATGACCTCTTCCACGTTTCTGACTACTCGCAGGTAATGACCAAAACGATACTTGTTCATATTTCACAATCAGAAAAATCTAAGGCTCACACCCTTTCAAAGTGTAATAATATATTTATTTTCTGACTACTTTTAATTCTTTATTACTTAATCAACGTTTAATTTTTTGAAGGATCCCTCGATTCCGAAAAGATCTAATCTGGTCTTCATCTTCCCAGGCCTTTTGGATTCGTCTGCTTTGTATTTCTCATCGTCCAGAAGCCATGCCCGCCTCTCGCTGACCTTCTCCAGCCATTGTTCTGTGAATAAAATGTAATTACAGGTAATTTGCTGCAATAATTAAGATAATAACTCGAAAGCTCTCGATTTATTCACTCGATGTCAATTTGTGGTTGTTAAATTTGATGGCTGTACTGGTTACATGAACTTGTTCCCTGAAGTTTATAATATTCCCTCTCAATCTTAGTACGATTTGTAAATAAAGGTTGCGGGTATTTGATATTGGAGCCATTGTCGTCTTAAACTTTTCTGACTTTTTTTTTCTTTCTACTTGTCTAAACGTTTCTCTTATGCCCTTGCATCCTTTCTCCACCGAGTGATTTTGTTGTTGTTGGTCTTAGGGCAATTTAAGCTTAACTCTAAACTACATAGAAACCTGAAGCAATTAAAACTTTGAAACTACAAACATTCTTATTTGTCCTGTATATTCCTTATTACCGCCTCAATTGGCTATCAGAATTTAAAAATAGGTAAATTGATTGAAATTCTTAGGAGGAATTTTTCTTATTCAACTAGTAGTGATAACAAACGGTATAAATATAGATATCAGGGAAAACAAATTATCTATTGAACTTGTGATAAATATGGAGTAATAAAATATATTTCGTCGTAGTATGTAGGCCACCAAAGTAAATGAAAGAGTAGGATGTTATAATCATAGAAGTGCTTTAGGCCTTAATTAGACAAAAAGTAACGGTTATATGCGGTTCTTAAATTTTCCGAATGTAGAATTTCTAAATGAAACTGGGAACAATACAGGAAGTCAGTTTTAGAATTTCTTAATTACAATTCCTGTATGAAAAAGTAGACGAGAAGACACGAGAACAGAATATCTTAGGATTAACTTTGACAAATGAAGAGAAATTAGCTTAGAGGATACACGTTAGCCAAAGACTTGGGAACAACAATCACAATATGATTTGATTCAATCTAAATAATCCCTAAAATGTTCACAATGACTCTCATCTCCTCCCAAGCTTTAAATCTTGTAAATTTTATATTTTTGTGCACACTTAAAGCTTTTAAATTGGAATGATATTATACGTTGAAAACGACAATGTAATTTACAATCACAATATATCCAGAGTTAGAGTTAGTTTTTGCTGTAAATGACAAAATTTAAAAAGTGCATTAGTAAATATAACCGACCATATAAAATTTATTAAATTAAAAATAAAAAAAATTATAGTGCTGAGAATCGAAGCCGATACTTTTATTTTTTTCGCCTTGTCAAACGCAAAAGAAAAACAGACAATAAACTTTAAAGAAAGATCTAGCATTGTTGGAAAAACACGAGCCAAACCGTTTTTAATGATATGTAAATGCTTCCAAGCTAATAAGAGAGTGTATCTCACCCCTACAGGACGCCAGGTAGTTCTAATTGACGATTCGGAGCAAGAAAGATACAAATAACTTACCTTCGCTACAAGATGTAATATTTTTTTTGTGAAGACATTACCCTATTAAATATTGGCAGCTGAAACTGAATTTACTTTTTATATTAAAAACCGAAAATTTCGAAAGCGCCCGGAATCGAGAAAATCTATCTGATCCACGGTAAAGGAGTAGAAAGATAACTTTTATAACCCTTTTCTAAAATGTTCAAATTCTATTAGCGAAGGAATAGTTCCTAAAGAGTTTAAAGAGACAAATGCAACACCAATTAAAAAAATGGCACGAAGACTAATCCTGGAATTAATCGCCCAATCTCTAATACTTTGGTCTTTGATAAACTCTTGGACTATATTGTTAGAGACAGGATTGTTATTAATAAAGCTGCCAGACTAATCATGAATAAAACACTAAGAGAAAGAGTCACACCATGTCTTATCGACTTGCATTGGCTGCCTTTGAAAGCCAGAATTAAGTTGAAAATCTGTATGATCACACACTCAGTTAGGCATACTGGGTATCCTAAATACCTAAGAAATTGTATCCCATCTATAATAATTGAAGCTGACTTGCGAAATGAGTTATTTCTACCAAGAGTCAACTTAGATTATGGCCTACGCTCATGTTCATATAGTTCACCATATTTATACTGTCGTCTGCCGAGAGAACTTCCCAGTATTTCCAATCTTGTGACATCTAAGAGAAGATGAAAACTCACCTCTTTCAAAAACCTATGACCTCAACACAAAGATTATTAAAGCCGAATACAAAATTTAAAGCCTATACAAATAACTAAGAGGGCCCGCCTGATGAGCTATAAATAGTTTCGACTGGAGGGCCTTTCAACAAAACATCGACAGTAAGACAGTAAGTTGGAAGGTAGTAATAGGACTAGGGGTCACCACTTAAAAATTTAAAAAACAGAGGTGCAGGTTGGATGTTAGAAAATATTTTTTCACCAAATGAGTGGTAGATTACTGGAATAGTTTGCCATCTGAGACGGTAGACAGTCCAAACTTGAATGTATTTAAAAGCAGATTAGGTGATTATATGGGGAGGGAGGGTTAATTTTTTTTGGCATTCTGGACCCATTCCTGTGAATGCAGTTTTTTATTATTGTATATTACGATTTATTTGTATTTTTACGAGTCTTGATGATGATGCTTTTTGTTTTTGACACATTCCTGTGTATGGTTCGAATTGTATATTGTAGATGCATGATCGGACACAATCCTAGGGATTGTTTAAATTGTATATTGTAGATGAATGATTTGACACAATCCTATGGATGCATTTTGTGGGTGCGTTTTGATAGGCCTTTGTGGCTTTTGTCATCCGTGAAATTATCTTATGTTGAATAATAAATGACATAACAAGGCTTTGGACGTTGATGCTAATGTTTAACTATTTTGCTTGATTTTTTCGCAAAATGGTCACAACGTTTGACGAAGATAGAGCTGTCGATGTAGTTTAGCTTGATTTCCAAATAGCTCTTGACACTGGCCCACATAAAAAAAATTTCAATAAAGCTAAAATCTCATGGAATAGTTGGCAGTGTACTAAAATGGAATGAAAACTGGTTTTCAATGGAAAAGGCTAATCATAGACATCAGTCACTAGTGGCCAAGATGACACTGATTTTGCCCAGAATTCATTCAACTCTGAGGGGAATTTTTTCATTCTTTTCTTACTCTAACCGCCTTTTACCTTCTCTTCTCGATCTTTCTCATACGTACATAACTACATAGCTACGGGCGATGGTGACACACCTTACTGCTCCAAGAGTGCTGGCAAATCAAAAAGCTTTTTGACGCGAATTAAGTTCGTAAAATTTACAAGTTTGCTGATGACACAAAACTTCGCACAAGGACATAGTATCAACATAACTCTGAAAAACTTGTAAAAGGAATTGAATAGATTTTTAAAGTGTTCGGAAAGATGTCAGGTGCAATTCAATGTTGACAAGTATAAGGCAATGCACATATTCGTATGTCATGATAATCTCAGCAATAAAAATAAAGGTGGTGAAATTTTGAACACAGTCAACTTTTAAAAGAAAATAGGCGTCTTACTTAGTCTCGAGGGATCTAAAACTTTGAAACAGTACACTATAGCATCATTAAAGGCTAATGGGTTTTTAGGATAGCTAGCTAGACTATTTTGCGATTAAATCGAAAGATATAATTATTTCTTTATATACAACGCTTGTTTGAACTCAGTTGGACTGTGCGCTACAATTTAGGTCTCCATATCATTGAAAACCACATTGTATTATTGGAAGGCGTCTAACGAAATTAGCGCCTGGATTTAAAAATAGGTTGTACGAAGAAAGGCTGAGGCACCAATTTACTTTCACTTCGAGATCAACATTTGCCCTCGCATTCTTATTGAAGTCTTTAAAATATTAAACGTATTTCCTTGTGGCGCTCGTGTTATATAATAGGTAGGCTGCTGGCACCAAATTGCAAGATTTAATAGGCCCAGCATGAAACTCCACAAATGAACGCCCGGTGGATTTGTCGAAACTTAACAAATTGTCATACATGTAAATAACGGAAATAATATGTCTAATGGGAGAATAATGAGATGAAAATATATATGTTAATTTGTATATATTAATTTGTATAAAGAATAAGGAAATCATAATACATATGTTAATTTATATAAATAGAGATGAGGTAAGCGGTCGGCAGAGTCGCGCGCCTGAAAAAACAAAATTCAAAAGCGGAAAGCAGATATCAGATTGGACACCTGAGTCAATATGAGGTCTCGCATAAACAAACGTTTGCATCTTGGGAAATATTTATCAGAAAATGGGAGGCTACAAAGCAGCTGAGCAAATCCAGACTTTGACAAAGATAATTTTTAACGCAGATCTTTAACAAGCGTTTCCTATAATAAAGATAAAACTATTGGAAATATGTAATTATATCTTACACACACAGCTGTTCGGTAGTTTCCCCCTAGGGGTGGAAATTAACAGGCCAGACCACTGGGGTCCACCCCCACGGAGAAGTCTAGGTCACGCTCCTTAGGAAATGAACACATATATAGTCAGACATTTATTACAGTGGCGGCAACAAAAAAAAGTGACATGTGACAATTCAGAGAAAATGAAACAGAAAAATGTAACTTACATATTTTATTATGAATATTTCATGAAAGTTAATACTTGGTCATGTTGCCCTTGCACTTGATGATCATCCTGAGTCGATTGGGCATTGATTCAGTAAGGTTTGCGAAGTAGGTGGGGTCGATCGTAACCCAGATCTTCTTCAGTGATTCTATCAGATCCTTGATGATGCCGAGTGCTGGCTCTTGAACTTTGGTTTTCATCAGATTCCAAGCATTCTCAATAGGATTTAGGTCCGGGGAATTACCAGGCCACTCCAAAACACTAATATTATTATCATTGAAGAACCTTTTCACTAACTGGGACCTGTGAGCAGGGGCACCATCATGCATGAAAAATTCACACTGATGAATTTCCCAAAATGGCAGCATGTGCTGCCTCAAAACTTCCAGATAGTTAGTCCCCCTCATGGTTACATTCTTGGGAAGGAAGTACAGACCCCTCTGCCCTTGTTTCCACTAAAGGCACCACACACCATCACACTATCAGGGTGCTTCACAGTTTTCACGGTATATTTTGGTTTATACCGAGACACATTGCTGGGACGACGCACGATCTTTGACTCTCCTCTGACCAGCCTAAAGGTGTTTTAATCACTGAACATAACCTTCTTCCAATGGGCAGCTGTCCAATGTTTATAGGTCTTGCACAAATTGAGCCTTTTCATCTTCATAGTCTTGGTAAGAAGTGGCTTCTTGGCAGCGCGGCGAGCCGGTAGGCATAAGTCCTTCTGTAAGCAATGACGGATGGTCCTGAGGGCGACGTTCTGGAGGAGGTCTGGGTGTTTTTTCTTGATTGAAGCGGAGGTTACAGAAGGGTCTGACATCACTTCACGCCTTAGGATATTATCAGTCCTTGGAGATGTCTTCCTAGCTGCACCAATGCCCTCCTTCATCTTTGGTATGGTACCTGGTGGCAATAACTCAGCTGCCCGTTTTAGGCGATGAATCGTATTTTTTGAGGTTCCTTAAATCTGCTGCTACATCAATAAAAGACTTTCCCTGCTCTAATAGGGTCAAGGCACGGCTTTTCTCTGTCATAGAAAGCTTTTTCCGCCCCATTGTATCCATTTGCACAGAAGTTATAGCACGTCAAATGTAGGCACGAATGCAGGAAATCAGCACGCTGGAGCGTTGTACACTAAAGCCTAACTGTACGAGCTCAAACGAGACACTGAGTTCCAGTAAAGCGCAGTTCTCTTGTTTTAGCTCAGGAGAGTCGTCCACTTGCGGCATAAGCCCCGCACCTTTTCATTGGCTAGTTGGCAAGTAAAATCGTGAAAACGATTTTGTGTATCGATTTCTGTTGCCAATATTAAATGTCACTTTTTTTGTTGCCGCCACTGTATTTCGACAGTTACAGAAAGTTATAAGAACCAGAGTCAGAGAAAGAGAATCATTATTCATTAACACTGTTTACTCCCTTGGTAGCGTTACAGAACCTGTTTAATTCACCTAAGTCCTGTCGCCTTTGAACCCAATACTTCGCGTAGAATAGAAAGCCTACTTATTGACCGCAAAGTACTCGTTACGTGCCGCTTGCCCCTTTAATAGGAGAGTGTAAGAATAAAATTATAATTTTTTGCTACGTCCTTTTCGAAGTACTTCTTTACCTCGATTATCGGGAAACCTTCGGTAAGATTAACCCAAATCATAACCCTCGTGGAGAATTATTAAGGAGTCCGAAACAATTCGACAGAGGTACAAAGTAAACCCAGCTCCCTAAGTTCCTCACCACCCGTCGTGCGCAATAGCAACGAGGACTTTTCAATATACTCATCATTGTGACTAACGACCAAACTCCCATTAACGGGGTAACTTTTATCTCCACTTCCATATTAGATAAACCACCTTCTACCATCCTTTTTCATAATCCATAAACCGATCCCCATTCACGTATAAACAGGCCACCTATAAACCTGGCGACGCCCCCATAAAGTGGTTTCTTTGCCCTATAAATTGGTTCCTTTCTTTTCCCCTATATACTAATATCAATTATCCATTATTATTTGAGCGGCGACTAGAAATAACGGTTTTTAATTAGTAAATAAAAGATTTAACACTGTGATAGCAGAACATTTCTTTTCCAAATTAGTTCTCTAGAAATCGATAAATATTACTTGAAAATATGATATTGCACAAATAAGAGTTGTGAAACTAAATTCTTATCCATATTCTTTCTTCTTTTAGTTATCATCAACCTCGTTTTCTATCCTTTCTCTTCCTTTTTTTAAGTAGTTTTGAGTGAATCTTAGGATCTTTGTTGGTTCGTAATTCTTAAATTGTATATCTGTATGTTTAATAGGATTTATGACCACCTACCCCATGAAAATAAGTGAAATTTCAAATCCTTTATCGCGCGTAGATTTAGAATTCTTGGTAAAGGCGTTTCGTAAAAATTAATGCTTGGGAAAAACATGAAAACTTGTTGAAATTATACGCTCAAGTGAACATTATTTTCAATTGGGGAGATGTACACAGTAAATAAATAAACAATTGTAACAGTAAAAAATGAATCTATAGAACATCTAAAATGAAAAAAAGAAAGAAAATGGACTTGGATACAATACTTTTCCCTCACTTTATCTATTTTTTCACAACCTATTCTACTATAACTCTTAGGTCTTCAACCAGACTACATAGAGAGAAGTAGCGATGGCATACTAGCCAGTATGACACCCTCTTCAGTGACGCGCTAGGGATTAGTCTGCGGATCATCCTCGAAAGGTCATAACCTGGTCGAGGGGAGGTGTTCGCCAAGGATTACGGGCAATTAAATATCGTATTGGTAAGGCTAATTGATACTACGACCCTCATCAAGAAGACAATGAACAAGATGAGTCAAATTCAAAGGAGGAGTACCAGAGAACTTGCGTTGTAGGCCAAAGTGAACCACATGCCTATCCAAAAAGTGCCAAAAGATGAGCTGAAACTTCGTTCATTCAAGATAGCTAAAAGAGATCTCCATTCCAACCTCACCAAAAAGAATAGAGTTGAAAGAGCAAAGTTGGTCCTCCAACGGCTCCTTGATGACCCTCCATCCTCCAGTTTTGTGGAAAGATGAGCTGTTCACTGTCCAGACCACGAACAACACATATAATGATCGTGTTTGGAGTGTATAGTGATAGATCTAAGAAAGTAAAGCGTTTCTCAGACAGTATTGCGGAAATTTATCAAAATGTAGGACACCGATCTCCAGCTCTTCGATCAGGTCAGAAAGGACGTAGTACCTGAGTATCGAAGTATGGCCAAGTGTACGGGGATATACACACACAGGCTCTAAGGTTGGCTAAGCAAGGCAACAAAGATTATTGTTCTAAGAGTGCGATTTGAATAGTTAGCTGCAGCTGGGTGACCGAGAAATATTCCAAAAACAGCGACCAAAATAAAATCTAATATACACTAGCTAAAATGTACATAATATATATATATATATATATATATATATATATATATATATATATATATATATATATATATATATATATATATATATATATATATATATATATATATATATATATATATTAGTGTAGTTGGGTAGCAGTCTTTCTTGAATGCAAATTTTGTTGAAGACCATTGTCTCTTTTGCCTCAATTAATTTCCTTTGGCAACTTTCTTTTCTTCTAACTATCTTTTTTATTCCATCTTGTAGATGATGGATTACTTGTCCAGTATTCATCTTTTTTTTGAACGAATGTGTTTGGTGAAAACCAAACTAAATTGCAAAGCTTTTGATCTTATTCGATCATCTTCGGAGCAATTTAGTTTGGTTTTTACCAAACAGATTCATTTAAAAAAAAGATGAATACTGGACAAGTAATCCACCATCTACAAGATGGAATAAAAAAGATAGTTAGAAGAAGAGAAAGTTGCCAAAGGAAATTAATTAGGGCAAAATATACAATAGTCTTCAAGAAAATTTGCATATATATATATATATATATATATATATATATATATATATATATATATATATATATGTATACACGAATAAGACGGAATTCGGTTCCGAATACTGATTGGATAACCACGGTTATTAAATGATTATAATGGAAGATTTTGGGTGGTTAGAGATTCAGTTCTTTTGAACCTTGAGAGTAAAGCGGGGCGAACTGAGGAGAGGGGAGAGGGGTGGACCTTGATTACTCACGGGTGTAGACGGGAACCCGAAGAGGGTGATTCGTTCATCAAACTCTGATTTAGTGAGATGCAGTCCTCTTGTCCTCAAGAGGTCACCGGATGAACTTCAGAGGGATGGAGGTGACTTCTCGAAACTCGGATTGAGCGAGCTATTGGGTCTCTTGTCCTCAGGAGGTCACCAGAAGAACTTCGGAGGATGGCTTCTCTAATCCTTGATCCGAAGGCGGTTGAGAAAGGTTGACGTTGCCTCAAGAGACTCTTCTCCCTGACCTGAAGTTACGAGTGTCATGTCCAGCTCTTCCGTGGTCCGTGACAGTCACTAAACACTTCTCAAGCGAGAGCGTCGTTCAAGCGAACCCCTGTTCGGGGAAGCGTCGTCTAACCGAATCTCCGGGTAATCCTTGAGAAGGCGCCTATATACCCGGATTTCTCCAAAACAGGGAGAAGAAGAAGGACCTTCTCGAACCTTCATTATCGGCCGGGGCAACAGAGCGTGTCCTTATGGGAAGGTGTAAGAGGCCGAGATCAGCGGGTCTAAAGGAACGATCAGAGGCTGGAGCCATAAAAGTTGTCTCGAGACAAACCTACAAATAAACGAATAATCTCCCGACTTGCGGGGAGGGAAGATTAAGACGGCGGGGAGATAGCCTTCAATCACAGTGTCATGCCTCGGTGTTAATTTCTCAGTGACCGGGCAGAAAGTCCAAAAAGGGTAAGGTCGGATGTAGGGGGGGAGTAACGGTTCGCTTTTTCTCTCGAAGTAATATCTTAGGGGAAGGGAATATTACTATTTTATTGGGTCCCTCTACACTGAGATTGACTATGTAATTCTCCAGGTTGGGTTTCTATCGTTTAGATCCTTGAGAAGGAGAATGGGCCTTGGTAGTCGTGCCACTACATGCCGCAAGTCTGTTCCATCGAAGTTGGCTTGCGCTAGAATGTATACAGAAAGGACAGTACAGCTCTTGTTCATGAGAAGCTGCACTGCCCCTGCCTAAAATGAGGTATTAAAAATCACAAGTGGAGAGACAATGTCAAGATTGAATTACGCATACAACTGCACCGACTACATCTCCTGGTGTTGGGGTTACAAAACCTTTATACTGTGGGCTGGTGGGCAAGAAGCAAGTGCCAAACTTTGTCTCCTCTAAGCAAATAGCTGGACGGTAGCTGGGAGAGAGGAGCCACTGTAACTTTTTCCAGTTCGTCGGAAGTCTACAGTAATTATATTGAGAGAAAATGCTAACCTATGCCTAGCTCATAGAAGATTCGAGGGCCCTCCTTGATGTGACGAGCCTCACGGTAACGGCCGTAACCTTTCTGAAGACAAAACTTTAAGAAATGATGGTCGTAGAAGGTGTCAAATAAGCTGCTGCCTTCCAGGAATTACTGGGGGAAGTTTAGCTTGGCGTACGAATATTTCTCTCCTCCTGAACGAAACGTTTTACATGGGGAGGGTATAGATCAGGGTCCCTCGTCTTCCAGGGGTCTGACATTCCAAACTGGCCTGTCCAGCCTTAGATAGGGACGAGAAAGCCGATGAAGTTCTATTTCCGGCGGCAGACTTAGGAATCCCAGTTTATCACCCCACTACCACCTTTAAAGGATTTGCCTCTGTGTAGCTGTGCGAGCATTTTGATTTTTGCCAAAGGCTTGTGGAGAGATGGGGGTGCATGTTTTGGCGCCAAGATTTACCAAGGTGGCGAACAAGAGAGAGCCACTTTGGTGGCGCGGTGGCTACTGTAGCCGTAGTCCTCGAGGGGAAAGGTGCAGAGGGCATTTTGTCAACCTGAGAGTCGTAGTAAGTCCGGGTCGCACATGGCCTTTCTCAAAAGGATACGGGTCACATTTCCTAAAGTAAGCATGGCGAAACTCACCTTAATTCACACATTTGGCCTCACACAATGCACATTTATCTTTTAAGGACTTTGAAAAATCTGCACAGATTTTGGTTTGATTCGGCACATCTGTAAGTTTGTTTTGTAGTGCCCAAATCGTAGCAATTGTAGTACATCCGCGGCAATGTCACGAATGCTTTTACTGTGTACTGATACCAGCCACCTGCACTGACTCACAGAGCCTTTCCCGATTCAAAGTGACGAAGAGTGTAGGGATAGTTAACCAACCTACTCCCTATTTCCTCATCACACGTTCGATCTTGAGCGCAACTTGGCTAGCCAGTTCGTCGATGATGTCTTCTAAGGCTTAGTACACGAGTTACTCGCATAAACTACTCCTTTCACGAAGTTTATGGTAGAGTGCGGCGCCACACGCACAGGCGAAATATTGAGTGCCAGAAGGGCCCTAATCTTAGCTGCCTCGGAAGGGATCTTCTGAACTGGCTAACTTGGTTAGCCAGTTCGTTGATGATGTATTCTAAGGATTAGTACACTAGTTACTTAACTTGGTTAGCCAGTTCGTGGATGATGTCTTCTAAGTATTAGTACACTAGTTACTCGCATAAACTACTCCTTTCTCGAAGTTCATGGTAGAGTGCGGCGTCACACGCACCCGCGAGACATTGAGTGTCCGAAAGGCACTAATCTTGACCGCCTCGGAAGGGATCTTCGCATTAACCAGAAGGCTCTATTTTGAGCATGAGTAAATGAAGCTCTCATTAGATCCACTGGGTTAAAGGTGACGGGTAACCTCTTGATGAGTGGGCCCGACGTCATAAAGGCTCACTTCACTTTGATCTTTGATTTAATGTGTTAAGTCTCACTCTTCCGCCCAAAGGCGTCCCGAGACCGGGCGTGCCATCCCTAGCTTGGTCACCTGAAGACTTAAGTAATACATCCGTCGCCTGACTGATTACTTTTCTTTTAAGGAGAGGTGAGTTAAGGATGCAGTCTCTTCTTTTCCCCTCAGAGGGACCCACAATGTCTGTCAGGCCAGCCTCAGCGCGATTATTCTCTGAAATGGACAAGAATTTAGCTGTCCGTGGAACTCCATTGGATGGAGGAATGCTCTTCTTTCTCCTTAGTTCGTCTTAAGGGGTGCATATAACCCTGTTAAGACCTTGCCCACAAGTGGACTTGAACTTCGGATGTCTCTGAGTTAGTGTTTGCTCGCAGTGAAGACTCTATCATCTGTGACGGAAGCACCTTTTGTCCTTTCCTAGCTTGGGAAGCTTCAACATCAGGCCCTCTTCCCGAAGGTTCTCTGGTCTATTAGTGAATGATACCTAGTTAGGACGAAAAGACGATATTCATCGGGAAAGTGTACGGGCAGACGCACAAGATCCCAGCAATTTCACGAGACTGTGGTGCAGGTAGTATGTCATGGTTGATTTTCCCACGCCAATCATTGTATCTCTAAAGCGGCTCGCTCTGTCCTCACCTTTAGAGATAGGAAATAAGAAAGCCCCCTCTCTGCTTGGAGAAGATTTGAGGGGCGCCTAAGAAAGCATAAGAGCGCGGGGGCACCTCTTTTATAAAGGTCGATCTGTCCGAGAGCGTCTTAAGAATTGATAATGGGGAAAACACTTTACCAATAGATGGTGGTGAGACGGGATGTGTGTTGTCTAGTTCCTCGCCAACATCAAATACGAAATTTGTGAGGTGTGTGAAGTTTTGCTTATTGGGATAAGGAATCAAGTTGTCAATTGTTCACCAATCACGAAAGTTTTGAAAGTTTGAGACAATAAAATATAAGTAGAAAAGGTTGGTGAGATTTAGCTGTGTCCAACCGTTCCCGCAATTCCCATCTGTGTAACTCATTTTAGCTTAGTCCAAACTCAAGCTACCTCACAAGTTTATTTCCGCCAGTCCTCTGCCTCTCAAAGACCTAATTTTAATTAAACCAAAGGATGGGTGGCATTGAATTATCTATCAAATAAATTATCTATTTAAATTAAAGTTCCTATCGTAAGATTCTGACAAAAGCGTCGACGAAAGAACAACCTGACGCTAAATATAAACATGATCACCTGGGCTGGAGTAACTCTCCCACGGAAAACTTCCTTTGCTGGAGTCGCATTACCAGCAGGATCTTGTTGCCCAAAGCAGTATTTTTTTATGCAATGGTTAATTGTAAAAAAGAGGCGGCCACACTACTCTACACCATGAATCAAGCATAACTAATCCATAGGAATCCATGGTTTCCATGAACTTCAAACAATTTCAACCACCATCTGATTTACCTAGGTTGAATTACACTTCCGTCTGGACATGGTAATAAGTAAGCAACAAAAGTTCAAATACTAATACCTAGTTTATACTTGCACGTTATGGTACACCAACTTTGAAAACCAAGATGCTGTGAGTGAAATACAAGCGTGTGATCTAAATTATTCTTAACCAGCCATAACATCTACGTGGACCTCATTCAAGAAACACTCCTCGTTACTGATATTCGCCCACCCAACCACCAAATATCAGGACTACACCATGTCACAAAAAACATTCCAACACTCGACATTATTTCACATAGACATCACCTTCACAAACATTACTCTTCATAAAACCATCTGATTAACAATGATCCTAACATAGAAATCTTCACCATCTAAATGAAACTAAAGAAGGTACAAAATTTTGAGACTACTATATTTTTTCATATAAGAAAATTAATAGAACTGATCATTTTGTTTTAGTATGTTTGTATCATAATTTGAGGGTGAAATATATAAAAAAATTATAGTATAAATAAATACAGTCAATTGATGAACTCAGTCAATATTTACAATGGTCTTTTGTTCTTCAGGATCACGTCAGTTCGTTTTGGCATAAAATCTTGACTGATATTCCACTTTTGCTCATTAAGGATCCGCAACTGCTCACAATTCGATGGCGTCTGTTTATCACCCGCTAGTTTGATTATCACCCATAAATTATATATTAGCTTTAAATCTGGCGATTTCCTGGGCCAAGATCCTAAAGTTTCAATGTTATCGTCAGCCAATAACTTTGTTATTCCTTTTGCTTTTTAACAAGGTGTGTTATCATGCTGAAAAATAGAGCTATCATCTCCTAAATGGTGCTGAATTGTTGTGAAAAGTTGCTTACGAAGCACGTTTTGGTACCATTTTGAACTCATGGCAGTGTTCTTGGGCAAAATTGTTAGTGCTTTAGTGTTCTTATATGAGAAGCATCCACAAACATGGAGAGTGTCCGGATGCTTCATCGTGGGCGCAATACAGGGCTCGTGAAAGCGCCCCCCATTTCTATTCATAACGAAAGATCCTCGAGTCTTCAACAATCCATTATTTATTTCAACCCTCACTACAAATCAGGCTCTCCAATCAACCTAACGACCAACGTGGTAAAACGTATTTAACACAACTGTGCTTATTTAAATTAAGCCAGAATAACTTGCTTGCTTTGCTTTGAGTAGTCGATCGAGGTCGATGATGACCGATGCCCTCATATTCAGGGCATCATACCTGCACTAGGTTTAAACGGGTAGGAATGTGTGAAGTCTTCGGACCCGTATCTTGACCAAGGGGAGAAGGACCTTGGTTGCAGGAGAAGCTCGAGACGACCAGGCTTCATCCTCGGCTGCAGGGAGCGGCCGAGACACCGGTCTGTTGGTGCTTGCCTGTAGACATTCCCAATCCTGGTTTGTGATCGAGGTATCCTTCCTCTAGTCTTTGCCTAAAAAGGCAGAACCCACAAGGCAGTGAGGGGAAAAGGCAGTGGATTATAGGCATCAGGGCGTGTCCACAGCCAGTAGACCTGCACGCCGTACCACTCGCACACCATGTCAGCACAACCCCTTAAATTATTACCAATTATCACGTTCTGTATCAACATTCTAAAATTCTGACAACGATGAGTAGTCATACACGAAGTCCTATCAGGCCACAACCTAATCTTTGTCACCTCAGCCCACACACACCCACACCCACCAGACACACTTACAATCAAACATACACCAATTACAACAAAGCAAATTTATCCAACCTCACTCCACAGGCAGAAGAGAAACTCAATAACTTCAACATAACGAACTTTCTAACCCTAAACACAGCGCTCTAGCATTTTACTAAAACCATACAAATGAATGCAAATCACACATTTCACAAGTAGGCAAAACGCTATATAACATCCATATCACCTCAGTAGTTGCTAACCTCCTAAAAAACTTATCCAAACAAAAGAAGACACCTACTCGTTAAACAGCCCAGCAAATCAAGGACACTCACCATCATACATCTCATTAGCTCCCCTCCCAAGAAAACAGAACGACAGTCTTATTGCAAATATCCACCGTATAAAAAAGAAGCTCACAGACACCAAACCATCACACTTATAGCATCTGTGTCCTATTCACCAAACCCCACATAATACGTGGTCTCACTTTCAACACACACATGACTCTTTTGCAACACGTGACCGAAACATGCAACGGAACCTAAAGTTTTAACGCGCTGGGTCCACTCACTGGCTCCAAATTTGGACAAGTGGAAGAAGCACTCATCATACCATACAAGCACTTGATCTATTCTACACTTAATTACGCTTTCCCTGACTGGCATCCAATACTAGTTCCCTCCAAAGCAAATAAACTCCATCTCACGAAAAACAAATCACTGGATACACCCAATACACTCTAGTAAATTATATGAATGCAGAAACAGAAATACTCCCTATTGTTCCATACTTAAACATGCTTGACGCCTAGTTCTTTACCAGAACAGACAAATCCACCTCCACAAAGAAGCAAGAAGTCTACAACCTTCTCACAAAACTCTCCCTATCCCCATCACCACTACATCAGAGAGATAGCACACACATAAACAATTGTTGCATGCCACCTTCGAAACCACCTAAACAAAATAGTAGCACAGTATACAGTAATCACCACCGGAGTAAGACAAAGAGGAGGCGCACCTTCCCAGGTATACCAGTCACCCTTTCCAGGGACTTTTCTGACCATGACTCATCCTTATAATAAAGGGGGTTTGTAAAAATATGAGATCATTTTGCAATATAATAACTTTGGCAATTTTCGTTTAATTGACATTAAATTTTAACAGACTACATGGAAAGACGTATAATTTTATATCTATTTTTTTAGTTTTTATCTCTTTAGGTATATAAATGCCACATAATGCAAAATGTCATGCTCGAACAGAGTCGAACAAAAAAGACTGCAGCGAGATAACTCTCTAAAAATGCACAAACAGCAATGCATATTTGGAAGGCTGTCTGTGCAGGACTAAAGGCGCTGAACGACTACCAGCATAGGTTGAGACGGTCGAAGTGTTCACACAAACCTCTTGCGAAGCGCAAAAATGTTCATAAGAAGAACAATCTCAAACACTTATATTTCTCCAACGACAGTGTGGCATGTCCTAATGAATCGCTTGCCAATGGGACCTAACATGCTGCAGCTTGTTCAGGCCTTAAAGGCAGAAGACAAGCGAAAGCGCAAACAATTCTGAGTTAATATACAAGAGAAACTTGAAGGAGATGAGCAAGATGAACGTCTTGTTTTCAGTGATGACGTCACATTTCTTACCAAAGGAGACGTCAACAAACATAATAATTCCATTTGTGGCGAGGAAAATCCCTACAGCAAAGTTGAACACTAAAAGGACTAAAAAAAAACGAATCTGCTCTGCACCATCTACAAGAATCACCTGTATGGCCCGTTTTTCTTTTAGGGAAATGTGACAGACGATATTATCTGCAAATGCTTCAAAACTGGTAATGGACGAGATCCCAACAAATGAACATGAAGAGTTCATTTTTCAACAAAACAGGACTCCACCTCACTGGTAGCTCACTGTGGGGGCTTATCTTAATGAGATTTTGCTAGGGAGATGAATCGGGCGTGCTGGTAATGAAGACAATGTGCTGTTGAAATTGTTTCCACGTTCAACTGTGTGTAAATAAAGACACTGGTCTATATCCTAAAAAAACAAGTCAACAACACAACTTGCCCTAAGTGCAACGTCGCAATGATAACTCCGAGCACCTAATGGAGCATTTCCCAATATTAGCAGTGCTAAGATTGGGAAATGCTCCATTAGGTAGAAACAAAACACCATACTTATTTTATCTCTTTACTGTGCAGCAGGATATTATTTTTTCAATAACTACCCACTTTGGAATATCTGATGTCTAGGTACTGTAAAAATATGTCTGGCTGTCGAAAACAGACGGATATTCGAGAGTGCGCTCCAGAGAACAGTTTTAAGTTAATTATGTTAAAAAAAGAAACTCTTTTAGCATAAATTTAATTCTTACGAATAGTGATGGATGCCTTCTAGCCATTCACTTTTGAGTCGAAAGCCAATCCAATCTCTTATTTCTTCCTGTGTCTTATTCTGATGAGTTAGCACCTCTCCGACAAACACAATGTTTCTTCATTCATCTGTGGATTTGGCCCACCGTACTGGCGGCTTTCTCCCGGGATGCGGGTTGGCCATAATATATACACGCATGTTTAATTCCGTGTACAGCACTTTTCAAGTCTTTAAAGTAATTTGTAATGTTATATGATGTTTATATATCTCCTTTTTGTCGCTGCTCATTGGGAGGTTATATACACAATGCTTCTCGAAATTATTAAAAAAAAATGTCTTGTTTGATGGTGCGGATTAACTGGTTATTTAAATAAAAGGTAATCGATATGTAAGTCTTCCTGCTGACAATTTTTAGCATTTAGATTTTTTTAGCAGAAATGGGTTTGCAAACGTATTGTTACCTACTCGTTATATCTTCAATAGAGCACCCTGTTCCTCCATAGTCAATGGGCAATGCATCTTTAGGAAAATGCTGATGAAGACTTCCAACATCGCTACCGTGAAAGTGCAACTGAAATGCAAAGAGCACAATTTGTATTATGTTATCAATAAGTTTATGTTGTTTTAAATATGAGGTATAAAAGAACTTCCTAAAACACTTGAAGCTCTTCCAATACAAAAATTAATTATTTTAAAGAAACTTTGGTAATATAAAATAATTTTAAGGGTTAAATTCTCAGAATCTTTTAACAGTGATGGCAGTAAGTGAGATTAATTTTCTTAATAAAAATGGCCTTCCACACCGCAAGTGTGACCGAGGAAACGATAATTGACCTATGTAGGTTAGGAAGTTGTCTTTAATCCTCCATCTACATGCACCACTACAAAATCATCTTAATGTAATAATAGTAACTACTTATTTGAGTAAACCTTCGATTTAATACGTTCTTTTAATCTCATTTTCCCCTTTAGAAAAAGACAATATTTTCTGGAAAAGCTAATGCTAGCACACCGGCACTGATCAATGAAATCACTTTTTTGCATTTAAAAGTATATTATACTTATCGTTAATTAATATTCCTTAAATGAGAAAATAAATGTAACAAATAAGGGTATTTTAATTTTGGTGTAAGAGTGAGGGGAAAGACAGGCAGATATAAGAAAGAGGAAGATAATCGAAGAAGAGAAATAGTAAAAACTGTCGTAGGACGAGAAATACATTAGATGAAGTAGGTAAATCTGGAGTGATGTCAATTTATATTCCTCTTGAAACAAGTTCGTACTTAGAGTACAGGCATTCCAAGGTCCGAACTTGACCCGCCTTAGGAGTGTTCCTATCAACATTTGAAGGACGGTTTCATTTTGGAGATACCTCAAGTTCAAAAGAGTTGCGTGCCCTCCCAGTACTTTTTTTTGGTTTCTCGGTCTATGTATGGTCTGCTTAGATCTCTTCATTACTTTTCGCTTTATAAAAATAAATAAGAATAAATAGTAAATTTAAAAAAAATATTTATGTGACAATCTAGCAAGGAAACTTCGAGGTCGGCGTTTTCTAAACTATGGTCGGTGGTCTGGAAGAAGTCACCGGGATAGAAAATAAATGTTATAAAAAAGATATTAAATTAATTTTTCTAAAAAAGGTAAGGATATATAAAAAACTTGATAATTTTGCATTTTGTTTATTCTCATGTCTAGTCACAGTAGGTGAAAAATCATTTCAGCGTTTTTGAACCAGAATAGACGCAAAACCTTCTCTGATTGGTTGAATCCATATGTAGTTCGAAGGAGAGTAACCAATAAGGATGCATTTTACATACAATTATATAGTTTTGAGGGTTTTTCTAATGTAATTTTTCCAGGTTTAGAAATGACCAGGTAGACACGAAGATAGTTTGTCGGATGGCATTCGAATTGTGGTAGGCTTATTGGATTTATCTACATAAGTTTTTTATTAGTTAAATCATTATTTATATAGATATATTTTTTACAGAAATGACATCGAATGGAAAGGGGGCTAATTATGATGGCAAGATCCAATCCAATTTAATTTTTGGTCAATTTGTCAGGATGGTATGCGAAATTCTAAATGGCAAAACGTATTTTTGGATCCGGTTTTCTAAAAAAATATGTACTAAAAACAAAATAGATATTGATACAGACTTGCAGTCAAAATTAACTTCTTTTCCTCCTATTTACAGTTGCTAAGTGATTGCAAATAGCACTGTCCTTCATATTTATATGTGGAAAATTATCTAGTGCATTTCAAAATTTAAATTGATTCAATAAACTCTAGAATTTAATTACGGTCAATTAGTTATATCCTACCTCCGGTTAAAAATTGTGTGAATAACTCTAAAAGTAAAAAAAAAATAAAAAGCAAAATTGAATTTTCCTAAAACTATTTCTAATTTTTTTTTATTATATGTACGAAATTTTTTAGCAAAGGGTAATTACTCGTAATATTACTTTAAGTATACCTATTTTGTTTTAGATAAGCCTCCACTCTGTTGTGAAAAGCTTATGAAACGCATTTTTAGTTAAAACTCTCATCCCACTCCTTAATCGTTTACAGAAATGGATGTCTGAATAATGTACAATTGCATGGTAGACGGTTGGCTTTATTCCGAGAATTTCATAATTTCGATTCAGCCGAAAGCCTAAAAGATCCTCAAGTAATATTGACCAATTCTATTTTTAAACATATTAAGCGATGGGCTTCCAATGACTTAGGATAACGAGATATATCAATATCTAAGTAATATCGAGAAAAAAGTGTTCAGCAAAGTTTTAATTTTTTGTAAAAAAGGATTGCAGCTATTAATTCTAAAACTAAATTAAAATTTAGCTTCCCGTCCTTAACACTATTATTAGTTTTTAAATATTTCCATTTAAAAATGTTATCATTTGCTTTTCCCCAAACTTCCATACTAAGGAATTGGGATTCTTCAACTTAATATCCTTATATGAGCGTTTCAAAAGAACTTGCCACTTTACCACACAGCTTCATGTTACAACATGACGCTTCTAAATGTTATTGTTTACAAAACTGCATTTTATTTTTATAACACCCAATAATTTTACCTACAATTTCTGATATTTCAATATATATATATATTAATTTTTCATTCAATGATTCAACAATGGTGTTTTGTAAGTTTCTCAAATGGAGACACTTCAAACTTACTCGTTTACGAAGTTTTTCTTTCATGAAATTCTTAAAGATGCTAAAAACTGCGTCAAAAGCTGGTGATGTATTGATATAATGAAAACCTTTTGTTTGCTGAGGATAGGCTTCCTTTGAATTAAGAAAATAATTAAAAAAATCATTATGCAATGTAATTTAATGAAATAATTGCTCGAATTTTAAAAATGAAATGATTAAAGAAAATTCCTCTTGCAATTTTACCTGCCATATTTTAATTGCTTTCTTCATAATAGCGGGGGTCATTTGAAATACATTAGTGGGTGATATCGCCTTGACATCCAAAATGTGAACAAACCCTGCTACTGAACAGGAGATATCTTCATCCACCATAATATCAAAAATCATTTGAGAAACTTTAAATACTTCCTCCATAGATGATAAAGCTGGGTCGTGAATTCCGGGACGGATGATAATAATCTTTCGGCCTTGATTATCACATTCATTCAATGGGAGAAATTCGCTGTAATATTTGAGAGAAGAAACGCAATTAGTAGTGGAAATTGCCCAAGGATCTTTCAAGTCACGGTCGTAAATGGTACCAAATTTGAATTTTGAGGCCGTGCACTCTTTAAAAGGATCGTCGCAACCAGCTCCAATTTTTTTTCATTATGCTTTTCTTGCCCTTTATTCTCTTGCTCTTCCATATTTCTGTTATTTCTATTTATCCGCTTTTATTCCTTTACAGTTTGAGTACAAGCTCTTGCATTGCATTCGGTGCTTCATTGGATTTTACAAATCACTTAGACCACGTTATAAAAAAGGTTTGATCTGTCATCTAACTCTCGAACACTATCAGGGTGGGGTTGTGTGTGTGGGGGGGGGGGAGAAAGACATACTGCATTGTAGAAAAGGAGGCTGATTCAGCAAAGATACGCCTCTCCTCTGGTTTCAAACATTATTACTTCTCTCCTTTCTTCAATGACCAAATTCATAAAACTCTGGCGGAAAAGCACTCGCTGATTTTAGTATATTAAAAGGGGAAATCTTCCGAAAGATTTCGAAGACACAGACACCTCTCGGCAAATTGGTCCTGTATGGAAGTCTCGACAGAATTTACTTTACTGACTATACTGGATCCGTTATTTAGGAAGCCTTTTAATGGTTCTCTCTGACAGAATGGTACACACGCATTTAATAGACGATGATGTGACAGATGCACATACAATCACACACACACACACACCACACCCATATATATATATATATATATATATATATATATATGATTCCATTGATTCCATGACGTTTAAGTAGATGAAAATGGGTGTAGGAAGTAAAAAAGGAAACACACTGTAGTCATTTATTAACGTTCCGTCTTACAGCTTCATCAGAATAGAGCTACAGAAGAAAGGATACTTTGCCCTACAGAGGTGTTGGGGTTAAATTTTAAAAATTTTAATGTCCCTCTTTTTCATAAACATGTTGATGTATCGGTGAGCAGTCACAACGTTGACAAGCATACAGAGTAATGTTTTAGGTTAAAAAAAGTTAACTGACATCGGAGGGCTGGAAGCGCTCTGAATATTAGAAAAGAGTTGCCTGGATCTGATGATTCGCGCAGGGTATCGAACTGCTGACATCCTGACTGGTGTTCAATAATCTGTAAAAATCATTGTACTCTAACACCTGGAGGACAAGGAGATGGAAGACCCGAACGAGAGATTCCGGGATTTGGCGAGAGAGATGGTTGTTGCAGTTGCCACTACATGAAGCTTTCTCTGAATGAGGACCTTTGCTACCATTTGTACAAGAGGCATAAGGGATATACGAGGGAGCATTCAATAAGTTTTGCAATTCGGATATAAGGAAACGAGATATGAGGAAAAGTGTTTTATTATTTTTCAATATAACTACCCTGGACTTCAATGCACTTGCGCCACTTGTCCCTGAGGCTTTGAATTCCCGACAACCAGAAATCTCCCGACTGCTGTTCAATCCACTCCTGGATGGCGAGCTGGACATCTTCATCGTCTCCAAACCGCCGTCCACGCAGTGCAGACCTGAGCTGGCCGAATATAAAGTATTTGCTAGGGGCCAGATCTGGACTGTAGGGGGGATAGTTGAGCTCCTCGAATCCGCACTCGTGCAGGGCAGCTTGTGCAACTCTGGGCGTGTAGACTTTGACGACATTGAAGTCGATCATGGGGCGTGAGGTTTCTAGCGACCCAACGGGCAGAGACCGTTGTCGTGAATGATGTTGATAACACTTCAATGTGATATTCCAAGTTCTCGCTCAATTTCTTCGACCTTCACCGTCGATTTTCGAGGATCATCCTCTCCATACGGGCCACATTGTCCTCGTTGGTCACGTCTGACGGGCGTCCTGGATGGGGGTCATCTTCAAGGGACTCAAGACCATGGCGGAACTCCCTATTCCAGAGAGCAATACTTGCATAGGAAGGGGCGGTTTTGGTGTACACTGCAATCATGCGTTCATGGATCTCTTTTGCATTCTTGCCTTCCGTGGTCACAAATTTGATCACTGCGCGGTGCTCAACCTTCTCCATTGTTCAAAAATTTATGACTGACGATCTGCGATCAGCTACTGCTTCTTAAATAGACGAGGCAGGAGCGTGCGGCTGCAGGTCCTGACTTTTCAAAACTTGTCCTAACACCCCCACAAACAGCCATCCTCCTTCCTCTGTTTTCCCTGCCGATTCGCAAAGCCTATTGACCGCCCCTCGTATTACGAAAGGCAATGCCAAGGTAAACCATTTGACGAATGCAAAGAAACTCCTTAACAAGCTGAAATATCTTGTTGAGCCAGGGATGATCTAGTTCTTCTCAGAGGAGAGGAGCTTCTGCCAGCACCAGTTGAAGAACACCGAGAACAATAGGTGGTTTGCCTACAAACCAGGTGAAGTTTCCCATCATCATCATTTCAGGCATTTGCCTCCTATTATTGAGAGAAACCTTTCTCATATTTTGGAATTTCTGTCAATCTTGTGCAATTTGTTTCCAATTTTTAGGATATTTTTGAAAATCATCTCTCCATCCTTTTTATTTTTCGGTTATCTCTTTAATATACATACGCAGAGATGTGAGGTATATCTATATATATATATATATATATATATATATATATATATATATATATATATATATATATATATATATATATATATTGTGATAGAACAGGTTGAGGCAGCGTTAGTTTCAATTCCTATCACATATTATTTAAAACCACGATGCTCCCACGTGCATCTTCGCTTCGAAGCTTGGCGCCTTATCGCAGCCACCGGATGTCAATGTTTAAACAAGAAGGTTATCGTCCCCCCGTTCACCCTCATACGCCGACCTCGCCAGATTGAGTTAGGCTTATGGGCAGATAAGGCATTGTTTCCAGGCTCGGCTGTGCATTCCCACGAAGCTCCCACTCCATTGTCCCCCACGCCAAGGGAGTGTCTCGACTATCTAGATGGAAACTTTACCACTAAGATCAGATTGGAAATCCAGATTTTAGTCGCGAAACATCACCACGACCCTCTCTCCCTTTGTGCGCCAAGGGACCTCGACCTCGAGATTCACCATCACTTATCCAGAAGGAGGACAATATCCCTTAAGTGCCTAAGGTTCGAGCCTTTCGTGACGCCAAGTCCTCAAGGCTTCCTCCTCGTTGTTCAGAAAGAGAACAACGTTAGAACAGCCATTGTTCTTGAGCCCGTAGACAAGAGACGGTTCTCGCCCCCCCTGTTGTTCAGAAGAGAACAACGTAGAACAGCCATTGTTCTTTTGACTCCTTCGCCAAGAAACGGTTCTCACCCTTCCCCCTTGTTGTTCAGAGGAGAACAACATTAGAACAGCCATTGTTCTTGAGCCCATAGACAAGAGACGGTTCTCACCCCCCCTGTTGTTAAGAAGAGAACAACGTAGAACAATTATTGTTCTTTTGAGCCCTTCGCCAAGAAACGGTTCTCACCCTTCCCCCTTGTTGTTCAGAGGAGAACAACATTAGAACAGCCATTGTTCTTGAGCCCATAGCCACAGACGGTTCTCACCCCCCCCCCCCGGTTATTGAGAAGAAAACAACGTAGAACAGCCATTGTTCTTCAAGCCGTTCGTCGAGAAACGGTTCTCATTCCCAAGACGCCACGTCAGGATAATCTTATTCCCCCCTTTTGGCTGGAACTCGCCAGCGGACCGAAAATTCCTTCACGTCGCCTTCCACTGCACCACTAGTATAAAGTTACGTAAGCCAAACGTCACCTTTGAGTACTTAACCCTTTTGTCAATTCTATCCTGTGCTTTAAATGGTTTAGCGAACCATCCCATCCCTTCAACTCTATATTTGTTTAACCTTTTTAAATCCTTTAATCCTCGGATTAGCCCGAGCCCCGTGACCCTTTCCATTCTCTGTTTATGTCAATATTTTCGGTCTTGTGTTTGTTGATAGTTATTATTAATAAAACTCTATTTTATTAATGATAGCAATATTATTATCCTTGAGCTCAGTTCCCCTTCTTAAGCATATCGAATATACATAATATCAGCCCGCCAGACATTTACGCACTCTAAAGATAATTAAAGAAGTTCCCTCAACGAATAGTTATATATGGTATATCGTCGAGAGTCCATTCTACGACATATATATAATATATATATATATATATATATATATATATATATATATATATATATATATATATATATATACTATTGAAATTTGGTATCAGGTGTGTAAGGTTTAACGCTATATCTTTGCAAACACTGGTCTCAGTTGAGTAAAGCATAGTGTTATTCGTTATAATAATAGAGTATAGTAGTTCCATTTTGTTTTAACGATTGCTATCCCCTTTTTTTTTAAACTTAAGAAGCTGGAGTAGCTCAAGGAACTGTTATAATAATTTTTTTGTGGTTTTTTTTTGTGATTTTAGTCAGTGGTTATCTAGATTGAGAAACCAAGTACGAATAGGTCAGTGCCCATATTTAGGTAGGCTAATTTCTCTAGAAAGCATAATTCTTATTGCGAGGAATTTTAGTTGGTTGACTAGTGCGCCCCAAGTGCAAAGATGACTCAGTTCGAAATCTTTAAAGCGCAAGGAGAGTCCTTGGGACTTTCTGAGAAAGAACTAATTGAGTACGTTCAAGAGGAGCAAAGAAAAGAGCGTGAAGAAAAAGAAAAAGAAAGAGGAAGAAAAATACAACGAGAAGAACGAGAGAGAGAAATCCAATGAGAAGAAAGAGTAATCCAACGAGAAGAAAGAGAAAGAGAAGAACGAGAAAGAGAAAGAGAGGAACGGATAAGACAAGCTGAGCTTCACCATCAGATTGAATTAGCTCGTGTTGAAGCAGATATACAGTCCGCCAGTTCCCGTTCCGAAGCCCCCCCCCAATCTTTCACTAAAGCTCCCCAATTTCAAGGATGGAGAGGATTTCGGAGCATTTTTAGCCCACTTTGAAAACATCCTTGAAATCAATAATATGGATCTGGAGGCTGAAGGTGTAGCCAGATTAATTCCCCTGTTAAATTTTAAATTGCGCGAGTTTTTTATATCTTTACCATCTGAGTGTACAATTAACTACAGCACCTTAAAAGCTGAGTTATTGGCTGCTCATAATATGACTCCCGATTTCTACCGCTAAGAATTTCGAGGAGGTCGTATTAAACCCGGACAGACGTTCCGTCAATTCGGATACATTCTTCAGAGGAATTTTAAATTTTGGTTAGAATCCTCAAAGGTTGATCCGAACTACGAGTCCTTAACAGACTTCGTGTTGCGAGATCAATTTTTGGCGCCTCTCCCGACGGAGATCTGCGCGTTTGTGAAGGATCGTCGGTGCCAGACCTTTAAAGAATGCACCGAAGAAGCGGATGTCTATGCCGCAAGCCATAATTTATACCCAAAGGAGAATCGAACTTCTCACCTATCCCCCTACAAGGAAAGAAGGAAGGATTCGCGCCCCTTTACAGGAAAATCGACGAAGTTTCCGAGCCCCGTAAAACCTCAAAACTTCTTTCCCCAAAACCAACAACGGGACTCCAAACCTCCCGTTAAAATTTCTCCTCCATCTCTCTTCCCGAAGCGAGCAATCATATGCTTCACCTGTGGTGTAGAAAACCACATGAGCTGGAATTGCCCCCAAAACGGACCAGCCCACCAAGTTCACCAGATTAATGCAACCCCGGCTCCCCCGGTGGTGCAGACCCAAGCAGAAACTTCTCCCCCTCCGTCAGGCCACCAGGAAATTTTATTTTTGATAAAAGTTCCTTGGGAACTTTGAAATTTGAGGAGGGCAGCGTGAACGGCTGCCGAGTATTGACTCTCGTCAGGGACACAGGATGTACGTGTTTCATCGTGTCCGACGAACTTCTCCCCCCAGTGGACCCTAACCACGAAAGATTTGCGGTGGTACATGACTACCCCGTCGTTAGATGTTACCTGCAGTGTCAATGTTATGATGGCTGGGCTTTAGTTATTTTAGCACCCATACAATTATGTTCCGTACTTATAGGACAGAGCCACCAAGTAAGTTCTGACCCTGTGTCTCATGCCGCCCTTCCTCGAGGCTGAGCTAAGACAGAAGCCCAGGAGCCCGTCCCCATCAGAACCCCGATACCGTCCGATTTCTCGGAGACCCCAAACCAGGACTTTAGGACGGCACAAAAGGAGTGTAAATTACTAACACCCTTAGGCGATAAGGCCCAAGACAAGGACACGGAGACTGTCCGTGGACCCCAAGAAAAAAAGAACCCTCAACGCGCCCATGGAGATACCTTCGTAGAACTGGACGAAGCATCGGCGCTTGAAGAAGATTACCCCGCGGAGTCCCTTAAGGTAATACAGGTAGTGTGCACCCAACCTGATGCCGATTACCCTCCTCCTTCCCTACCAGGCGACTCTTTGGAACCCTCTGACCTGGATATTGACGCGCAGCTGACACCACATCAAAAGAGTCAGCTACAAGAACTATTTGAATGGAGTCACCATTTACCCACCCTATTAGCTCTCTTCGAGCGAGTGCGCGAAAATGGCCTCACCATTGGCCCCAGCAAATGCCATTTTGCCCACGAAACCATAAAATATTTGGGTTTCAAAATAGGACAAAGTCAATTGGGTCCCCAAGAGAACAAGATTAAGGCAATCGCCGACATGCCCCTCCCGATTACAAAGAAGCAATTAAGATCGTTCCTAGGATCAGCTTCTCAATATCAGCGATTTGTTCCGAATTTCGCTTCAATTTCGGCCCCCCTCAGCCCCCTTCAAAAAAAGAATTCACCCGATCGTCTACGTTGGAACGATGTCGCTGTTTCCCATTTTAATCAGCTCAAGAGTAAGTTCATTTCTGCCCCCATTTTAAAGTTGCCCAACCCGGAAAAATCGTTTGGGATTAAGACAGACGCGTCCAATGAGGGCATTGGAGGTGTACTCCTTCAATACGAGGATGACGGCACGAGTCATCCAGTTGCATATGATAGTCGTCAATTATTACCACGCGAAAAGAGATATGCCACTATAGAAAAGAAAGCTCTATCAATTATCTGGGTCATAGACAAATTCAAGATGTACTTGATAGGTAAAGAATTTCAGATAGGAACCGACCACCGTCCGTTAGCCTATATTAGGAATGTGCGACACTCCAACGGCCACATCATGCGCTGGAGTTTACTCTTGCAAGAGTATCAATTTAAATTAAATTATATAAAAGGTTCCGATAACCAGGTTGCTGACGCACTCAGTAGGAATGCGTTACCAAATAGCGTAGAATAATTGTATTCATAGGATTAGTATCTCCACGTAGATATATACCGTCTTGTACGACTTGAATTACGATTCTCTTGTAATATAATTAGTTAATGTATAGGTCTAAATTTTGTAACGCCCAATGTCTATTTTTTTTTGTATGTATATATATTTGTACCCATTAACTACGTATAAATTATTTTTGTCCATATGTACTAATTTTATATCATTTCATTGTTCCATGCCTTTTTTTGTTTATTAAGTTTGTATTAAAGGTTATTTTCCCCTTCTAATCAAAAGATCAAAATAATCATATGTATTGAGGTAATACGAGTTAGGTGCAGGAAGGTACGGTTGGTAAAAGAAAACGAGTTCCCCACAACGGAGCTCTATCGTTGTCCCCCGGAATGGAGAAATGTGATAGAATGGGTTGAGGCAGCTTTAGTTTCAACTCCTATCAAATATTATTTAAAACCACGATGCGCCCACGTGCATCTTGGCTTCGAAGCTTGGCGCCTTATCGCAGCCACCGGATGTCAATGTTTAAACAAGGAGGTTATCGTCCCCCCGTTCACCCCCATACGCCAACCTCGCCAGATTGAGTTAGGCTTATGGGCAGATAAAGCATTGTTTCTAGGCTCAGCTGTGCATTCCCTCGAAGCTCACACTCCATTGTCCCCCACGCCAAGGGAGTGTCTCGACTATTTAGATGGAAACTTTACCACTAAGATCAGATTGGAGATCCAGATTTTAGTCGCGAAACATCACCACGACCCTCTCTCCCTTTGTGCGCCAAGGGACCTCGACCTCGAGATTCACCATCACTTGACCAGAAGGAGGACAATATCCCTTGAGTGCCAAAGGTTCGAACCTTTCGTGACGCCAAGTCCTCAAGGCTTCCCCCTCGTTGTTCAGAAAGAGAACAACGTTAGAACAGCCATTGTTCTTGAGCCAGTAGACAAGAGACGGTTATCAACCACCCCCCCTGTTGTTCAGAAGAGAACAACGTTGAACAGCCATTGTTCTTTTGACTCCTTCGCCAAGAAACGGTTCTTACCCTTCCCCCTTGTTTTTCAGAGGAGAACAACATTAGAACAGCCATTGTTCTTGAGCCCATAGACAAGAGACGGTTCTCCCCCCCCCCTGTTGTTCAGAAGAGAACAACGTAGAACAGCCATTGTTCTTTTGAGCCCTTCGCCAAGAAACGGTTCTCACCCTTCCCCCTTGTTGTTCAGAGGAGAACAAAATTAGAACAGCCATTGTTCTTCAAGCCGTTCGTCGAGAAACGGTTCTCATTCCCAAGACGCCATGTCAGGATAATCTTATTCCCCCCTTGGGCAGATAAGGTATTGTTCTCAGGCGTGTCTGTGCATTTCCTCGAAGCCTCCAGTCCATTTTCCCCTACGCCAAGGGGATGTCTCGCCTGTTTATATGGAAACCTTACCACTAAGAGCAGATTCGAGATCCAGATTTTCTTCACGAGTCATCTCTACGATCCACTCTCACCTTGTGCGCCAAGGGCCCTCGACCTCGAGATCCCCCATCACTTGTCCAGAAGAGGACAATATCCCTTGAGTGCCAAGGTTCGAGCCTTCATGACGCCAAGTCCACAAGGCTTTCCCTGTTGTTCAGAAAGAGAACAACGTTAGAACAGTCATTGTTCTTTTGAGCCCGTTGACAAGAAATGGTTCTCCCCCCTCCTGTTGTTCAGAAGAGAACAACGTAAAACAGCCATTGTTTTTCAAGCCCGTTCGCCAAGAAACGGTTCTCACCTTTCCCCCTTGTTGTTCAGAAAGAGAACAACATTAGAACAGCCATTGTTTTCGAGCCCGTACACAAGAGACGGTTCTCACCCCCCTGTTGTTCAGAAGAGAACAACGTAGAACACCTATTGTTCTTCAAGTTCGTTCGTCAAGAAACGGTACTCACTCCCAAGACGCCACGTCAGGATCATTTAATTCCCCCCTCTTCGGCTGGAATTCCTGAGTGGACCAAAGATTCCTTCACGTCGCCTTCCTCTGCACAACAAGTGTATTTTCGTAAGCTAAACGTTACCTTTGAGTATTTAACTCTTTTGTCAACCCTATCCTGTGCTTTAAATGGTTTAGTGGACCATCCCATCCCTTTAACTTTTATTTGTTTTACCTTTTTAAATCTCTCTTAATCCTCAGATTAGCTAGATTTCCTACGACCCTTTCCATTCTCTGTTTATGTCAATATTTTCCGTTTTGTGTGTTGTTGATAGTTTTTATTAATAAAACTCTATTTTAATAATGATAGCCATATTATTATCCTTGAGCTCAGTTTCACTTCTTAAGCATATCGAAGATAAATAATATCGGTCAACCCAGACAACCACGCACTCTAAAGATAGTTGAATAAGTTCCCTCAACGAATAGTCATATATGGTATATCGTCGAGAGTCCATTCTACGACAATATATATATATATATATATATATATATATATATATATATATATATATATATATATATATATATATATATATATATATATATATATGAATATGAATATGTACCACGGAAGGAAACTGAATAAAAGACGGATTGGAGTTAGTACTTTCGTCTATTCGACATTTTCAAACTCCAAATGGTAAAAAAAAATAAGACACACAGTATTTATACTAAGCACGTTTTCTCATGAGGTCAACTTTTTAATGCTATCAATAAGTCGGATTTTAGAAAAAGTGGTAAAATTGGATCTAGCGAAAACAGTCCTTGGCTAATGTTGAGATTACTCTCCTTTGTGTGTGAGATTAAAAATGATTTCAGGATATTTCTCTTTATAAAATCATTACTATGGATTATCATATCAATCTTTGACTAGTTAATTCTGTGTCCCATCTTTGAATTGTGGACAGCTAAGGCATTATTCAGATATCCCTTAATTACTGCATTTTTGTTTTGTCGGGTCCTTATGGAAACATTTAAGAAGTTTGGCCTACATAGAATAAATTACAATATAAACCTGGAATTCGGTAAATTACATTATTATCATTATTGGGACTATGCTATATTAAGAGATATTTTAATGTATGATTGTATTTAAAGGCTACCTTAATATTAATTTGTTTTAGAATGGGCCCTACAGACATAAAATTATCATGATAGGGTAAAATTAATAGGTTTTTACGAGGTTCTATTGTCTCTAATTTACAATTATGAAATGTTTTTTTGGCTATATTCTTCCATTTGCTATAAAGTACTTTGGGCAGCATAAATTTGTAGCAATATCTTTAATTTTGTGTATTCTTTATCTATATAGTCGGGACTACATATTCGAAGAGCCCTAAGATACATGGAGGAAAAAACAACAGATTTTATATTTTTGTCATGACTTGAATAAAAATGGACATAAGATAAATTATTTGTCGGTTTCCTATAAACAGTAAATTTAAATCTATGTGGTTCTCTAATTATTAGGACATCCAAAAATGGAAGGATCTTATTTACTTTCTTTTCTACGGTGAATTTAATTGACGGAACCAATGAGTTGATAATAAAAAGAAAACTATCGATGTTAAAACTGTTGTTTAAAATTACCAAAATGTCGTCAACAAACCGGAACCCTAACAATTTGTGTGGACCAAAAAAGGGAGATCAACCTAGTTTCGAAAAATTCCATATATAAGTTGTCAATAAGGGAGATAAGGGATAACCCATAGCCATACTAAACACTTGTTCATTGAATTTGCCGTTGAAACTAAATTTACTTATTTTAATACATAAATAAATAAGCTAAATGATCGTATTGGTTGGTAAAGGGAGGTCTTAAGCATTCAGAATAGAGGCTAGGAAGTCTAATAAGTCATCAATGGGCACTTTGGTGAATAAATGAGGTGACATCAAAACTGACTAGTTTCAGATCTGAGGTTATCCTCATATTGTTTAATTTATTGCAAAGTTCATGGGAATTTTTTATATGCATATACAAATTTTTACCCTATCATGATAATTTTATGTCTGTAGTGCCCATTCTAAAACAAATTAATATTAAGGTAGCCTTTAAATACAATCATACATTAAAAAATCTCTTAATAAAGTATAGCCCCAATAATGATAATAATGTAATTTATTGAATTACATGTTTAGATTGTAATTTATTCTAGGTAGGCCAAACTTCCAAAAATGTTTCCATAAGGACCCAACAACATAAAAATGCAGTAATTAAGGGATATCTGAATAATGCCTTAGATGTCCACAATTCCAAGATGGAACACGGAATTAACTAGTCAAAGACTGATATGATAATCCATAGTAATGATTTTATAAAGAGGAATATCCTGAAATCATTTTTAATCTCACACACAAAGGAGAGTAATCTCAACATTAGCCCAGGGCTGTTTTCGCTAGATCCAATTTTATCACTTTTTCTAAAATCCGACTTATCTGATAGCATTAAAAAGTTGATCTCATAGGAAAAGGTGCTTAGTATAAATACTGTGTGTCTTATTTTTTCTTACCATTGTGAGTTTGAAAATGTCGAATAGACGAAAGTACTAACTTCAATCCGTCTTTTATTCAGTTTCCTTCCATGGTACATATTCATATTTATAGTATCACGTGCTAACTTTCACGATATTTCCCATATATATATATATATATATATATATATATATATATATATATATATATATATATATAGAGAGAGAGAGAAAGAGAGAGAGAGAGAGAGAGAATGAAAAAAATCACAAAGTGGCACGTGAGGAAGCAATAATATTAAAATTAACCCGCCGGAAAATGAAAAGATGAATCGAAGAACTTTCGAACTATATTTGCAAGTTCATATTCAAGGAATAGCATAGAAATGCAGAAGAAAACCTAATATAGGGTACGAAAATACGAAGGAAATGCCTATCACATAGTACAAACCAATGAAAAAACACAAAAACAAGACAGAAAAATACAAAGAAAAAGAACAATAAGCAACTAATAACAGACATATGCATTCCTAGAACGATATACACACAACAACGCCATGTATATGAATGGATTATGGTGGATGAAAAAAACAAAAACAGCAACAACACTTTATAGGATTATCATTAGAGCGAAAACATTTAGGACTAAGAGTTAATCCACATTCAAAACAGAGACACGTGTTGGGGGAGGCAATGCGAATGATATTACACTAATAAAGAATGGCAACAGGCTGCATTATTAAGTTATTTCATTTAGTATAAGTTCTTTTTAAAACAGGGTCGAGTTTAAATAAGCCAGAGGAACTATTTATATTAGGTAAGATGCCAATTAAGGAACACTCGACAATATTTCTTTTCGTGAAATCAGCGATTATCTGAAAATAACCACCCCATTGACTGGAATTCTGCAAAATTCCTATATCATTCAGCTGATTTCACAAAAAGAAATATTGTCGAATGTTCCTTAATTGGCATCTTACCTAATATTATCCTTGACAATGAACTGAATAAAGTTCGAAAGTACTTGGAAGCACTTTTTCATTTTTCCTGTTGGACATTGCATTCATATATATATATATATATATGTATATATAGTAGCAGCCATAATATAAGGGTCAATAAGAACAAATGTATTTAAATATTAATTATAGAAGTGTAACAAAACGTTGAAACTATATATATTAAATATATATATATATATATATATATATATATATATATATATATATATATATATATATATATATATATATAATTAGATGGGTAAAAATCACCAGTGATTTGAATAAATATTTCGTAAGTTATAAGGAAATAAACAAATTATCTTCTAAATTGCAACGACCAAAAGTTAAGGGTCACTTAGAAAAAATGAACTACTTGTGCTGAAAAACAAGGGATTGCGTGCCTTCCTTAAGAGGGCAAGTCAACTTCTGTGATATCCACTACTGTCGTAAGGTCTAGAAGTGCTGTGCAAACAATATTAGTTCGTTTTAAGTCATCAGGATCGAGAGATGCTATGTCCAAACCGGTAGACCTCATAAAACGTCACCAAGACAGGATCGTATTATGGTTAGAATGTCACTGAAAGAAAGGTTTAACAGTGCTGCTGAGATATCCCGCGAGCTCAGCTCCACCTCCCATGTCCATGTATCACGCAAAGCAGTTTCCCAGAGGTTACGAAGTTCTGGGTTACTTGCTCAGGAACATGTCGTTTGGACAGAAAAACAGTGGGCGTAGGTTCATTTTAGCGATGAATCTATATTTAATGTGATTCGTTGCGTTGGCGGGATGTACGTCCAACGAAGATGTGGCGAAAAGTTATCTCTTGCATGTGTGAAGAATAGAGTGAAATAGGGAGGAGGCCGTGTAATGGTATGGAGAGTGATTTCTGCTGCTGGTCCTGGTCCACTTATTTGCCTACAAGGGACTGTCAACGCTGAAGTCTACACGCAGATTCTCTGATCCTCGTCAGTTCAACCTCCTATCTTCGTGCAGGACAACGATCCCTCGCACACTGAGAAGAGAGTCTAAGATTTTTGAGTGATAAAGGGATTGATCTCATGAACTGGCCACCTCAAAGTCCCGATCTCAACCCTATAGAAAAGGTTTGGAAGATTATTGGAAATGGGGCGGGGAGAAATCCAAAGAACCAAGATGAACTTTTGGAATTATTGAAAAACAAATCATTTTGCAAGAAATTAATTTAGGCCTTTAACTTTCCTCTTGTACGAGTCAAAGATGGCGAAGCGCTACAGAAGAGACCATAACCAAATATATATATATATATATATATATATATATATATATATATATATATATATATATATATATATATATATATATATATATGAAAAAGGCTCTGTTGGGTGTGTTTCCTATTCCTATCAAAATGGTTAGCCTCTCTAGTAAGCCCTTTGGTTGGGACCATTTCCAATTCACATATTATCAATAATATGCACCTCATTAATAAGTTTATTGAGCTCCCCTACCCTGATATTTCTAGCCTGGTTAGTTTCGATGTTTGTTCCCTCTTTACTAAAGTTCCCGTACCCGATCTCTTGATTTTCCTTGAAGAACACCTCGACACAGTTGCTCTCCCTATACCCGCTTCTACCCTCATTAAACTCTTTGCTTTTTGCATCAACAATTGCAAATTTACCTTCAATGAAAAATTTTATGGCCAAATCTTTGGAATGGCAATGGGGAATTGTTTGTCTCCTGTACTCGCAAACCTATACATGGAATTCTTCGAAACTAGAATACTTTCCCGAATTAATGAAACCCCTATAGCTTGGATGCGATATGTTGATGACATCCTTTGCCTTTGGCCTAATAAATTAAATATTAATACACTTCTTAGTAAATTTAACACCTTAGTGCTCTCGATTAAATTTACTTTAGAAGTTGAAAAAGATCGCACACCATCTTTCCTAGATATTCTAATTCTTTGGAAAAAACATTGTTTCAAATATGAAATATATAGAAAACCCACAACCATAGACTCGTATATACACTTTCATTCTAACCACCATAATAGCATCAAACAAAGTGTTTTCTTCTCTGTTTTTGCGTGCCGTTAGAATTGTCTCACCAGAATACCTAGACAGGGAAGTTGATATAATATATAAAATAGATATAAATTTGTGCTACTCTGTATACTTTCTTGACAATTTTTATAAGTCCGCTAAGCGTTCCTATTATCAAACTAATGTTCATATCAAGTTTCAGGTCAAAAACCTATTAGCTTTACCCTATAACCATATTTTCATTAAATTACCTCGTTTACTTAGGCCTCTGAACAAAAATGTTATTTTTAAGTACGAGACTACAATTTAGCGAATCCTTGTCAAAAGTTCAACACCCCCTTCCCCAACCTGGCATTGTCTATTCGATAGGCTGCAACAACTATCAAAAATGTTATTATGGACAAACCGGGAAAGAACTAGATGTCCGAGTTAAGCAACATCAAGCCAATGTACGTAATCACAGTGAACAACAACCTGCGCTTTTTCTACATATGTACAATCTTAACTTTAATGTTAACTGGAACAGTGCCAAACCAGTCATAAAATCCAGTAATTATATTTCGAGAAATATATTAGAATGTATCTCCATTAACGCGTTCCAAAATTTCAATCTTAGACCTGGTTTGTTCATGCTAGACCCCATTATACAAATATAAGAATTTTTTTAGAGAAGTTATCAGATATTTATAAATTAATTATATGGGAATTGGGAAGCAGCAGAGGTGGTAATATTCAAATTATAAAAATGCAGGGCTTTCATCTATTAAAGAATAGGAAATATGTTTTTGTTTTTAAAATAAAACTGAGATTAATTAGTTTCGGGTGTCTTCATTGCAAAAAAAGGGAGATAATAGAGATATTTGAAAAATAGGGGTTGTTTTTAGGGAGGAGTGGATTTTGCGTGCGTAATTCGTGGATAATTATAGTTGTAGTAAAAGTGGAAATGAGCTTGTGTCTGAGTTTTAAGTAGGAGTTTTAAATCTAATATAAAGAGATTCCAGTGTACGTAGTTGGTATTCGTTGTTTGCTGTATCTTTAATTGAAAAATTATTTAAGTTTTGTTTATGGTGTGGATGTCTGTTTTTGTAGTGTATTCGGATAAGGGAGAATTCGGGAGTAGTGAGCGGGGCTCCAGTTCTGTTACTGATTCTTAAATGTGCGCAAATAAGGGTATGTAGTGTCCGCTGTCTCGACCCCAAATACACCTCGGAATTACACCTCGAGCAGGTGAATTCATATATGAGGGAGGATCGAAGCAGCGTTGGTATTTTGCCTTTAATGTTGAAAAGATGTTGTACTTTGCGTGTGTTTTGAAAAATTGGTATAAAATGTGTTGCAGGAAATGAATTTTTAAGAAATGGTGAGAGTTTGGCCCAGAGAAGTGAATTGAAGGGTCCTATATATTGGAGAGGTACAAAAACCTTTTCTTTAGCGACGTTGTATAAGGAATCTTTCGGGGTAAATATTTTATTGATAAAATTTCCTAGAGTTCGGTCGTATAAGTTTGAAGGATATATATATATATATATATATATATATATATATATATATATATATATAATGAATATATATATATATATATATATATATATATATATATATATATATATATATATATATATATATATATATATATATATATATATATATGTACATAGCTCACATCAAGTTTAATCTCATTTGTACGGAGTTCTGAAAGGTAATCAGTGAAATTAGATAGTGTAGTTACCCTAATTCAAGAATTCGCCTCATTTTGGGATCGAGAGGATCCCTGTTGGAGAACCACTCTGGAATGAGACCCCGGCAGGTGTAGTACATCTCGAGCTTGTCCTTGGTCTTTTGAAGGGAGAACTTGCAGCCACGAAGGAAGCGCAGGATTATGCGGTCGTCTGAAACAAAGATCGAATGAAAGAAGTCAAAAAATAGAGGTCGAGCACAACTTCTTCCCACACGGGGAGCTAAATGCTATCCAATGACAAATGTCACACAGAGGCACAAATAATACTTTTTACTCGATTCGAATTTGGGCAGTTTGTGCCCAGTGTTGTGAGAGAAGTGGCTAAATGTGACTACCATTTGTGTTAAATGAGTAAAATAGTAATCCCTTGGGTCTGTTCAGTGTGCTTGTATTGAAGAAAGGATAACCCATTGCCAAACTAAATTAAGGGGGTTATATTTAGCCTGCACTTTTGGGCAGGCTGAGGTAAGGTTTTGAATTATTTAGTCGATTATGATTCGAATAATTTCTGGGATTTAGTAATTAATATGGACTGAGCCGGTGCTAGGAATTGTGGGGCCTAATTAGAAAATTAATGGTGGGGTCTCTATCTACTCTACAAAAGTAAAAATTCCTGTATGTTTATATTTCGTGTAGTATACTTGTTTTACCCTCTTCCCCACAAAAATGTTCGATATACTAAATATTGAAAGACAATATGAAACCAACATATTTTTTATACACAGGTCCTTTATAAAGACTTTTCTAGCTGTTTTATTTGCAGTCTTTCAAAATTATTTAAAGTTGATGGTTTTAGCAATGACATTTTCTATGGATAGCATCCCCAAATAGTTTAGTCTCTCTTCTGAAATTTTTGATCGTAAGAATTTTAATCATTTTTAGTTTTGAAAACCTCACCCGATGCGACTGTTACAGGCATTTTAAAGTAAATCCTCAAAGCAGTAAAAAATATTAGGAAGTGCTGCAATTCGATTGTTTACTACCAGGTATTCAAAAATGCTTGAGGCTTAATGACACTGGAGGGAAGAAAAGTTTTTAGAGCTTCAAGTTCTTCGGCCTCCATATAGCCATCCTCGTCTTTAGTTGTTTCAATAACTACCTCTCTACCAGTGCTCTCATTTTTTGTGGTGTCAGTTAATCTTGCACGGGCCCCAATTAAAGTGCGGGGCCCAATTTGATCAAATTGATCGAATGGGCTTAAAAACAGCCATGGGTGCGGATTCATTTCAAGGTTAATAAAATTTCCGATCAGAAGTGTTCCCAACACCAACATAATTTATTTCACGAAAATTACATGTCAAGCTTGCTAATAAACAAAATTTGGGGGCCGTGGTCACTTCAGTCGCTTTGAGAAATAGCAAAATTAATAATAATAGCAATATATCATACTACATATTGGCTCCATTTTTAAAGAGAATTGTACACTACTACGAGGGGCAGTCAATAAGTTTTGCAATTCGGATATAAGCAAACGAGATATGAAGAAAAGTGTTTTATTATTATTCACTATAACTACCCTCGACATCAATGCACTTGCGCCACTTGTCCCTAAGGCTTCAAACTCCCGACAACCAGAAATCTCCCGACTGCTGTTCAATCCACTCCTGGGCGGCGAGCTGGACATCTTCATCGTCCCCAAACCGGCGTCCACGCAGTGCAGACTTGAGCTAGCGGAATAAAAAGTAGTCGCTAGGGACCAGATCTGGACTGTAGGGGGATGGTTGAGCTCCTTGAATCCGCACTCGCGCAGGGCAGCTTGTGCAACTCTGGCCTTGTGGACTTTGACGACGTTGAGATCGATCATGGGGCGTGAGGTTTCTAGGGACCCAACGGGCAGAGACCTTGATCATGGCCAAATTGTCGTGGATGATGTTGATATCACTTCCATGTGATAATCCAAGTTCTCGCTCGATTTCTTCGACCTTCACCTGTCGATTTTCGAGGATGATCCTCTCCACACGGGCCACATTGTCCTCGTTGGTCACGTCTGACGGGCGTCCTGGACGGGGGTCATCTTCAAGGAACTCACGCCTATGGCTGAACTTCCTATTTCAGTGAGAAATGGTTGCATAGGAAGGGGCGGTGTCGTTGTACACTGCAACCATGCGTTCATGGATCTTTTTTGCATTCTTGCCTTCCGTGGTCAAAAATTTGATCACTGCGCGGTGCTCAACCTTCTCCATTGTTCAAAAATTTGTGACTGACGATCTGCGATCAGCTACTGCTTCTTAAATAGACGAGGCCCGAGCGTGTGGCTGCAGGTCCTGACTTATCACAACTTATCATAACACCAACACAAACAGCCATCCCCCTTCCTCTGTTTTGCCCTAGCGATTCGCAAAACTTATTGACCGCCCCTCGTACTTTGTTTCATTTACAGTTATTAAAAGTTTGTCATAGTTTTCTATTCTCTTGTACCAGCGTTCGCAAGAAAAGTTGCTACATACCTTTTCAGAGTACATCCACGACTCGTCCTTATTCTTTTTTTTATTATTCGGTTTCCTTGATGTCTAAGCTTTGTGATAGCCATTTCAAAACTATTTTTTTAATCTTAAAAACATTTCCTTGTCCTAACAAGCCATATTTTTAAGAGCGTTATTTAGTTGAAAGTAAAAATGGCTGCATTTTATGCTGGAATTTAAATAAATAGTTGAATGTAAACAGTCCGTTTTGAACTATCCTGTTCGCGATCTCTTTTCCTCATGTTGATATTGAGCGCTTCTATTCCTGCCTCTTGATGTAGATTTCGCTGACTTCTTTTCTCTCTTATCTGCGTGTTCATAATTAAGTAGTAAGCTTTGTTTTGAATCCTCAATCCTATAGAATTCCAGGTTTTTTGTCTTTGATTCGCTATTGATTAGGTGAGAGGGTATAAGAGACCCTGTCGTCCTACTGCCATATATATTTTATTCTTTTTCTTCATGCTTAAACTCGTTAAGCTCTAAAGAAGTTAGAACATTGGTATTGCCTTGTTTATTTTCTTAGCTATATGTTGTCAATAGCCTTTTGATGTATTTTTAATCCCAAAACTTTGCACTCTGTATGATATCTATATTTCTGGTCTTCAACTTCTATATCTAATGCCTTGATCCTGGATATTGGAACTATCGTAAATTTCCTCCTATTAGTGCCAATTTTTCAGTACCTTTTGAAATTATTAATGTTAATAATTTGTAGTTCTAACTTGAAAGCGTTCGTTCCTGTAAAGTGTAAAGAGGAGCTAGTTCATTTCGTTCGCGAACTGTGTGTTTAAACAATCAGGCATTGATGGTGGTGGCAGGCCCGCTGTATAGATTGAATAGATCGTGGGCCTTAGGCAGCGCCCCATGTAGGAGTCTATCTTTCAGTTTGATTTCTGATCCTTCTTGATATTTAATCATCACGCATGCTTTCCTGTTTGTGATGCAATCTGAGAGCAGTTTCTCCAGATTTATGTTCTTCTGGAAATTTAATATCTTATATTGCATTCCTCTGACCCACATGTTTTCAAATGCTTCCTGTACATCTCTCAATATCAGATCGATACTATTGTTCTGTTTTTGCTTACCTTTTTATTCTGTAATTATTTCACGTGTCATTGTGGTGTCTCTTCCTTTTCTAAATCAAAACTGCTAACGTCATAAAGGTTATTTTCTTCGAGATATTTTTTTCAGTCATCGATTGAAGATTTTTTCGAAAACTTTGGCGATGAATTTCAATAGCGGTATATGCCTGTAACTGTTACGGTGACTAGGTAGTTTGCCTGGTTTCGGAACGAAGGTCATTTTGGCTAGTTTTAGCAATCTGGGAAGTAATCGGTATTTAGGCACACTTTATAGATATTCTTTAATATTTCTATTATGTTGTTTGGAGCCTTAGTAAGAATTATTCTGGTTATTCCTGTGAGGCTGACGCATTTTGCTTGAATGAATTGATTACGCCTTTGATTTATTTGATTGTTATATTGGCCCATGCACCCAGAAATTTCCTTCTCTTGCGCTACTGTTGGCTCTATGGATATCTTGTTGATGTTTTCTCTCGAGTAAGTGCGGATCATTTCGTCTATCTCTTGATTAAATTCTTCATTCTCATCTGATGTTATGGAGAACAGACTTCTAGTGAGCGCGAAATAGTTCTTATGTGGTCCTATCTTCTTAAAAATTTTCAAGAAGGTTTGTTTTAAATTGTTATTTTCTTTCTCGGAACAAAGGGTTCCGAGTGTACAACCACTGCTTAGCCCAATTGTTCCTCTTATGGTTTCAGGCCTATGGCAATTTCCTTTGCATTCCTCACTGTAGTTTTCCTTGAGGCAAATGTATTTTCTCTCATGACGTTCCTCCCATTTAGTTTTATTTATATTGCCTTTTTCAAATCATTTACTCATGTGTCTTTCGATATAAAGACGTTTGATTTTCTTTACTGTTTTTTCCTGTGGCGCTGACGGGGTCCTCCATTTTCTTAGCGTGGCGCTTTAAAGATTAAAGTGACATCAGGCTTTTTTACCGCATTGCGTGTCATATATTATGGAAAGTCCGGTCTTATTCTCTTGAAATTATTCGTTTCCATTATCATTTCTAAATTATCTCCTCTGTTGTTCTTTGTTTGGTAGCCGTTTGCTCTGCATTTGGCATTAAGGTCCCTCATAAATGTTGTAGGGAGACCTATCCCAAAGGTTATCAATAGGTTGTGCAGAAGCAAGTATTTTTTAAGGTCCTTGGTAGTTTGTGGCAACTATTATTGGCATCCTTTCTGTTTCCATTTTAACGGCCAAGAATGATTCATCCAGGTTGTTGACTTCTGTATATTTTAGGCCTCTTGCGATTGTTATAGCCACCCCGTCATGCTGCTATCGGGAGTGGTTAGCATTAATGACGGTGTAATTGGATAGTTTCATTGGCATTCTTCCTTCATTCACTCCTTGTCCAGATATTAATATAATATTTGGATAATTCTCTTTAAATATGCTTCTGAGTGTTGTTTTTTTGCTGATCCAACCTTGTGTATTCGATTGCAGTTTACAATATTAGTGGTTACGTTGAGATTTTGGACATTTTTAAAAATAAAATATGGTAATAAATAAAATAAGTTGAGTGATCGATAGTACAAAAAGTAATGGATTTTATAACTCTCGAAAGCGAAAGCTATTAAGGTGATCGACTTTACTGACAACTATTATGAGTCATGAACGGGACAGCCCTAACAATTTCTGACGACCAATTATCTTATAAATAGACGCTAAATATTAGCATGGAGGTCGAAAGAAACAGGTTAGATATGTGTGTTTTGCGGACGTTGAAGGTGGCAGTGGTTAGGTAGGTAGGTAGTGGGCCTCTAACACGCTACTTTGCTGAATAAGTCATTACGTTCTATAAACAGGATAGAACCGCTCTAAAATTCCTCTGACTACTTATGATATTTTACATATCCTGTAAATATTAGGTTAAGTTGTTTATACTCTTTTGTCCTAGGACTCAGGATTAGGGATTAGGTATAAATGATAAACAATGAAGTAATTGGATCTTTCAAGTTTGGCGATCAATGAACTTTACCTAATGTATCCAACGGTGCGTCTTCGGGTGTACGCAAAACCATCGAATAATCACAGACCAAATAAAAGTGAGGAATTTAATTGACGTACAGGCAAGATTAAACTGCTACTCAATGTAAGCTCAAGTTATGAGTCACTGCCCAGCTAACGAAAACGCATCTGTTCGTAAGGTGGAGAAGCTGAGCACACTTGAAAAGATTGCCGCAACAACTAAAAAAGATGTTTAAGCTGCGCAGATCCTCACACAACTTTGACCATGGCATATCCTATAAAAAGTATTTTAAAGGAAGGATACGAAAAACTGATAAAGACGAAAGAAGAGCTAAAACGACATAATTAAAATTCGAAGGAAGGGGGAGGAAGTAAAGTCAGAAACTCAAGCAGGTTATTGTGCTAAAAAAAGAGAAATCGCCATACTTGTTGATGAGCATACTGCATGCGTATATACTGATTATTGCAAGACCAGGAACTTACTCTTGTCAATGTGCTTCCACGAGAACCAACTTTCTGCAGAAGTCTTCAACAATAAATTTAACCCAACATAGGAACCAAGTCATTTTGAGATGAATGCAGAAAATACAGTTGATGAGGAAGTGAAACCAGTGGCTCTCAGAGGCCTAAAAATAAGAAAACAGAACAGAAGGAAAAATTGAAATTGCCGAACAAAGAGAAATCTTTAACAAAGAAAGGTGAAATTTAGTGGGGTGGCTGGATAAGTAATACACCTAGGGAACTACATTGCATCGCCTCTTAATTTAAAACAGTGAGAAGAAAATAAAATTGAGAACCATTCGATGGAGAGAGAGAAAGAGACACCCTGAAACTAGTTGTTTCTTATAAGGAACCCTTCCGTGAATTACAACTGCTGACTTGACTCAAGCATTACACATACATATGGGACTACGATGCTCCCTATCAGGAAAGCGACATTGAAAGAGCCCGACTGAACGGAACAATTAGAATTATATGGGAATTATGTCGCATAGTAACCCAGGACAGTTTAAGAAAAGCCAAAATGACAGAATGAAATCACCCGCAGGCAGAAATAAAAAACAAAGTGATCAGAAGCAAAGTAAAAGGAAGAGAAACAACCAAGTATACCCAAAATGGAGAATTCACTAAGGAAACTCAAGCTACTATGCCACAACGTAACACGCTGTGGGAACAAGAAATATAGCTTATATAAGACCTATAGATTGGAAGACCCATATATTGTCCCTGTAAATGAACATAGTATAAAGACACAAAAAGAAATCATTAATTTATTGAACTACAAAGACATTTTGCCGAAAGCCGATTGCAAAAGGCTTAGAATGAAATGAACGGGCATATATCTATAATGTTTATTTACTGATAGTTAAATAAAATGAGAATTGAAATAAGATAAGTCATAGACATTTAACAGGCAAGTTGCTCTTTTCCCTATGGATCAGACTAAGGTAGAGAGAAAAGAAAAAGCACCTTTGTTTTCTGCTTCAGGAGCGAAATACAGGGAGGAGTTTTTCTTAACATAATGCAGGAGGTTGTAATGATGCCAATGTACAGCAAATTACTAACTTCATGATAAGCTTAAGAAAACTTCTCTAAACTTTACGTGTGAAACAGAAAACAACAGTACTTTGCCGTTTTTCGATGTTCTCGTCCTAGCTACAGAACAAAGATTCACCCCTTAAGTCTACGATTAGGCTACTAATCTAACATTTTGCCTTATTTGAAACTGAGTTGCCTGACAGCTACAAATGAAGTGTGATTATTGTCCATTTTGGCAGCTATTTTGGTCAAAATCGCTACCTTCAGGCAAAGATCAAAGTTTTCATCAACATAATGAAATAATTCTTCTAAACTCCTCTGCAGATCCTCGATAAACTTGACACCCTCCAATTTGACTACAAATCCAGTATGAGTAAGAGCTACAAGATAGATAAGAAAATAATCCAGCTAATGACCAAAATATACGAAACCACCACATCACCTTAGTTTACAATTGATTGTATAATATGTAACAAAAGGGGGAAAACTTTCAGCTCTGTTTTGAAAAAAACTGTCTTTCTCAATTCAACGCCTAGAAGGGGCAGTGTCATTTATCAATACATATCATCGGTGACTGTGAGCACCGCAATTATTGGTACAGCGGGATTACTACCACAGGCTTGGGGCACTCGAGTTGGTAGAAACGTAGGCCTGTGGCACCCAAATTACAGGATAGGTAGGCTAAGCGATGAAACCCCGCAAATGGGTGCTCGGTGGATCTATGAAATCCTAAAAAGGGTAGTAGTATGAATTAATGAAGTAATATGCCATGTAATAGATACTGAACCAAAGAAAAATAGAGAGTGATAATATATCACAAGTGTAAATGTATTAAGGAAATATGTATAGAGCAAGCGGATCGTTAGAGTCTCACGCGGACGTACACTAACATACGCACGCTAGGATAAAGCTGCCAGACGAAAAGGTCGGAATGATAGATAAGAGGGACAAGCTGAACAAATACAGAGTAATATATGCTTTGAGCGGTTAAAATTTTCAAGGAACTGTGAAAAGCAAGTGATCTCTCTGATACGGAATAGACCCAAAACGTGCAAAAATATGTAAGTTCAATAGTTGCTCATAGCTCTTGTTTCTCTGCCCAACGCAGGAGCCGACGAACATTATTTATCTTTAGCTCCGCCCCGTGTCCAGGTTAAGTGAAAAAGTTCACGCCCCTTGAAGATGGGACGCATATATATTAAAACACACAGATGGAAGGAGAAAAAGGTTAGAGAGAGAGAGAGAATCAATCAAGTCGTTCGTCAGCAGACTGTTGTAGTTAGTAGCGTTACGAATCTGTCGCCTCATCACTGAATCCTACCTCCTTTAGACTAAGCTATATAGCCTTAAACGGAAGGCTCACATATAACCGCGTAGAACTCGATCGTTTATATTTACTCTTACTTTGGTAGGCCTAGCTAAGAATAAACCTATTTATCGCTGCCTTTTTTTTCGAAGTCCTTTTCTTTACCCAAGATTACCGAGGCACCTTCAAGAACCCAGCCTAAACTAATATTTCCCTGCGAGAAACTTGGAGAGTCAGAACCAATTTGATTGGAAGACATAAGTAGGCCAACTACCTACAAGCCCTCGAGGCCCGTCACGTCACCCTCTGCAAGACGCCATCATTCATGCACCACTACTATAAAAGGGAAACTTCGAGAAGTGCACTAACATCGAGGACCTTCCCCCCCCCTCCTCCATAAACCTGTCAGAGAATCGGAATCAGTTACCTCGTCCTTCAGTATTGCTTACTTACTATATTTTTTTATTTCCCCTCACTCCCTCCTCTCGTCCAGCCATTGTGAAGTCCAGCCTAAACGTTAATTAGGCCTTGTTACCGGTTATGGACTGATACTCTCCAAAGGAGGTAAACTCTCTGACCTGTGGCCCCTCAAAGGACGGAGAAGAAGAGATCTGGTGAGTTTGTATACCAAAAATGAAGATTCTGCCACCTTAATCCTTGTTGGGTCACCCTAATTTACCTCCCATCCCCCCTCCTAAACTGGTAACCCCTTCGGCCGAACAGTGAAGGTGACAAGAAAGAAAATGGACGCATAAGATCATCAACAAGCAAGACAAGGAGGGACAGAGATTGTGAACACCATCGCCCGGACAAGAAGAGAGATCGAGAGCACCAATGAAGTCGCACTACGAACAACGAGCTCTTATAGAAAAAGTTTGGCCAACTTCAAGCCTACTCTTAGCCCAAGAAGAAGTAGGCCTGGCGAACTCCATCACTGTCAATATCGTCGAAGTGACCGTTAGGATGGTAAGAAGATCATCACATTTCTACACACCGGACCTCTGCCGCAACACTAGAGCAAGATAAAGACGAATTCAAGCCATAAGTTCGGTTACAGTTTTGTTTTAAATTTATTATTAACAAGAGGAGAAAGTGCTGTGTTCCAGTGCCAATCAATCTAACAGCCCAAATTCCGTATTTTTAAAGATGTAAATGGCTGGTGATGTGAAAAGAAATGTCGGTTTTGATAGACCGAATGAAAATGAGCAAAGTCAGTAATTATTAATGTAAAGTTAACACCGGTTAGGTGTGCATAGTCCGTGTATATATTAATTTAAAAATTTAACTCAGTATGCTTATGGTCAATTGAAAGTGAGATAGTGTGATACGCACACGCAAATTTTGTAGCACCCATCGCAAGAGAGAATAGGTTTAGAAATGAAACCTTAAAAATTAGTAACATGTGAACCCTATTTTGCTTGTGTCAGATGAGCAAATAATTATGCAAATACAAATAATCTTAAAGAGCTATAGCGATTTTCATAAATGTGTAAATAATATATTTTCAAATAATAATACCTAGTTTTCGTCCATGTAATTAATAAGACAAAACTGCATTGCACAGCTAAATAGGTTTAGTATGAAGCCTCACAAATGAGTGTCATGCGAATTCTATAATGGCTTGTAAATAACATCAAAGTTATGTCCGAAACACTCATTCCGGCAACCTGAAGGAGCAGATATTCCTCTTAGCTTTTGTTACACTGACTTACGCCTCCTCCTTTTCTCTATACTTACGTAACCTATGCCCTCTTCTTTCCTCTATACTTACATGTTTATTTTTCTTATGGTGTGTTTACTTTTATGCAAATTCATCTTACGTCTTGAATAAGTCAGAAAAGATATTATGGGAAGTTGAAGTAGAGTTAAAAAAAAAGTTTAGAGATAGTTAATTGAAAATCAAACGTCGAAGAACCTTATAGTTCGGGAGATGGCCGGTTATCTGCCTAATTATTATAGAAATTTGCAATTTTCTAATGATTATTATAGGAATAATAACAATGTAAGCTTTTAAGCCATTATTTTATTTTTATTCCTTTAGTTGCTCTGTTTTCATCACTTTATAGATATTCAGCTACATGTTTATTTTTCCCTTTAATTTCATTCTTGTTATTCGAACTTAGAAATGGTTTTACTATGCCTTAATTTTTATGCCATTTTTATTTTTTTTATTTATCACTATTATTAATTTTTCTTCTGCTAATGTTTATACAATGCATTCCTACATTTACCTAAACCTAATCTTTTTTTCAAAATCAAGAAATTAGTATCTAGCTCAATTTGTTTTCCTGTTGCTGCGAATATATTGATGGTTACGTGATGAGTGATGGAGGTTTTTCTTCCGTCGTTGCTTTCCCGCTCATGTATTGAAGAGAAGTTCCATTTTTCCTTTCTATTCTTATAACGGCAGTACCTCTATCTTCTGCCATATTCTGTTTGTCCTTTTTGTCAACACCCATTTTATGGGTTTTAAGTTCATGCAACTCCGTGTGTGTCCTGATTAAAATTCTGGTATCATTTATCTGAAGTATTCTCTTGTTCTGTATCTTTTAAAATTTCCTCATGCCAATTTGTGTGGCTTTGTGTAAGAAAATTATTGGGTAGAGTATGATGTTATTACTCGTGTTATATAACTTCTCGTTGTTTCCTTTCAGTCTTCTAAGTTGGTAGAAATTTACTAATTGCTTTCGGGCTATAGTTGTGTTAATCTTTGTTCTTTTTGTATCTAGTACTTGTTAAAGTTAAGCATAAAATGTTGCATTCTCTTTACTATTCGCAGTTAAGTTCCTCAAGCTTTATTTCAGAAATCTTTCTTTAGGTTTGGTATAATTTTAAATTTAACATTATTCGGATTCATCTTCCAGCGCTTCTCTGACACAATGATGTTCACTATTTCTATTGCAGTCATTCTGGTCATGATTCCGATCTAATATTTCTCTGTTTCAGAATGTCTCCAAGTTACGCCCGGCATCGTTCGTAGCTCCGAGTATGCGAAAAGGCATGCTCTAGTATTTAAGTCGATCAAAAAAATTGTGGAGGTGCTATGTAGTTACGAACACCCTGAGTAATTTGGGAAAGGTAGGTACCCAGTTCGAGGGAGTTGGCAGCCTGTCATGAATGCTATTACTTAAACTTGTGTTTCTATCCTGACTGAAAGATATGCTTCATCTATACTTGAGGTTTCTCTGAATCTTATTTTTATCTTTATCGCAATTGCGTCCCATTCATAGATAGGGCGAATTATTTTTTTATAATTATTCCTGATTGGTCTATATTTTTGATTAGGTTCACTTTTTTGGTTGATATAATCTTCATATATCTGTACCCAGACGAACTTTTTGGATCTTGAAATACCATTTATTCACGGATTCACGGTATTCACTAAAGTCATGGTAATTTGCTTACAAATAAAGGATGTTGAATAGCTTTTATCGACGGCAGGCAATATAACGTTAAGAAAATTGGACATCGAAGCAAAGTCCCCACCGCAGATCAATTCAAATAGGAGTTTTTTAATGCAGAAAATTTGAGGCATGAGTATGAGCTCACACAAGCAAGAAACAAGAACTCATGGAAAGGCAGATATGGTTCAAAGTACAAGACGTGATCAAATTTACAGAGCACACTCATGAAATGGGGGCAAAAGTGCAAGAAAAATGACTTCTTGACTTTAGTATGCTAATTTCTCCCGCTAAGTTTTAGAGGAATGTATTTGTGAACATAAAAATGTGGCTCACATGTTACGCGATTGAAGACAACACCTAGAAGAATGCTCCCCAAAGAACTGCTAATTAATATGTTCAGAATGCGCCACCGAAGGACACACTTTCAGAAATTACACAAATCCAATGAAGAAGTGCATTAACTGCAAAGGAAACCATCAGACGATGGCCATGTTCAGTCTCAAAAGAAAATAACTGATAAAGAGAGAGAAAAGAGAACAACAAGTAAAGAAAACTATCATAGCTTAGACCTCGTACGCTGATGCAACAACAACAGAAATCCCGGGAAAAGCAACAACGACACTACCAAACATAATGGGATGCACATATGCCAAAATATATACATTCGTGATTCGTGCATATGTACAGAAAGCCCTGCAGCCAGGAATAGATGCAAAAACACTAAAAGCATGACTTGAAGCAAATGGATTAGAACCACTTTACATCCCATATCAAGTCGACTCATCGGCAATTTTAAATAGGCAAATACCCGAAGCAAACAACAAAGAGAAGACACAAGAAGAAACACGAGTATCTGAAACAGAAGTAAGTGACACCGAAGAGAGTTTGGAATCCTCGGAAGAAGAACCCAAGAAAGTTAGAATAAAAATGGATAGGAGCAAAAATTAAAGTCAGGAATGAAGCCGACCTCTAAGGCAAAATAATCCAACTCCTCTCCCCCCCGCAAGAACAAAGAGGGACAAGGAACAAGAACGCACGAAAAGAAGAAGCAACTCTAAAACGGAAACAATAACAATATAAAGTTACGGACAGATAAAAGGATTAAATTAACTAGCAACGTTTAGAGAAATGCCCCAATTACCGTAGATAACACAAAATTTAACATCTTACAACAAAGACCAACAGATGGAGAAAAAAAAAGAGATTTATGGAAACATTTTCAGAAGAAGAGATTCGGACATCATCTTAACTTCGTACCACAGAGTCAATTTAAATGACGACGAGGTAAAAATTTGGAACTATGACGTCATAGCTGTAAGCAATGCGGGAGAACAACATGATGGAGCTGCTATCGCGATCAAGAAGGGAATAGACTAAGGAAGTCGCGAAGAACTAAAATAGTCTTATATCGCTGTAGAAATAAAAATGGACACTTCTAACATCAGAATAGCCACAGGATATCAACCTCCAAGGAGAAATCATTTGTCGAATAATAACTTTATGAACATCTTTAATAATAGAGACACAGTGATATTCTTGTGTGACTTAAAATGGTCATTGCGCAGCAAACGAAGATAAAAATAAAAGCAGAGCAGGGAGGCACCTAGAAACACTATTCGCAAGAGCTATCTGCCATCGAATAGGCTCCGAATTCCCAACTTATCTAACAGAGACCACTGCCTCAAAAGGGACATCTGCCTAGACAATACTAACCTCCCTTATAATAATACATGCAGCAGGAAGATATACCGTGCGCAGACCACACAACAACTGTGACAGTCCTCACCGTCAACTAGAGACCAATACAGATCCCCGCGAATGTAAGAAAAACATACCATTAGCGGAATGGGAGAGATACAGAAAAGAATTAAATAATTATATACCATAATCAGTAGAACGAACAACATTAGAAGCAGAATTGGAAAAAAATAAAGAGCTCGATGCAACCAGCAGACTGAATAGCAATACCAAATTGCGACTATAAGACAATTAAGAACTTTACCTGACGCCAGAAATGGTTAAAAAACAAATGATTAGGTGAAATCTCGGAAGAAATAAGAAAAATGGGACAACGTGGGAGCTACACGCCGAAATGGGAACTAAATAACAAGATCTGACTGACTAAGGAAATAACGAAAAAAAGTGAACTTTGGACCGAAATAATACAAAGCATCGATAATGATGCCATTCTAAAGGGAGTTTGAAGAAAGGTTAATCAAATGAATGGCAAAGTAGGAGAAAGTAAAATGAAAATAAAAGACAATCAAGGAAAGAACATTGAAGGCGACGATAAGATTGAACAGATATTCAGTAAAAATTGGAGGAGGATTTTCGACATAAGCGCAAAGGAAAATGAAAAATTTGACATCAATTTCGGGCATAATATCATAGACTTTCTTAACGAGGCAATCAATATAACACATCCCTACCACTTTGCTGATACAAGCAGAGACACTTACAGCGGTATCGAGGCGAAATTCAATTTCGCTCTTGAAGTAGAAAGCACAAAAAAGATTAGGAGTCACCAAGAAGCATTACAAGATAGCGCCCGAAAACATACTAACGGGAATAATAATTATACTGAATGTTTGTCTTAATACAGGCTTTTTCCTAATGAACTAAAAGTCGCGGAGATGATACTTATTCCCAAACTTGGAAAACTACCATCTCAGATTGAGAGCTACAGATCTATCTCTCTATTGACTTCATAGAGAAATTATTTGAAAAATAATCAACCAATAGCTAAGTGAACTCGTAAACAAGTACCAGTTTTGATTCAGGAAGAGAATAAGCAAAAGGATGGCTCTCACGGTCAGATTGTAGGACAGAATATCATATACTAACCCCCTCCCCGCCTGCTTGTCCTCCGTTCTATATATTGTCTCTTCGATACTTTGTCCCTTCGATAATTTGTCTCCATTCGATATTTTGTCCATTCGATACTCTGTCTATTCGATACTTTGTCCATTAGACCCTTTGTCCATTCGATACTTTGTCCTTAGATACTTTGTTATTAGACACTTTGTCCTTCAATACTCTGTCCGCACATGCACGGCCATGACTGAGAAAATCGCTACAGCATAGAAGGAACAGTCTAGTGTTGATATTGTCTGCAGGGACGTATAAATGGTATTCAACAAGGTTTAGACAAAGAGAATGCAAAATAAAATCCTCCAAATACGAATAAATAAATTAGAATAACTACTTTGCGATTATATAATGGAACGATATGCTTTAATCTAGATCGAAAACCACCAAGGAAAAAGATTCAAACTTAAGTCTGGCCTTTCACAGCGAGTATGTCTGAGTCCATCTCTACATATACTCAGATATCCCACTACCATTCGTTGAAGGGGACTTCAACATCCAGTTCGCCAATGAAGTCACGAAAATCGTCCTATGCCATTACAGGAACGGCAATATGCAAGCAAGATTCACAGCAGAGGAGATGAGGAGAATTTATGAATACTAAAGAAAAGGGCAAATAAGACGAACAGAGACAAGTGTAAAATCATACCGAAGTTTAGGAAAAATATATGTCGAAGAAGAAAGATACAGATATATTAACGAAACCAAGATGCTAGGATTAACGATATCCAAATCATGATAACACAAGCATATAACAAAACGAGTCAACAGAGGAAAAGGATGACTGAAACTAATTTACAGGCTCAGATCACTCAAATGAAAAAACAAAAAGAAGCTATACCAAGACATTCTCCAGTCACCAATTGTTTATCCAATTGCGTTATAATTTTGTGCGCATCTCAAAATCAAACATTATTAAACTACAAAGAATTCACAACAAGGGAGCATTAATAATCACAAACCCAAGGAGAAGAGAAACGAGAAGACAACTCGACATTTACAGAGAAGCTAAAATGAAATCGAGGAACAAAATAACTAAGGAAAGAGCTAAGAAATTAATAGAAACAACTCAACAGGAAATAGGAGCAGAGATCATGGCATTTTACCTCTTCCCCACCTATACAGCAAAAATCCATGAGAAAGAAAAGGAGAAAGAAATTTTCACATCAAAATTTTAGAAAAAGTAAGAAAAAAGAAGAGTAACTTAAAATAAAATTTTATTTTTCTGACAACGATTTAAATATGTACACAAATAATTAAAAAATAAGTTAAGAGAAAGCTATACCGGCAGTAGAAAGAATAAAATCAACGGTTTGAACGCCTAAAATCAACAAATATAATACAAACATGAAACAACTGAAAGAGATTAGCATGAACTACATGAAACCTAGCATTTATTTGCAAACCTACACTTCTTTCTACTTCTCTCTACACTTTTTCTTCTATCCTTCACACTGTACGTGAGACAGGGGCACAATTTAAAAATAAATATGTAAAGGATATAATACACACTGTGATTCGGAAACCACGGAAGGTTTTACTCGAACCGAATTTAAATTTTGTATAATTAAATAAGTATTTAATAATGGTAGGGCTGCATTAATGTTAGTGGTGGTATCACAAAGTACATTTGCGCAAGGCAGGTGGATTTACGAAAGATTTTGTCTACCTATTACTCAATTTACTTTTCACTTTTATTATGTTTCGTAACCATTATACGAATTTACGAAATAATTACCCTTCACTTTCCAAAAATTAATTGAATAAGTTATACTAACTCTCTTACAAGCCTTTCTACAAATATTTTTGGTCACAAGCTGTATGAAGACCTAAAGCATTGAACAGGTACAAAGCATTTTAAAGGTTTGAACTAGGTATCCTGATAGGCGTCTCCAACTAAATATACCATTTGTAAAATACAAAATTTAATGTTATACTAGTCTAATTTTAAACAAAGATCGTTCAGGTTTGCACAAGACAGGACCGAAAAAAGTATCGAAAATGTTTAAAAAAAAATTCTTGAGATTCCAAATGTATCTTTCAGAAAGAATCTAATACAAATGCCCAAATCATTATTTCGTAGTATTGTTAAACTTGATTTAAAATTAGTTCTTTTTAAGAATGACCTCCGGTTTCAACTCGTAGAGACTGATTTTCCCTGCCTAAAAAGATTTGTCGAATTGCTTCTCCCAGAACTCGCTTGTTTTTTCGAAAATGTCATGATTGGTGACGAGGAGGAATTTTCCATGAAAAGAAAAGTAAATAAATTGAATTCAACTTTGACCGCGCTATTTAGAGAAGAAGATGACGCTAAGGATCGATATATGCAGGAGTGGCAGTCTTATTGGCCAGTTTTTTACCACATTAACATGACTCTAACTCCCTACCTGAACATGATTAAGGAACAAATAATTCGGAACACTAACAAAATTATCACAATAGATTTAATAGACTTTGGCGAATTCAAGATGGTTTTCTAGCAATTGTAATGGGAGATAGATTGATATAAATTTTTAACAATTACATTGTACTACGTTTAACGACTTTTATTATCTCTTTTAGGCTCTAAACAGGCACGGAATAGGTGCAAAAGACAATCAGAGAGAGAGAGAGCACTAGTTTCTGTTAGGGGACTAGGGTGGGAGGGCGGTTGCTCCTCTGACTTCAGTTACAACAGGGGCTTTTATTTCTGTTACAATTGAAGCTCACCTTGCAAATCTCAATCAATTAAGGGAATGAATCATACTTGAAGTCAACTTGATCAAGAAAAATCCACAACTAATCAAGAAACTTGTGCTTGGAATATATTCTTCGATTAAAAAAAATGTACGATTCAAAGATTATGCCATTTGATTAGAACATTTTCCTTTTGCATACGTAAATTTGGTTAGCTTCATTAAGGTCAATTAACCTTCATCATTATTACAACAATCTTAATGAAATTTTGCCATTTATAGAGGAGTTATAGCAGGCTCGTAGCCAGGCCGTGATTTTTTTGGGGGGGGGTATTCCTATTTTAAGGAGAAGTTAATTTTTTACAAATATTTTTTACAAATACCATCTTGATATTCAAGTTTTCGGTTCGCCGTAATTACATATATCTAAAGTTGGGAATGGGATAGAGTGATAAGAAAAAGCCACTTACTAGGCAGTTCGTTATTAGCTACCGCGACTACCAAGCCAACATAAGTCGCATTATTGTTGTAGTTTTTTGAGTTGAGATTATAAGATTTCTTTATGATAATACATACAAAAAATTGTATTTTTATCATAAAATTGATTTATAAAATGATATTTAATATAATCAGTTTGGAAAATAGAATTGCCAATGGATTACAGTGATTTGAGGATTACCCTCTTGTGGAGATTGTGTTTACTACAAAATTATTCGAATGGACTTGCAGAATTGGCGATGAATTCTTAGAAAGTTTGAATGCATTTTATCGTATGGAATGGCTAGGGGCAAAATAAAATTACAGAGCTTTACTATGCCATCAGTTCTTCCAACTAGTAAGCCAACCAGACAGTTCACAAAACCAAAAGTGGTAATATGAAGCTGGAGTGACAGACAAAATAACCTCTTCCAGAAGATCTCTGTGAGTAAATGAACATACTTGCTGTGTAATGTTTCACACAAGGGAGAACTTCTTCCTGGGTTATAGAAAACAAAATCGCGTTTACACTCGCCCAAATTAGTTATGTCACATTTTCAAATGTTTTGGAGAAATGTAGGTTAACTATAATAGTATTATTTATATATTTTATTTATAAATTCACGAATATTATCTGAATGACTGCTTCTAGGCTTTGTTATGCTGTGTTACCAAGTAATACATTTTTTAAATACAATGGAAAAGTTATTATAGGAATAAAATTTTAAAAATAGCCAAATGTTAATGCGAATATTCTGGTGAAATCGATGTTTGAAAATTAAATAAACATAAGTTAATTTAGCTGGAAAAAGTAAAAATTGAAACAAAGCAGTTTCAAAATGTTTTGACAATACTGCTTGAAATAACGTAACAACGTAAAAGATTTCACTAAATTTCATTAAACTGGTAAATATAGTATCTAATATATTTATAACTAAATATACCCCAAACACTCGATCTCTCATCAAAAAATAATATAATAAATTGTCACTCTCGAACGAAATGCAGCCTAGTGTGAAATAATGAAAAATCTCGCGAATACTTTTTCAATTATAATTATTTAAATTTCCCTTCGTTTTATCGTATGCCGCTCTTAAATACATAAATATATATTTTTAATACGGGTAAATAGAATCATCGTCATATATCACATATCTTGAAAGGTATAAACAGTTTTGAAATGCATTTTGTGAGAAATGCATGCAAACTACTAAATTGGGCAATACGAAGTGTATTTAACTTAAACTTCTGATCGAACTGTACATATGTCGCATTCATCAAAATTGACACTAGCTAAGGCATAGTAGTTATACATACTCGCTTTGTTTCTACTACAACTACTGTAAATATGCCTCATTTACATATGTACATAAGTCATGATAAAGTAGCATGACTGAAAATAATAATAATTCAATAATAAGATGAATAGTAAATTAATAATACTAAATTATAATCTTTAAATAATTATAACCGTGGCATTTGTAACAATCGCGGTAACCATATCAATTAAGGACCCATCAGTTCTTTAAGCCCTAAATTTTGTTAGGATATTTAATTAAATAAATAAATGGATCACTCTTGTCAAAGAGAGAGAGAGAGAGAGAGAGAGAGAGAGAGAGAGAGAGAGAGAGAGAGAGAGAGAGAGAGAGAGAGAGAGAGAGTGAGTCGCGCAGATAAACAGAAAAGGAGTATCTCATGGACGAAGAACATTCCAACGGAACCTTTCCGAAAAGAATACTCCCCCGGGTGACTACTCGAGGTCTCCTCCAGAAAATCGTAAGCCATTACATTTTAGTTTTCCTCGTTGAAGAGCCGTGACGCTCTCCGACCGCAAGGCTGGCTTTGTAGTCTCCTCCCGATCCTTCTCGGGTAATTATTGTGCCTAGAACAGCTCAAACAATATCATTATTTGTAAATTCATTTCAATTTTCATTTGTCAGACGATTAACGAAATAGTTAAAGTGTTTCATTCTTGTTAATCTCATTTGTTGTTTGTATCGTATTAAAGTTTATTTTGTTTAACTTGTTTATATCCTATAACCACCCGAAGCCTGTTGAAATAGTATCTAAGTCGACCAATATTAGAATTTGCCCTCGTCTTTAATCTGCACGTACTTAAAAGAGAGAGAGTCCCTATATTAGCTTGTCGCATTTTTTCCCACGTCGAGGGAGGGCAGCAAAGGTCAAGAAGGACTTCCTTATCCTACGATATATATATATATATATATATATATATAGTTTCATTATTAATCTGGTGTCAGGTTTAAAGGGTCGTTAAAAAGTTCTCTTTTAAAAGGGTTCTAAAATTGGTGGTTTCAGGATACGTATCAAGAAAACAATAATTCTCTAATTAAATTACATGCAAATTTTAGATACTCGATCGGTAAATATTTAATTGTATGTGTCAGTGTTATTTTGGCGTGAGTAAAATGGTCAACGTCAGGGCTTGTTCGCCAATCGCATAGTTCGCACCGGGCTAATTAAGCGAGATCTTTTGCATGTGTGTTTTTTTTTTAGTGTGCGTTATTTTGGATCACGTTAAATCAATTTTTGCACTTTTGCGAGGCTTATCAGTGCATAAAATTCAGGTTCGACAAACACGCTACAGTCTTTCGTGCGTGCGGGGTTTTTTTGTGCGAACCGACAAGACATCATGTCGTCGTTCGCGATTTTCAAAGCACAGGTAGAAGAGAGGAAGGCGAGAGAACAAAGAAGAAAAGAAAGAAGAAAAGAGAAGAACGAGAAGAAAGGTAGAGAATTTGAGTACATGAATTTGAGATAACGAGGGCGAGAAATAAATTCTTAACCATCAAATGGGAGCCCGGGACACAACAGCCTGCACCCGTACAGCTGCCTGTGTTTACAGAAGGGGAAGACTTTGCCTCGTACTTGATGAACTTCGAGGAGGTCGTCGAGGTAAACCACTGAAATATAGAATCTGACGGTGTAACTAAATTGTTTTCCCTTTCGAACAGCCACCTAAGAAATATTTTTATTTCCTTCCCGTCCCAGGCAACAATTGACTATTCCACGTTAAAGGCCGAGCTACTCGCTGCCTATAACATGAATACCGATTTTTATCGTGTTAAGTTTAGGCAGTGCCGAATCCAAGCCAATAAAACATTTAGACAATTCGGGTACATCTTGCAAAGGCACCTTAATTTCTGGTTGGACGCCTCAAAAGTGCCTCAGGATTACGATGCTATGATTGATTTGATCCTGAAGGACCAATTTCTGACTGCGCCTACTTCACTGGTTGGGCAGTGAAGTTTCCTCACCCCCGGCGGCTCAACCTGTGACCACACGCTCTCAGAAAAATCAAGAATTGGAAGCACCAGCTCCCCTGGGAACCCCCCTTGCTTCGAATCATAGCAACATCGTCAACGAGGATTTTATTATAAAGCAGAAAGAGTGTGAGTCCCTTCGCCCTCTGTAGACCAAGGCTCACAACAAAACGCAGGAATCCATTAGACATGGTAATTTGATTCCCTTCCGCGTTAAGGATAATCCTCTGAACCGCATATGCTTCCCCGACATCCCGCAGGAGTCTAACAAAAAGATATGGGCAGTATTTCAATACTTTGTATTTAAATACATTTATGTATTTAAAATTGTTTCTGTAAATACATTTAAATCATGTATTTAAATACTTTTATGCAAATACTTTACTGATAATAGGTTTATATAGCTGTTAAGAACGTGTAATGAATGATACAAACGGTTAACTGCGTGAGCCAGTGAGGGAAGATTGCTTGCATGATTTCAAATTCAGTTAACAGATGGTCACAGTTGTGTTCGAAAGAGTGTGAATTTGAGAGATTAGACAATAATAAAGACGAGGAAGATAAAAAAGCATGTAATTATAGTCATCCTTCACTAGATGGTAAATTGTTTAGAGTGAAATCTTCCAACAGAAAAAAAAGTGAAGTGTGTATGAACGCTGTCATCTGAAGGTAAGAATTAATTAAAGCTGATTATATTATAGTTAATTGACTTGACAAGTTTCACTGTCTTATTTTTTTTAAATGGCAGAATTGCTAGTAACTAACGATAATGTTAAGTAGCGTAAGTTTAACATACACGAACCTACCTACTTCCTATTGCAACACCGTTATTTATGGTATCTGCTGATTGAATTATGGCAACTTGAAACAAATGTGCTTCAATTATCTGATTACGTACATTTATCAACAGAGAAAGCATCCTGTTTTGGTTCAAAGCGCAGATAACTACGTGATAGCTCAAAGAAAAAATTCAAAAAGAAAATGTTCAGTATTAGACGATGGTCCTTCATACAGCGATGTTAAGGTAAAGACATTACCGTAGGGTATTGCGGTGAATACTAAGAAGGTCAAATAATCTGATGTTGATAAGCTGATTGCAAATTTTATCATACAAGGTGTGCATCACCTATCAACCATGGAGCAAACAGCTTTTGTGAGATTAATTAAGGTAAGTTATGAGTTACAAATGTTGTTTACAATTATAGTATTAGTAGTACAGGTTAAGCTCATATAACGACCAAATACTAAAGCGTTCGGGTCATTGGTCACTACCTAGGCTATATAACGAAGTTAAATAAAGGAAGACATATACAAGCAACAAAGGTTAATATATTGCAATAATTTCATAGGAATCCACATACATATATTCTTAAAGCGCGTTATCATTTACTTGAGGATATTATTGAATAAAACTTTTTCAGGAATAATTAGTATAATTATTAATCGATTATATGTAGTTATTAGATGAATTCCTATAACGATGTATTTCGTTATAGTAGCAATACCTGTATATCAAAACTAGCATGCCCACCCGTCAAAAATAAAGGAGATAAAGCTTGATAATGTATTTATTCCTAACAATATTTTATTATGTAATTCTGAATATGAAGGATAATAATATATTTATGAATTAATGTGCTAGTCCTATATAACTATAGGATATTCATATAGCTACATTTTATATTTAAAATTTTATATGCATACCATATATTCTCATTTCACTGTGAAAATCAATTTCACTCACAATAATCACACATTCCACTACCGCAGGTCTAAATTCTTCAGTTGACGTCATTTTAAGACGGATGCTAGGCCGAAATCTTATAGAAGAAGAGAGAGTGACAAAAGCTCTACTAAAAGATAAATTGGACAGCACCTCTTACTTATGTTTTACTGCAGATATTTGGTCAACTCGTCACCGTAGTTTTTTGGGCGTTACAGTTCATTGGGTATATTAAGATTTTGCTTTTATGAAATATGAAATTTAAAATGTTTTTACAATTATAGAGTTATATGCTGCCGAGGTATACCTTTGTCGAAGAATGCTATTTTTTTGTTTTAATGAAGAGCCGTCTCAAACATGTTAGGATTTAGTGAAACGCACAGGAATTATCCCAAAATAAACATATATTTTAAATTTTATCAATTTACTACACAAAAAAACATGAACCACAGAACTACTAAGAATTTAAATTCACAATAATGACTTCAATAAGTTTTTAAGTAAGGCTTTTTAACTTGACCTTATAATGTTGTTTAACTCGCTACTCACTTCAATATAAAAGAAATAGGCTAATTGTCTCTACTGGAGTTTAAATACCTTGGTTGCTCTTGCGGCGGGTTTGAGACTGACCTTGAACTCAAGAGCTCAGACACCTCAGGAATCCAGTGGGTTCTTTGACGCATGCCTCAACCAGATGGTTGGCGGTGGACGGGATAACTTGACCGTCACAAAGAACTTTGGCGAGTGTAACAGATGGGGTCCACACGGTATTCGATGGGGGGGGGGGGTCTTCTTCAAGTGGGAGAACTATCACGGTGCTTTAGGATGTACCAGGATAGGCGGGGTCTCTCTGACGAGCGTAAGTTAAACTTGGTTCTTAAACCAAGGTAACTTAGTGTTCGGTGTGACCACCGGGTAGCGGGTTCGAGGAGGAGCTTTTTCTTCTTCGTTTCGGAAGTCCTCAAGGTCGAGGACTATCACGGTGTTTTGTGCTACACCAGGATAGTGTGTGTGGGGGAGAGTCTCTGACGAGAATCAGTTGAACTTGGTTCCTAAACCAAGTTAACTTAGAGTTTGGTGTGACCACCGGGTAACGGGCTCAAGGGGGAGCTTTTATCTTCTTCGTTTCGTAATTCCTCAAGGGCGAGGACTATCCCTAGGCTTTAAAATGCACCAGGATAGGAGGAGTCTCTCTGACGAGAGTAAGTTGAACTTGAACAAGTTAACTTAAAGTTCGGTTTGATAACCAGGGACTAGCTCGAGGATGAGCTGCTTCTTAGTCTCCTTGGTAGACCGGCCTCTGTTGACGGGGACTTCGTAGCCTCGTTGACTCACGGATTCTACCACGTTTTTTCCAAGTGTTTAGTATTTATACCTCGTCACACCACTGGGGTAGGGGTAGGAGGGAGGGGGGGCTTGTGGACGGGCCGCAGGAGGGTTCTTACTCAAACAGTTTTTCTCAGCAAGTCTTCCCTCTGGTCCAGCTGACCCTTCGAGCTTGAGAGAAAAGCGTCTCCAATTTCGTACTTTAGGTGAAATTAAATATACACTCGTAGGGGAGGTTTTGCAGTTTAAACCGTTCTGCTTTTTATAAGGACGAGTGGAGAGGGGATGTGGTTACGAGATTGACCCAAGGTGCCTGGCCTGTATGTTTTGCGGTCAACGGCCCGTGTTTCAACTGGGAGAGACGGGAGAGGGTCGATTTCCCTACATCTGCTATTAGCTGAATGCAGCCCTATTTGTCGGTGGAATTTATCTTGATTATATTAATATGTAAAAGTTATGAAACATTTATGAGACAAACATTGGACGGTTTTTTTTCATTTTTTTTCAGCTTGAGGAAGCTGTTCTTGTCCTTCACAGTGGAGTATTAGCATGCTATCGCTTCAAAGGAAAACATAACTACATCAAGATTGCTGAATCTATGGGGAATATCATCAATTAATACGATATCCCCCTGCAGAAAATCACGAGCATCGTTATTGATAACGGCTCTAATTTTGTTTCTGCTTTTAAGGACTTTGCAATCACTGCTGCAAATGTGTCTACAGATTCTGAAAATGGTATCCAGGTAGATGAAGAAGATCAGGATTAGCACGATCTGGAGGCGTTTCTTAATGAGAAGTGCGTTAAATTAGGAAGAACACCTTTCGTCTGACACATGCAGCTTCAGCCTACCTAAGCATGTGCGCTGTGATTCACACACCCTTAGTCTCGTCGCCACAACTGATGCAAAACAGGCACTGAAAATATCTCCTTTTGCAAATATTAATCATGCTGCGATGGGGAAATACTCAGCATTATGGAAAAAAAGCGGTAGTCCAAAGTCAGCAGAGATTATCAAAACTGTTATCAACTGCTAAATAAAGATACCTTGCATTACAAGCTGGAACGTTCCGTTTGATGCATTGTCATTACATTTAAAACACAATGACAAATTACATCAACTCATGACGTCCCTTGAATTTCCAGTGTTCAGAAGGCAGGAAATTGAATTTCTCGGGAAGTATGTCTCTGTTTTGGCTCCTATTGCAGTTCAGTGTCAATTGATTGCCTACAGGGAGTACGAAACGGTTTTTATAGAGAACTGCTCCCTACCTTGCTCACTCTGGATTTACAAAACAAACGCAAACATGATCAACTGCAGATTCAGAATTGTTCAGTTACCTTCAGGAATTAAATAAAAAAGTTTAGATAGACATCCAAACATAAAAAGGTATTTATTAATTACAACACCACCCTCCCGTCGTCAGCTTCTGTTGAACGGCTCTTCTCCAAACGGAGTTCTTTATCTGATGAAACATTTCAGTAACTGATATTACTTTTATGTAATGCTGATATAAATAGCCTATGAAATTTCATTCTATCGAAATTTCTATTTTTTTTCTAGTACCTAAGTTCAATTGTTATCAAAGCCTACATTAGTAATTATAATATACAATTTCATTTTAATGAATATTTTTTTGTTGTGATGCCAATGTTCCTTATCGATTGTCATTATATATCATATATTTGAAATGTATTTAAAAATGTATCTAAATACATTTAATGTATTTAGTATTTAAATACATTTTATTCATGTATTGAATATTTAGTATTTAAATACTTTAAATGTATTTACTGACCACCTGTGCCGACCAATAGTGACAATAGATGAAGAATCGACTGTCGAAGCAGATTAACCCCTGGAATCCCTGGGTGTGGTCAAAATTTCATGCGTACGATAGGAACCAACAGAACGGAAACAACGAACGCGATGATGTCAACGACTGGGAGGGTGTCGGTACGGGAATTGACCCCCTGGAGAAAGACAGCCATAGGGCCGTATTGGACCCTTCAGACATCGAAACACCAGGCTCATTTCAGAAATGCACCCCTGTCAATAACTTCATACGAGCGTTACAGAAGAATAGGTTAAAAGTTTTTATCAACAAGACCTATCATAACTGGGAATCTACACCCTGCTATATGGCTCCCATGATTCAAAAACTTGTAAACCACGGAATAATGGAGAAATCTGAAGATGTGACAAGATGTCACAAAGCCTAACGGTAGCGTGCGCTTGGTATATGACATGAAAAAGCTGAGAGAGCAATATTATAAACCTCCCCCTATCAAGCTTTCCAGCGTTAAGAAGGCATTAATAAGCACCGCCAGAACAGATAAGGCAATAAAACTCGACCTAAATGACGGATTTTACCATTTAAAACTTCATCAAAACGCAAGACATTGGTTTGGAGTTTATCTCAACGGCGAAACCTACCGTTTCACCTCTCCCCGAATGGGATTTGCCGGTAGTCCTTTTCTGATGCAAAGTTCTCTCTGCGCAGTAATAAATAACTATGCCAAAATCACAACTGCATACACATACATAATTAGACCATATCCTTATAATAGGGCCAGAAAGGAGAATTAAGAAGGTCCCGAAGGAAATCGAAAAATCATCCTTAACTATCAACTACCACAAGAGTATCGTCAGACCCTCCAGAATTCTTACCTAACTTGGATTAAGAATCGATATTACCAAGCAAAAAGTGGCTCTATTTACGGAAATGTGCAAGAAAATCCGTAATGTAATGACAATAGCATGTGAGCAGACATTATTTCACAAAGACTTGCAAAGAATAGCAGGCTTGCTCAACTTTATAGCACCTTTCATTCGACTTCCCTTTTTCTGGATTCAATTATGCAGCAAACAACAATCCAACCAGGACCCTATTGACTTCACCCCAACCCTCTAATTCCATTATTAACGACAAAGTGGTTTCCCTTGCTAAGGCATAAGGCCAATCCTTTAGTGAATACTTCGGATACGGGTAACATAATTAAGAGTGAGACAATGGCCCCATGGTTAGGTCTACTTATGTTTTCAAGAGGGAGATTGTTTTGTGATAATCTTCCTGCTCTATGGAATAGCATAAGGGGTAAAATTCCTATGGATATCTTGACAGCGTGTTCAGGCGAAGTAAGAGGCCTACTTTCGAGAATTGTCAGGTACGCCCCTCTCGATATCGCCTATGTCCGAAGTTGCAGGAACAAGGAAGATGCCGCCTCAAGGTTATACGAACAATTTAGCATCTAGCCAGGCTGGAGCTGCCCGCCTTGGCGGGTATATATACTACTGCTCCAGCCAGGAGGGGGCATGGACGTTTTGACCTCGATTGCGACATCAACTTTGAACCTGCTCCACCCTCCACTCCCTCTTTCCGCTTTGCCATGTTTTTTGTTTGTTTAGTAAGGCCTTTTGGGAAAGGCCACCTCTTTGTATTAAGCTTGTTAAGGAATTTTCATAAAGCCACAACTTTTGCAAAATTCTGAATAAGGAAGGGCCCCAAAATAAAAATAAATGACTATAAGGCAAAAGGACGCCAAGAAGAATACCCCCTTCATTTTTTTCATGAATTCCTTTCCCCTCTCTGTCTCCTAAGTATAACTCCACGTGGAGTAATCTCTGAGCCCCAAGAGGAAAAAAGAAGAAAGAATTTGAATATCCGAGGGCCGCCTCACAAGTGCAGTTAATTAAGTTGGGGGTGTTAAAAACTTTTACTTTGCTGATGAAGCGCTAATCTCCGTAGTCGGGAAACTGCTAGCCGAAAGTTTCCCGCCTACATCGTAAAGGCCATTAAGACTTGTGTCAGGCGACAAACGCTAACCCATCTGGCCGTAGGAGGTGGCTAGCCAGTCGTCTGAGTCTGCCATTGAGGAGAAACCCCCCAAATGGCCGTCATATAGATACCCTGGGTTTTGGAATATCGGCAGATTGTTTGAGAACCAAACGCCTTCGGTTCAGATCGTGAGTCTGTTTCCCCAAGTCCCTGGTATTCGCTTATACCATCGAGGTTGGATCTCAACAAGCAGATCCATCTCTTTTGTGAATGCTTACTCTGTTCAGAGCAAGCCTCGAATCAGTTTGTCCCCGAAGGATTGGCCGGGATTCCTCTCGTCTCTTCTGGAACTCCCACCCCCCTCAAGGATCTCCAGTTTCCCGTGTGAGATTTTGCGCCGAGCCGCGTCAGTCTCAATTTTGGCAGGTTGCACTTTTCTGGAGCAGAGGTGCCATCGTCCGTCTTCAAGGAGGATCGTGAACTCGTCTTCTGGTACCCCCCCCCCCTCCCTTCATCCTCGTCACCGTCAGGATATTCGATCGAGAATCACGTCCATTGTCCGTCTCTATTTCCCCGCGCCGACTCGCTAAAGGATTCCCCTTCCTCAAGGTGACCGCATAAGGAAAAATGACCCTTGATTGTATCTCTCGTAAATTTACCCACTTTCTGACATATAAATATTCACTCTGTATAACTGATTTATAGGATCTCATTTAAAAGATGATTAATGAGTAATTAAAGGTTCCTGATTACCAATTAATCTATATTTTGTCACAATTCTCCTAATTTACATGACCTATATTCCTCGTATGTATATATATGTTAACTATTGACTTATTAAAATTATATTTGGTGTTTTAACTCTTTAAATATACTCTTTAACTGCAATTTGGTAAACTCATTAAATGCTATCGGCCCCTGTAGTAAATCGCACTCTTATACCTCGAAATCAACGGATTACTCTTACGAAGTGAACGTACTTATACCTAGTGAAGGACGCGTACGTACATTAGAGGATATATATATATATATATATATATATATATATATATATATATATATATATATATATATATATATATTGTCTAAGGAGGTGACCTATTCCTCGACAATGAACAATTATCATCGGTGACGTCATCTCCGACATTCCAGGATGAGCTGCCCAATTCGAGCACGATATCCTATTAACTGCGCAAGAAGCTGTTAGGTCCAAGCCGTACCTTTTGCCCGTTCATTTAAGGGAAGAATTTAATGCCAAAGTTGATAAATTGTTAAGGTTACAGATAATTGAACTCTCCAAATAAGATTATTGTTCCTCAGTTGTAATTGTAAAGAAACACGCTAATTCCTACATAATGTGTATTGATTTTATAAAACTAAACACTGTCACCGTATTCGACGCCGAGCCTATTTCCTTGATCGACCAAAAACTTCATTTGTTCGAGAAGGCGACGTATATTTCCGAATTAGGTCGCTGTAAGGCGTATTACCAGATCTCATTGAGGGAAGAGGTAAAAAGATATACCACGTTCCCGACCGAAAGGGGATTAATGCAGATTTTAGATGGGCTACCACACGTATCCTTCTATTTTGATAATATTTACGTGGCTACTAATGATTGGGAACAGCACTTGACCACTCTTCACGTTCTTCTGCAAAGGCTAAGGGACCATAATCTCTCCATCGGTCCGAGCAAATGTAATTTTGCCTTCAATGCCATCGATTACATAGGCTTCCTCATAGGGAAGAATCAATTAGCTTCGCAGGAGGATAAGATCCGAACCATTGAAAAAATGTCGCTGCCAATAACTAAAAGGTAATTAAGGCCTTTTGTGGGCTTTGCTTCCTTTTATCGGCGTTTTATCCTAAATTGTGCCATCTTTTCCGCTCCTCTATGCGAGCTCCTGAAGAAGAAGTCCTCTGAGCAACTCGTAAGGACCCCGTTATCCATCGCCAGTTTCACGCAGCTTAAGGGTAAACTCGCTTCAGCCCCGATATTGCCATTGCCTAATCCCACCGAACCATTTGGCATTAGGACGGATGCTAGCAATGACGATATAGGGTGCGTTTTGGTCCAATACGGACCTACTAACGAGAGTTTCCCCCCCATAGCGTGCACTATCCGAAAATTATTACCTTGTGAAAAGATCTACGCAGTGATTGAGCGAGAGGTCCTGGCTATCATATGAGGAATTAAAAAAATAATGTATTTAAAAGGCTCCGAGAATTGTATAGCCGATAGCCTGATCCGAAATCCGTTAGATTCCACTCCCAATGAATCCTGAGCCTAATATTTTATTTTATTTTAAATATTTCTCAGTAAATTTCGGTCTCAAATATGAACCCCTTTTGTAAATAAACCTTACCCATTATTTTGTAACCGAGGCAGATGTTCCCTGTTCTGAAAACTCAGTATTTATAAGCCCCAATGTTTTAAATTAGTCCCTTTTTATAATAGTCAATCTATGTACATTTTTCAAGTCTCTAGGTATTTATTTTTGCTTTTTTTATTTATTTAAAATGTATCCCATTACTATTTTGTTTGTGATGCGAATTTAATCCTTTTTTTTAATTCTGTATTCCGTGTGGATTTAGGACCGCGTATATTTTTTTCTTCCATTTTGTGACGCGAGGTATTGTACACCTATATTTATTTATTTCTCGAGATGTCACTTCTCCCAGAAGATCCATCTTAAGGGGAAAGGAATGTGTGTGTGTGTGTGTGTGTGTGTGTGAGAGAGAGAGAGAGAGAGAGAGAAAAAGAGAGAGGGAGAGAGAGAAAGAGAGAAAGTGAGTTGCGCAAATAAAGAGAAAAGGAGTATCTCATGGACGAAGAACATTCCATCAGAACCTTTCCGAAAAGAATACTTCCCCGGGTGACTACTCCAGGTCTCCTCCAGAAAATCGTAAGCCATTACATTTTATTTTTCATCGTCGAAAAGCCGTGACGCTCTCCGACCGCAAGGCTCACTTTGTAGTCTCCTCCCGATCCCTTTCGGGTAATGATTGTGCCTCGTACGGCTCAGACAATATCATTCATTATTTGTAAATTCATTTCAATTTTTATTTGTCAGGCGATTAACGAAATAGTTAAAGTGTATCATTCTTGTTAATCTCATTTGTTGTTTGTATCGTATTAAAGTTTATTTTGTTTCACTTGTTTATATCCTATAACCACCCGAAGCCTGTTAAAATAGTATCTAAATCGGCCAATATTAGAATTTGCACTCGTCTTTAATCCGCACGTACTTAAAAGGGAGAGAGTCCCTATATTAGCTTCTCGCTTTCTTCCCCACGTCAAGAGAGGGCAGCAACGGTCAAGAAGGACAACCTGATCCTACGACAACTCTAAATTAGCAAGTAAAGTTTTAAAGGACAAGAAATCCTTTCCTTCATTAAAATTTTATTTTATTGGTGTTAAATAGCTGTACACATATCCACTCATCTTAAGTTGTAAGTAACTACTATTCTACTCTAGTACATCACCCCTGTAACAGTAATCAATTTCGATGTGTCTGTCAATTTGATCATTGACCGAGTGCCAAGTCTAACAAAATTCTCTTTTCTTCTCTTCGCACTCGGATAATGATCAACACATTAACAGACACAGAAATGAATAAATGCTACAATGCCCTCAGATAATATTTCTTTTATCGTATTAATGGTATTAATATTAATATTATTCTTATTAGTATTATTGCTATTAAAATATGTATTATTCCCTTAATAATAGCATTAGTATAATTTTAACAGTATAATTACTATTATTGGTGTTATAATTGCTATTGTTATTCATCCTCCGTTTGCACATTTTAATTTATTCATAAATACTATTCTTGTTATTCCGAAAACTTAATTGCATTATTTAGCAAATTTGTATTTAGAACATTGTAAACCAAGTAGTAACTCCCACGCATGGCCGAATAGTTATCACCTTGCTCAGTCATATCCACTAGGGTGATAATGACTCAACCCTATGCCTATATAAGGCTGAACGTACACAGAGTATTTTATTGTTCTCTGACGATGAGTTTTTACTTAAATCCGAAAGATTAGCAAATAAAAGATTAAAACTCAGTCTTTCATTTTCGTTTTAAAATATGTTTCCTGAACTTCAAGTTTTTCGGGATACAATGAGTGGAATTTAATTTAGGACTTTTAAAAATAATAGTATAAGAAATTCATATTGTAACCGTTGAACAATTGGCTGAAAACTTGTATTCAACTCATTCCACTGTGCTTTGCCATTTAAAGGAGATAGGGCAGTTGATTCTTTGCCACTTGTACTGCGTAGAAATGCAACAAAAAAATTCGACATTTGGTGCTCTTTGCTTTCTCTACTAAAAAATAAGAGGGCATTTTTAGTAGGATTATTGCACGAGACGAAAAGAGGGTTATGTAGAATAATTCTAAGCGTTATAAATAATGGATTAGTCCTGGGGAAAAACAATATCCCAGCCGAAAAGGGGCCTCATCCACGGATAATTCTCTTGTACGTTTGGTGGGAGGGATATGAATCGCATGATCTATTTCGAACTCCTTAACTAAACTCAGTCTATCACCAAAGAGGTTTACTGTGCTCACCTGGATTGTTTACATGCATTAATTTAAGAAAATAAATTATTATTTATCAAGAGAAGACGAGTGTTCTTTCATCAAGATAACGCATGACCTCAGCCTCACATCATAAGTGATACCATACAAAAGCTTACCAATTTTGATTTAGCCATTCTTTCGAATGACCTCGAAAGAATGAAGATGTAAATTCTAAAAGAAGTCGAAAAACCTAAAAGAACTTTTTAAACTAAAGGTCAAAAACTTATACTTATTGAATTAATAAATAAAAACTTATTTAAATACAAATAACTTCAAAGAGTTGTTAGATTTCTATCTATAAAATATTGTTAAATATGAAAATAAAAACTCAAGTTGGTGCAGCTGTTTCCCTGCCGGGCAACAAAGATATTGGGAGAGGAATAGACGAAGGTACTTCTCAAAATTTAAGAAGGCTACAGCCAGGTAAAGCTCCCGGACTCCATCATCATCACATATGTTGCGCACGCGAGTACTGAGCCCACAAATTTTAAAGGTTTCACCCACTCAGAATGGTCTGTAACGTAGAAGTTGGTCTGAAACCAACGCCTGTTTTTCACTAATATTACTACATGTACCTTTGTAACAGAATTAAGAAGTTTTTTAATTCGATACTCAATAATTTCGGGTATTCCTCAAACGAATTACCAATAGAGAAAACTTTTTACTTAAAAGTCATACCTGTTCTTGCGTTTATGTGAGGTTGCTTCTTCAGCCATTCTCGAATGTGCTCAATATCATCAACGGTGGTGGTTGGGTCTTCATTCAATTGCTCTCGTGCAATGTTTTGCAGTTCTGGACTCAAATCTTTCATGTAATCCATAGCAACACCCTTTCAAACACGACCACACTAAAACTTTTAGCTAATATGATATTTTTTTCTAGGTACCCTTTTCATCGAAGCTAAGTTTGTGCTGAGTAATGATGAAATTACAGCATATAAACAGCTTATCAATTTTATCAGAAATTCGGTGGTTTGTGATAATAGAAAAGGAATAAGATGCAATAATTGATCAAAATTTCTTGTGTTGTGAAGATCGTATATTTAAGCTCATAAATTCCTTTGTAAGTATCATTGGTTTGTATATGTTCGTTTGTAGTTTTCTTTTTAAGGGTTGTGAATTAGCCGAGTGAGAACACTGCTTGCCACTATTAATGAAGCTATACTGTATTTATTATGGTCAGTGTCGGATAAAATGATCACGGTGCAACATCACAAGCAGAATTGAAAAAATTAAACAAGTACATAATTTTATGTACTTGAGGAGGTAGGTATCAGATGATGGGCGATCCAAGTATGAAATTAAAAGAATTATTGTACCTGCCAAAAGGGCTTTTGTCAAAAAGGAAAATATTCATACTAACAGAAGTCTATCCATAGACAATAAACAGCTTAATGAAGGTGAAGTGTGGGCGGTATTGAATAATGAATGTTAGTCATAGATAATATACAGATACAAAAAAAGAAGAGAATCTCAGGAAATGTTGTGCTGGAGAAGAGCCATGGAAGTGTCTTAGACCGAAAGAAAAACTAATCAAAGATTCTTGATAATTGGAACAAACTGGGAACTAATGAGGAGAATAAAAATGAAAAATATTAGCATATCAAGTAGAATAACAGACACAAGAGCAAAAGGAAGACAAGGAGAAAATGTTATGGACGGACGAGTAAAAGTGCGGTGGTCTGTTGGCGAGAACTTTATTACAACTCGCAAGAAACAGAAATTAATGGTCTCTAACATGCTTGTAGCCACAGCACACTTAGATAAGGTAAGGTTGGATAGAGGCACATATTTTGACCCGTAGCTCAGCTGCCACATTAAATACCAAAGGGTACAAGTCAGTGGTAACACCCTGTAGGAAATCGATATCCCACCCTCAAAGCTGAGGCCCTGCTCGATAACCGCAACGTGCTGGCATTTTTGGCGGCGTAAACCTATTACTTACCCCCCCTCCTCTATCCCCTCGTCTCGAGTATCACCAGAAAGGCCTTAACCCAACCACATAATGTATTAATCATCACATTTTGGGTCCGCTGAGCCTAACATTGGTTAAACCGGCAATATTTCCACTAAGAGAGGGTATTTAATTTCACTTCATTGACGAAATTAGAGGAGAGTTGACCAAATGGCAGAAGGTGCCTTTAGGGCTCGATGAAAGACGCTCTGAGAAAAACGGTTAGAGGAGGAGATTTAATTCCGCCATCCCCCCCATTCTTTCCCTACCCCCAGTGGGGTGGCGAAGTATATATGCCGATTACTACCGAAGAACAAAGAAGATCGAGTTTGCGATCGAGACAACGAAGTGCGGCGAAGTGCCGGGCAACCCTACGAAAGGAACACAGAAGAAGCTCATGCTGAGCCAGTTCCTGGTGATCACGCCGAACTTTAAGTTAGCTTGTATTGAGAAACCAGTTCAACTAGTTCTGGTGAAAGAAACCCCTATCCTGGTGTACAGCAAAACCCAGAGATAATCCTCGCTATTGAGGAATACCCCAAAATGAACTCCCTCAAGCACTCCCCTTCGTCAAAGGATTCACTCGTTTGTTCATCGCTCGTCAGTGCGAATTATTCCAAGATTAAGCCGAAGAGTGAAATAAACATACTTTTCCTGTGCCGTGGGAAAATCATCTTACCAAGAAAACGTGCTTAACGCCATCCGTCGTACGCACCAAATTCATATGTCGCTTTAAAAATATCCTCGCGCCAGACAAACATCTGGGGCGGCAAGGAAGACGCCCACGCGCCTGCCCAAAAACAACATTCTTGGGGGCTACATAAAAATTGAGGCCAAGGTCAGTCTCAAACCCGATTCTCGTGTGGTTTGTAAAGGTAAATGAATTCCATTATCTGTTTCTATGAAGGTACATTAGCGTTCAATATTAAAGTAAGCTTTGGGTCAACCATTACTGTATATTCAATTGTTTAATTTAGTAAGTCTCACTTAAACTTGTTTAATTCAAAACTGTGTAGTTTGTTTGTTAGATTTAAATTTTGGTCCATGTTTTACTTAGAGGTCTAGTTTCTTAGAAGTATTTAATTCAACCCTCAAAACGCTGAGCATGGCACTAGAAACCCTCAAAGATTAAAAAAAAAATAACGTAATAATAATAATATAATATAACACTCTTAGAGAGAAAACTTAATGAAGGAGTTTTTGAAGTACGTAACAAACCTATACATACGTACACTACCACTTGGTCCTTGCAATACCACGACCCCCATCCCTTCCAAACATCCCTCAAAAGTAACTCAGCGTTGAACTTTTCTTTTCCTTTTAGATAAGGAAACTGGCGCCAATCAGCAGGGGAAAAGACTGAAAAGGAAGAGAAATGTGTGACTGCAGTAAAACGATAAGCTTAGATGATCTTGGGATGTTTATAATCAATAGGAAAATGCGCCTTATTTCTGCATTTTCTTCCTGCGTTTCCTCGGAGATGAGTTGAAAAATGACCGTTGATATACATAGCAATAGTTATTGATGCGTCATATTCCTAGTCGAATTGGCGGTGCAAAGAAAAGAAAAATCAAGATTATTTGAGGGTTATTTCTGGGAAATCGAGAAGATAGTGCCTATTTTTGTTGTCATTTCTCCATTTGGTCTTTATAGCTCTTCTTGTTCTGCCAAATTCCTGTTTCTCTTATATCAGCTTGACTAAGTTACACAATAAACTCATGACTTCGACCTAGGGTAGAGTTCCTGATGAATTTTGTCCTCTGATTCGTTTGCAGGGAGAGTCACCTATATGTATATATGTCAGTGTTGCGTAATTTTTATAGTCGTGTGGTTCAAACATTACTTGCATCCAATTATAACCAATTATTAATGGACCTATTGCCAAACCCGGCTCATAAGACCTTCCCACATAACTCAAAACACACCTTCTATCAGAGACCACCACCGACAACCCAATTTCCGCACACACATTTATTTTTTTAATAAACAATTATTTGTAACGTCATCTATGTGTCTATAATATTTGAAAAATTGTTGTGACGGTGGACTATGTATCCCTACTCTTTTTCATCGTATGGCACTCACTCATGTCAACGCAATTAAGATGCAACATAGAAGGATTATTTCGTTTATATTTGTGTTGAAGAAGATGGCCATTTTAATAAGATTTATTGCGACAATTTAATTCAGATATCACAATACTTTGCGGTATTATAATAGATATAGAATGTAAGAAGATAGAGTTATCTCACTAATGAAGAAGGCGAGAAAAGTTTCCCATGGAAACACGTAGGCACTGACCAAGAATAAGGGCCATGTGAAATGAAGCATCTTGTAAATACTTATGGGTTTCTCCGTTTAATGAGTTAATATTTAATACGAATAAAGTGAATTTATGGATAATAATAATACATTACTAATATTATGTTGCGATTGATTGCTGACATGAAAAGATAATTTCTATATAAATGTTAATAGTAGAGTTTCAGGATACTAATATATATATATATATATATATATATATATATATATATATATATATATATATATATATATATAAATATATATATATATATATATATATATATATATATATATATATATATATATATATAATATATATATATATATATATATATATATATATATATATATATATATATACTCTACTTCAGGTCCAGAGGGAAGCCCTATTGCTCGATCTAGAAGGTAACACTCAAGGGGTGAGTGTTACCTTCCAGATCGATGACTAGGGCGTCCCTCTGGACCGGAAGTAAAGTGAGTTGTCTAATATTGCGATACCTTAACCACCATACCATATATATATATATATATATATATATATATATATATATATATATATATATATATATATATATATATATATATATATATATATATATATATACACTCTACTTCAGGTCCAGAGGGAAGCCCTATTGCTCGATCTAGAAGGTAACACTCAAGGGGTGAGTGTTACCTTCCAGATCGATGACTAGGGCGTCCCTCTGGACCAGAAGTAAAGTGAGTTGTCTAATATTGCGATACCTTAACCACCATACCATATATATATATATATATATATATATATATATATATATATATGAGCAAAAAAATGGGGACGAAATTCATAATTCTCTGAAGGAAATATCAACGAAATTTTAATATTTTCTTAAAACAATTGAATATATATATATATATATATATATATATATATATATATATATATATATATATATATATATATATATATATATATATGCAATTTGGATCAGTTGGTTACACCATGATTATGGAAGAAGAGGTCAACCGAAGCTGTGGGAAAATCTTAACTTTAAAAAGATCTTCGCTTACTACGTGATTGATAACAGTGGTAATGAAGACATGTTTTGAAACCGAAAGTGTAATGATATTGGTTAGGAAAATAAGCAGAACCGAAAGGGGAAGCTTGCATACTGGTGGTGCACAGTGACTCCTCTGTTTAATTTTAAGGTTTTCAGTATGAGTTAATTTTAAGCTACATTTAAAATCAAACGCTTCATTTGAAAACGGATCTTATTTTGATAGAATTCAAAATTTGTATTAGGGCAATTGGATTTTAATATTAATTTTTAGTCGCGGGAGACTATATCTAACTATGTGGGTCGGTCTCAGTTTTGCGTTGTGTTTTTTGGGGGTAATAAAATTGTAACCTTTCGTCGATTATAACGGAATTTGAAACCCTTATGTTGGTTTACATTCTCTTTCGATTAATATAATTACCAATGTCCTCCTAAGGTTAGCCCGGGAATTATTTGGCAATAACTTCATAACTATTTGGCCGATCCTAACGAAATTTGAAACCCTTATGTTGTTTTACATTATCTTTCAAATGATATATGTAATTTCCAAAGTCCTCCCGATGTTAGTCCGAGAATTATTTTGTTTTGGTCAATAACATTATAACTATTCAGCCGATTCTTACGAAATTTGTACGCATTATGTTGTTTTACATTTTCTTCAAATGATACAATTGTCAAAGTCCTCGCAACGTTAGACGGGGAATTATTTGACCATAATATTATAACTATTCAGCTGATTCTAGCAAAATTTGAAACCCTCATGTTGTTTTACATTCTCTTTGAACGATATAATTAGCAATTTTCTCCTAAGGTTAGTCCGGGAATTATTGAAAGTTTTGAAGGTCTTAAGGTCATAAACCAGAAAAAGGTGAGAGTACGCGGCTTTTGGTCAGCAGACCTTGTTTGTACTTATACTCTGTAGATAACTCTTCTTGCAGGATTCAAAAGTAACCTTCCTCCCATCCTTCTCAAAATATTTGTTATGGCAACTCTCTATAAGGTGTACGACAAATTGATTTTCTGCCTACCATGCTGACGGGAATCAGCGCCCCACTTGACCCCAGTTAGCTTCTTCTCCTTAGCAAACCCCTATCTCGCCTTTCTGCACCAACTCTCTTTCATCCTGTCTTCGTCTTTCTATCATCTTTTTCTATTCTCTCTCACTTTTCTTACCATTCGTTGGCCTTCTCTTACACTACGTATGGATCTCCACGGTTACGGTTGCTCTCCTTTTGCACAATCAAAAAGATTTTGTACCAAGTGGATTTTCGCTTGGTGACACCGACCTCTCCTATGCCTCTCATTAAGCGAGATCCGACTTATCCACAACGCAGTTGCAAAGTTTTTTCAGGGTTTCCCAAGGTGTGGTGCTGATGGAGTATATAGTCCGTCAAAGTGGCCTCAATCACCTGGAGTATGCAAGACATCCCCACTCGCCCGATCCCTTATTGGAGTCAAAGTAGAGTCCTCTCGGGTAGGGTCAGTGAATTTATACTTACCGGGTTTTTGTGATTATATGCCCCTTGATTCTCTACTCATTCTTGATTGGGGGGCTACACTCTTACCACCCTCTTCCGATAAAGAAGTTTCACCTTTATCTCTTTTAGAGATGCTCTCGGCTATCTCCGTTTGTTCAAAGGAAGTGACTTTCACCAATGTGCTCTTTCGGGGGCCCATTCAAATATCCTCTAGCGAAGAGGTTGTTTTCTCATCTCTAATAGATACGGGTTCAGGACTTCCCTCCCACCTCCTTCTGCGTAGTTGCCTTCGAGTGACTCTAGTCTAACGGTGGGCTTCAGTATACTTTTTCAAGGGCCCGCTGAAGATTCTCCTAGCGGAGAGGGTACTTCTTTCTCTCAAAATAAGAAAGTTTCAGTGGTTACTCATTACTTCCTTTCGAAGAGTTGCCCCCATGCTACTCTTCATTTTCAGCGGATCCCTCATTGCTTTCTCAAGAGCAGCCAAGAACGCGGCGAGGTAGAGGACAATCCACCTCGGTCCCTCCCCCCGATAGTAGAAAGTGAACTAGCTCAACTCCTTTACAGGGCTAAGAGGTGCCATCGCCGTCCCATGGGCTTTACCAAGACACCTCGTCAAATTGAGGTTTGTGACGTTGATGGCAACGGGGATGCCAACTCCCCCTTTCTTCTCAATGCGGTTAGGATTTGCAAGTTCCAGTGATATTCGTGAGGAAACATGGGCCTTTCCTTTCTCCAAGAGAACGTGAGCGCAAGCTCGAACCCCACGCCAGTGGTAGACTCATTCGCGACCGCTTTCTCCACATTCCCTAGCCGATAAGCTGCTCTGTCAGCATTCAATGCACGTCGTGATGTCGCTGAAAGCCAGCAACTAAACTTTATCTCTGGAGGCGGAGAACCCTTCAATGACAGGTTTACATTGAGTGAGTAGCATTCCGCTCTATTTCATGAGTGGACAACGCCACAGAGGTGAGCGAGGCATGGCATTTAAATACTTTTGAAAAGTATTTAAATACTTTTTGCAAATACTTTACTGATAATAGATGTATATAGCTATTAAGAAGCTGTAATGCTTGTTTAAGCATGTCGCAACTTGTATGACGCAAACGGTTAACTGCGTGAGCCGGGGAGGGAAGATTATTTGCATCAGTTCAAATTCAGTTAACAGATGGTCACAGTTGCGTTCGGTTGTATAGTGAGAGCGCTTGCGTTATTTTAACTGCTGCAGGGCAAGTTCAGCTTCTTCGAAAGAGTGTGAAATAGATAGATTAGAGAATAATAAAGTCGAGGAAGATAAAGAATCAGGTAATTATAGTCATCCTTTACTAGATGGTAAATTTTTTAAAGTGAAAACTTCCGGCGGAAAAAAGAAGTGTATATGTACATCATGCAATGGCAAAATCTCCGCGGCAACCAATGCTACTTCCAATCTACGCTTTCATTTGAAGGTAAGAATTGAATTGAATTAATTGAATTAACAAGTTTCACTATTTCTTATTTTTAAAAAATGGAAAATGCTAGTAGCTAACGATAATGTTAAGCAGCGTAGGTTTACTATGCACGAACCTACCTGCTTCCTTTTGCAACCTCTTTATTTATAGTGTATGCCTATGAATTTAACGTCAATTATGGCAACGTGAAACAAATGTCCTTCAATTATCTGATCATGTACATTTATCAACAGAGAAAGCGTCCTGTTTTGGTGGAAAAAGCGGATAACTACGTGACAGCTCAAAGAAAAGATTCAAAAAGAAAATGTTCAGTATTAGACGATGGTCCTTCATGCAGCAGTGTTAAAGTAAAGACATTTCCGGAGTGTTTTGTGGTTAATACTAAGAAGGTCAAACAATCTGTTGTTGATAAGCTGATTGCAGATCTTATCATACAAGTGTGCATTACCTATCAACCATGGAATAACCAGCTTTTGTGAGATAAATTAAAGGTGAGTTCTGAGTTACAAATGTTGTTTACGATTATAGTATTAATAGTACAAGTTAAGAAGCTCTTATTAAGATGGAATACTAAATAGTTCGGATCATTGGTCACTACCTAGGCTATATAACGAAGTTAAATAAAGTAAGAGATATACAAACACGGAGGTTAATATATTGCAATAATTTCATGAGAATCTACATACATATATTCTTAAAGCGCGCTATCATTTACTTGAAGATATTATTGAATAAATTTTTTTCAGGAATAATTAGTACAATTATTGCTCGATTATATGTAGTTATTAGATGAATCCCTATAACGATGTATTTCGTTATAGTAGCAATACCTGTATATCATTATGTCAAAACTAGCATGCCCGTCGGTCAAAAATGTAGGAAATAAAGCTTGATAATGTATAAATTCCTAACAATACTGAAAGTCAATATTTTACTATGTAATTCTGAATATGAAGGATTAATATTATATTTATGAATTAATGTACCAGTCCTATATATCTATAGAATATTCATATAGCTACATTTGATATATACAATTTTATATGCATAACATAGAGTCGATTTAACTGTAAAAATCAATTTCACTCACAATAATCACACATTCCACTACCGCAGGTCTAAATTCTTCAGTTGACTTCATTTCAAAGCGTACGCTAGGCCGAAATCTTATAGAAGAAGAGAGAGTGACAAGAGCTCTACTTAAGAATAAATTAGACAGCACCTCTTACTTATGTCTTACTGCAGATATTTGGTCACTCGTCACCGTAGTTTTTTATGCGTTACAGTTCATTGGGTATGTTAAGATTTTGCTCTCTATGAAATATGAAATTGAAAATGTCTTTACAGTTAAGGTGTTATCAGCTCTTGGCTGAAAGCAGCCCTATATTTTGGGGAAATTTATCTCAATTATATTAATATGTAAAATTTAGGAAACATTTATGAGACAAACATTGGACTGTTATTTCATTTTTTTCAGCTTGAGGTAGCTGCTCTTGACCGTCACAGTGGAGTATTGGCATGCCCTTACTTCGAAGGAGAACATAAATACATCAAGATTGCTTAAGATATGGAGAATATCATCAATGAATACGATATCCCCCTGCAGAAAATCACGAGCACTGTCACTGATAACGGCTCTAATTTTGTTAAAGCTTTTAAGGAATTTGCAGTCATTGCTACAAATGTGTCCACAGATTCAGAACATGGAATCCAGGTAGGTAAAGAAGATCAGGGCGAGCACGAGCTGGAGGATAATTTCTTAATGAGAATTGCCTTAGATCAGGAAGAACACCTTTCGTTTGACGCATGCAGCTTCAGCCTACCTAAGCATGTCCGCTGTACTTCACCCACACTCAGTCTCGTCGCCATAATTGATGCAAATCAGGCACTGCAAATATCTTCTTTTGCAAATATCAACCATGCTGCGATAAGAAAATGCTCAGCATTATGGAACAAAAGCGGTCGTCCAAAATCAGCAGAGATTATCAAAACTGATATCAACTGCTCACTAAAGGTGTCTTCAAATGCAAGGTGGAACTCTGTGTTTGATGCATTATTATTACTTTTAAAACACAATGACAAATTACATCAACTCATGACGTCTCTTGAACTTCCAGTGTACAGAAGTCACTAAATTGAATTTCTCGGGGAGTATGTCTCAGTCTTGGTTCCTATTGCAGTGGCATTTGGTCGCCTACAGGGAGAACAAAACTGTTTTGATCGAGAATTGCTACCTACCTTGCTCACTGTGGCGAAAAGCTAAAGAGCCTTCAGTCACGTTCTCTGAAATTTTGCCAACCTCTTCTATGTGCAGTCACTAAGGGCTTTGAAAAGCGCTATCAATCTTATTTAATCTTGGCAAATGAAGCCAGCGTTACAGATGCCATTATTGCATCAACAAATCATCAATTCTTCAAACTCTGCTGGTTAGATATCAGTATTTCATGGGACAGTTTAAGCCACCAAGACTCCGTTAAAAATATTATGATTCAAGTGATTAAGTGTTTAGAAGAGGGACCCGATGCTGAATCATTCAGTGGTGTATTAGACAGTGACGATTATTTTGAATTTACAACAAAACCCACTCAAACACGATCAACCGCAGATTTAGAATTGTTCAGTTACCTTTAGGATTCAAATAAAAGACTTTTAAGTTTAGATAGATATCCAAATATAAAAAGTTATTTATTAATTACAATACCACCCTTCCGTTGTCAACTCCTGTGGAAAGACTCTTTTCTTTAAGGGTATTGACCTTATCTCAAAATAGAGTTCTTTATCTGATGAAACATTTCAGCAACTTAGATTACTTAAATGTAATGCTGATATAAATAGCTGAATGAAAATTCATTCTATGGAACTTTCTATTTTTTGTAGTACCTAAGTCCAATTGTCATCAAATCCTACATTGGTAATTAAAATATACAATTTCATTTTAATGGATCTTTTTTTGTTGTGATACCAATGGTCCTTATCGATTGCCTTTATATATCATGTATTCTAAATGTATTTAAAAATGTATCTAAATACATTTAATGTATTTAAATACTAAATACATTTTCAAAATGTACTTAGTATCTAAATACATTTTTATCATGTATTTAATATTTGGTATTTAAATACTCTAAATCTATTTAGTGCCCATCTCTGGATTCTCTATTGTTTTTATAGCGATCCTTTGTTAGTTCGAAGCTTGATTACGAATGAGAGATTTAGGCACCGAGTCGTTAGAACTACAGGAACCCCCCCACACCCACGGTTCTTGCGAGACTGTTTGTGGATTGCGGGGAGGTGCTAATGGCTCTTAAGGCATCCGCTGGCAATCTAGATTGTGCCTATACCACAGAGAGACGTCAATCATAAGTCCTCTGGTTATATGACTAGTGAACTCCTTAGAGAGCTCAGTGGTGCCTTTGTTTTTGCCCAAGACACTACCATCGATGGTAGTGTCCTTTTAATATTTGTCACCACGTCTCTTCAGACTCTGAGGGGGGGGGGGAGGCTGCGAGAAGTTTGGCACCTACAAGTACTGTGACAGCAACAACCTATTCCCCGAGAAGTTCCTTCCTTGCAGCGGGCGAACGGTTTCCTATCTTGATTGAGTTTCACACCATCGACGTAGGTCCAAGAGCTTCTCCTGATTCCAAGGAGAAGTCTTCCTTTTATTTCTCTCACGAGAAGAATCGAGAAAGAGAATCGAATTCTCGTAAAATCAGTATCGTCGCGCGAAAGACCTTTTTTCATCTTTGGGCCGACGGTATTTCTTTCACGCCTTCGAGCCATCTCTGAGTTTACGGCGGTGCGAAAAAAGGCGACGGAGAATTCAAGGCGAGAGGTGCGTTTAGAGATACGAGAGGGCACGCAGCTAGTGTCGGAGTGTTTCTGCGTACACCTATTTCCCCGGTATTTAGACGTCTACAGTACCCTAAACTGAAGTAACGCATGTGAAAGTACATACAGTGAGATTCAAGATGTCAACATCGCCAAGTTTCATACAAAATGAGGTTGAGCTCTTCAGTGCCAATTAGAGACTACCCACCCACTCTTATGACCTATTATGACCAAGACCACGCCTTCAATTATCCCCACACCAAATTGTCCCTTTATAGCGACGGTATTTTGGACACATATTCCAATGTACTCTCCCCTCCCCGTAAACAGGCAACCATTACCGACAAAACAATTCATTCGTGAATCTTTTATTGTAGGGGCGAATATATAAAATTCAACAAGGTATTAAATTAAACACCTGAAATTTAACACGACAGAATTTGCGATACGGATATCCATAGATCTAAAATAACAATACATGATATTCAAATTTAAAGTGAAGCCTTGTTATCTACTCAATATTTAGTTTTCTGAATGATCCTTCAATGCCAAAAACATCTAAGCAGGTTTTTGGTTTCTCAGGACGTTTGGATTCATCGACTGTGTATTTCTCTTCTTCTCGGAGATAATCTCTGTTTTCATCCAATTTCTGGATCCAGTAATCTGATGATGAGGAAAAACATAAATCTACTGTTAATAAAAATTTTGCAGTCATAACAAAAGAACAGTAATGATATACTACCACTGCAAAGACCAAATGTTTAATTTAAGAGCAATATACATATATTATATAGGATCTTAAGTAAAACTGCGGTGTTCATAAAAATTTAAGCTCACCCGTTATATCCTTGATAGTACCATCCCTCCCTCCGTATTCTGCCGGCAGAATATCTTTTGGAACATGTTCGTGAAGCGACGTCAAATCGCTTCCATGGAAATGCGTCTTAAAGGAAATATTTCAAGTCTTAAAATACAAGGAATTTTAATTTCTTAAGGATATATATCAGGGTTCCAAAGAATGTACTTAAAGTTCTACTAATCATATTTACTTTTATAAGCGGGCTAAATAACTCGTAGCCTTTGAAAAAGAACACGTTAAGCTAATTTCACAAGTCTCTTACTCAGATTACCCGTGCTTTATACGAGTACTTTCTACATATTTTCAGTTCCCCTATCATTATTTCTGCCTTTATACCTTTCTTCCCATAGGCTTACTTGGTATGTATTTGCTTGTTTTATCTTCTTAGGCGTTAGGTAAATACAACAAAATACAAGTGTAATCCATTTGAAAGCAACCTCAGGAGAAAGTAAGCACATCTTACAATTCCAAGCAACAGGACAAACCCTTCCTCTTCCTGGCCATTAGCATTATTAGTGCGGACCAGGGCTGGATGAGAATAACTTGAAAGGCAATGGACTCAACAAGTAAGTCCAAATTTCATGGACCATCGTAGATACAAACACTATTCTTTTTACTCTCTGTAATCAACAACTTAATTGAGAGTACCGCAAGCATAAAATGAGTGATACAATAATTACAAAGAGTATTTGAAGGGAAGAAATTAATAAATTATAGCCGAAATCGACGAAATTCATGAGAATGTATTTTAAGCCCGGTAGAATGAAAAAGATATCTATGCAGCAAAATATAAACCAAGGGTAGCATGAAGTGCTTTAACAATAAAGTAACGATTGGATACTTATATAAAGCGGGTATCTCGCTTCTCACTTTCATACTTAGGATACAATCATTTGTATAAATATATGAATTAAGCGATCTTTAAAAATGTACATTATATTTTAAAGCGCAACTCTTCGCAGGATATGATGACACATGCACTCCTTGTATTCAACACTTTCCCTTGATGATCAAATTATATACTTCATTTTTTCAAATCCGAAAGATATTGCAGCAAAGGGTGTGCCTTTTAAGCACCAAAACCATGATACTGCTAAAACTTATCTTTGCTTAAATATTTCTCTGAAAAAAATGCCTCAGAATTCGCTATATGTAAGATCCAAATCCTTTTATGCTTAACGTTATACGCTTCCGGAGCCACTCAATTTTCAAGATTGGGTAGAAAAATTTTCCCCATTCCAGTTATCGTAAAAGTAACAAATCAACTGACATTGTTGAAAACTGATCTATCCTTATCTATCCTTATTAGGTTAGCATTAGTAATCTCTCTTCCAAACAAATAATAACTGTTCCCTCCCGATATGAGATTGGAAGACTCAGTAAATTAGGCAATAGCTTCTACTGGGTAACATTTTAAGGGTTAATAATGTTTTAAATGAGCCCTAACTCCTCACGTATAAGTGTTGAATAAAAACTTTGTAAACTCTAGATCGGAGGGAGGGGGGCATTCTGAGCAAATTCTGTAATTTGTAATTTGAATATAACCATACAGCCGTTTTGCTCTCCACCCTTGTGTCGTACGAGGTCTTTCTTAGAAAAAAAACAAGCACTATGTCGAGTCACTTTGAGAACTTAAGGTCGAAACGAATTACACCAGAGAGAGATGATAGTATTTTGCTAAGAAAAAAATAGCAAATAAAACGCTTCAAATGCAAATCCATCAAAGTGGATTTAAGATCAACGACGGAACTGTCTAACGTCTTTTGTTTAAGGAAAAAGGAATGCCAGCACGGAGGGTGAGAAAATTATGGCCAAAAACTACCTGCAGCAAAAAAACTAAGCCAATTTGACAGAACTAGATTCGGAAAATGTAAGATATACTGTATATATTTAACTAGGGAAGATCAAATAATTTAAAAAATATTTGGGTTCGTAATGATTAAAACTGAACAAATATGATAGATTAATTTATTTTCATCATGCCATCTTCAAGGATGAATTGATCTTTCAGTGTAGCACCAAACTATTCTCGTATTCGTCTATTCGTCTTTTACCAGTAGTCTTTCGACGCAAAGAGTGCTTCAAACAAACTTTCAAAATCTCCCAAAAGGCATGGTTTGGAGGTTGATATCTTTTTATGACATCAGGTGGCGGCATAATGTAGATGGCACTAAACGGCAGGATCATTATAATTTAAAACTGAAATTACGGCTGCTGCCTCAGGTACGTTAATGAGCACTAAATCAATGAAGAAATGCAATAGATGTACCTCATATTCATGCAGTAGGGGGGCTACTTTCCATAGGGTAAAAGGACTTGGCAGAGTCCACATATGAGCCACATAGAAAATATATGGACAATTTTAAAACAAAAAAATATATAACAAATAAAATTAAAAAAGTAGAAGCATTAATTAGAGTGTGGTACAAAAAACTGACCTAAACTATTCTGCAACTCTTATCTATTCCATTATGCCAAAATCGCACTACTTCACTAATAAGGGCTAAAATGTAGTTTGCAAATTATTGTGGATATTAGCTTTTGAAAATTTGAATATAATGTTTAATTAAAGTGACAAAGATAATTATCATATATCTTAGCCATTTTTTTTAATTCGCCCATCTGGTGACTGCCTTCTAGGGTAAAAGTCGCCGTAATTAAAATTAGACTAGCCTAGTTCTAGGCTATTCTAAAATTCGAAAAAAATACATGGGAACAAAAGACAGAAAAACAAAGAACAAAAAAGGAAGGAAGCACGTTACGGCGTCAGGGGAAGGCCCGCCTTTCCCTTGCGCAGGGAAACAAAGACAGACAAAAAAAATGGAAGGAGGCCAGCCTCCTCTCCAAAGAGTCGGATAGTCCACAAGTCTGTGTAGACGAACCCGTCCCGACTACAAGAGACAAGGGGTAGTCTCCTCGTTCACCCATATACTGGGACAGGTAACGTGCGCGAAGATCACACAGACTGGGACATTCAACAAGAATGAGCTGATGAGTCAAGGGGACAACGCAGTCGTCACAATAAGGCGAAGGCGGTGCGTCCCGGGAGTTTGCCCAATTCAAAGACGATAGAAAGCAACCTGAAGCCGTCGCGGCATTGGGGGATAGGTCCATGGAAACAGTAGCGGCGCAATGTGACGCAACTTTGAGTTACCCTCGGCCGTCTGCAATTTCTATGCCACGCAGCCCAGAGGGGTGCCCTGATTCCTGCCATGTAGTCGATGTGAGGAAGAGCCAAACACTGGTCTGGTCAGTCAGTGTTCGCTTCTTAGTCTAAGCGTCTCAAACTAGTTAAAAGCAGTAATTTGCAAACTTTTTGCCCCTCTGTATAAAACGCATATTTTTAATAATAATTATATGAAGAAAAAATAAGGTCAATCTTGGGGGTATTTAATTTTTTGTTTTTTTATTAAAGAGCTCATCTGGCGACTGATTACTTGGGCATTAGTCGCCGTATTAAAAACTGGCTTATAACTAGGCTACTTTAAGATAAAATTAGGATAAAAAACAGCCCCCCCCCCAAAAAAAAAGGGAAAGGGAAGTGAGCAGTAAGCAAGCTCCTGCGTCGGGGGAGGTCCCCCCAGCGCAGGAGCGTGCGACCTATAGGAGAAAAAAAAACAAAAACAAAAACAAGAAAAAAAAACAACAAAAAACAAAACAAAAAAACCCTGCTTAAATAATAGCGAGAAGGCCGGTCTCCCCCCCGAAAGTTAACAAGTCCACCAATCAATGTGCACGCACTCGTCCCGAGTACAAAGGACAGGCGGTAGCAACCCCGCCCATCCCGGTACCGGGACAGGTACCGTGCGCGAAGATCACCCAGACTGGGAAATTCGACAAGAATGTACCGAACAGTCTGGGGGACGACGCAGTCGTCGCAATAGGGCGCAGGCGAGCGCTCTATCAAATAGCGATGCGTCACACGAGTGTGTCCGATTCGGAGACGACAGAAAGCGACCTGAAGCCGTCGCGGCATTGGGGGATAGGTCCATGGGAACAGTCGCGGTGAAATGGCACGCAACTTTGAGTTCTCTTCGACCGTCTCCCATCTTCTTTGCTAAGCAGTCCGAAGAGCTGCCGGTATTCCTGCCATGTAGCCGGTGTGAGGAAGAGCGAAACGCTGGTCTGGTCGCAGAGTACTCGCAGACTCTTTGGCACCCTCATCGGCGCGCTCATTCCCCGCAATTCCTACATGTCCAGGAACCCAGCAGAAGATAATCTCGACATCCGCCCGGCTCGCCAAAACCGTGGCGTCACGGATATCGCGAACCAGGGGATGCGGAGATTCCAATGCCGCGAAAGCACTCAGGGCGCTTTGTGAGTCGCTATAGATCACAATCCGGTCTCCGAACCGGGCACGTCGCGTAATCTCCCGTACCGAGTGGTGTATTGCCACCAGTTCGGCCATGAAGACAGACGCAGAGCCCATCTGACTTCAAACATAGGGGATACGGCGTGGAAGCCGACCCCCTCTTACGACTTGGAGCCATCCGTATACACTGGCACGGTTCCAGCGTGACACGAGGTGTGCTCCAGAAAGGTAGAACGCAATACTCCCGGCGCTGTACAAGCTTATGAGCATAGGCATGGCGACAAATAGCCAAATGTGTTACCCTCCAGGGTGGCTTCCTGGGCAGAACCAGGGGCGCCACCGGCCCGAGAGCTATACCTAGCTCTCAAAGGAGTTTCCTAGCCCTAAACCCAAAGGGCTTAGGGTATGACTGGCGTCGCTCGGCGGCATAGACACCGTCGAGATCAGCTGCGGATGCAGTGAGAGCTGTTGGCGACTGAGGGAAGCACCGGGCTCGCGCGTACAGACGATAATGCACTGCACGCGGCGTAGAGCAAGTGGCATCTCCCCAGCATCGAGCAACGGGCTCTCAATGGAAGAAGTGCGGAAGGCACCGGTCGCAAGGCGAAGGCTGGTGTGGTGGATCGAATCCACCTTCCGCAATAAACCCTCTGCTGCGAAGGCATAAAACTCGCATCCGTACTCGATCTTCGAACGAACAAAGGATCTATAAATAAGTGAGGCAGTAGCCCTATCAGCGCCCCAAGCGCTGAACGTCACGGAACGGAGAATATCCATGGCACGGGTACAAGAGACCCTAAGGCTGCGAATATGAGCCTCCACGGGGTGAGGCGTTGGTCGAATACAAGACCAAGGAAACGGTGCGATTCCACCACATCCAGGCGCACCCCATTAAGAAACAAATCTGGGTCAGGGTGGAGCCGTGGATGGCGGCAGAAGTGTACCACCTTAGTCTTGGCCAAAGAAAACCGAAACCTGTGCGCTTCGGCATAGCGAGAGACGCGGTTCAATGCCTGTTGGAGTCGACGCTCCAGAGTTGGCATCTGGGCCGCGCCAAAAGAGATCGAAAGGTCGTTCACGTAGAGCGTAGCGAGAACATCTTCTAACAGCACCGAGGTGATGCCGTTGATGCTCAGGGCAAAAAGTGTGACACTGAGGACACTTTCCTGAGGGACACCCTCTTCCTGCTCCTTTGGGCCGGAGAGATCTCCGCCCCCCCGGACGCAGAATCGACGATCTCGCAAAAATTTAGATATAAACATTGGGATGCGTCCCCTCGCCCACATCCTGTGGAGAGTCTCCATAATACCGTATCGCCATGCGGTATCATAGGCCTTCTCCAGATCGAAAAACACCGTGGCGTAGTGCTGTCTACGGAGGAGAGCCTCGCAGACTGCATTTTCCAGTCGGAGCAGAGCATCCGACGTGGAGTGGAACTTGCGGAGGCCGCACTGTGCAGAAGACAGATGGTCTCCACTGTCCAGGAAAAAGGCTAGTCTAACATTTACCAATTTTTCCATCCACTTGCACACGCAAGAGTTTAAAAAGATTGGGCGGAAACCGGTCGGAGTAGAGTGATCTCTTCCCGGCTTGCGAAAGGCGAGCACAGTAGCGATTCGCCAGGAATATGGGAGAAGACCCTCTACCCAGATCCTGTTGAACAAATCTAACAGAAAGGCCATGCCTCGCTCACCCAGGTGTCGAAGCATGGCGTACGGGACATCGTCCGGACCATGGGCGGTCTCCGTGCACGAAGCAAAAGTGGACCGCAACTCACTCACAGTAAACCTGTCGTTTAAGGGTTCTCTGCCTCTGGAGGTAAAGTCCAGCCGGCGGCCTTCTGCGAGATGACGATGTGCATTGAATGCTGGCGGAGCAGCATCCCGCTTAGAGAATGCAGAAAAAGTGGTCGCTAAGGATTCCGCAACTGACGCGGGGTCTGAGATTGCGGTCCCATTCTCCTGGAGAACGGGAGGGAGGGTCCTGCGAGAACTTGCCCCGAATCCTTTTGACTCACTTCCACACCTCTGCTAAAGGGGTCTTCCCGTTAAGTGAAGACACGTATGCCCGCCAAGAAGATCGGCGGGCGTGCTTCGAAATATACCGGAACCTAGCCCTAGCCCGACGAAATTCCCCGACAGTGAAATCGTTCGGGCGGCCCTTATAGCACATGTAGGCATAACGCTTCTGTTTGAAGGACGTCTCACACTCGGCCGACCAACATGGGAGTGGTCGGCGTGCAAAACGGCCAGACGTCCTAGAAATAGTAGTCAGGCCCACGGCGATGAGCTTGCCGGAGAAGTACTCAACGGCCTCATCTACCGACCTAAACTCCTCGACTGAGATAGAGAATTCAGTCATTTCCTAAAATGCAGGCCACCGTGCCCGCGCCAAGCGGGCAACCCCAATCAAAATCAGGCTGTGCATCCGAAGAGCAAAGAGATAGATCAAGGCAAGAAAATGAAGCGGTTCTCGGGCAGTGATGCGTAAACTCATCCACGTTTAGGACACCTATCTCAAGCTCTTCGATCATATCAGCAAGGACTTGTCCCCTGGGATTTATTGATTAATCTCTCCAGAGAGGATGCCTGCCGTTCAGATCTCCAAGCAAGAGAAAGGGCCTCAGCAACCGGGCGACGACGTGGCGAAAGTCCCCCGCGTTGAAGTTAGCTGACGGTGGAATGTACGCAGAATTGATAGTATACCTCCTATCCAGGTGCAGCTGCCCAGCCACTGCCTGAAAGGAGGTATCTAAATAGAAAGGAAGAACGAAGACATAATGCCGGAGGTAAACCGCGCATCCCCCATCCCTGCCATCCCGTGGTGGTGGGGTCGTAAGACCCTTATACCCCGGGAGGGAGGGAATGAGCATGCCATTAGCATGGTATCCTGCAAAAAGATAGCTAACGGGAAACGGGACGAGACGAGCCTCTACAGCTCCTCTCAGTTGGCTCGGAGTCCACGGCAATTCCATTGAAGGAATACGCCCTCCAGGCATCCTCGAACAGAAGACCCTCACGGAAATGGCCGTACGCTTCTCGGAGGCAGAACCCCGGGCGTGGTTGGCTGGACAAAGCGCCGAATGCGCTGTCGCTTTAGAGGACTTATTGGGGGAGGTTGGGCTTGCCATGCGAGTCTTTTCCTCCCTCCGCCTCGAAATTTTAGGCGGGCGTTGCGGCTTCGGAGGCGGGGGCCCTCTTTTCAAGGAGCCACCATCTTCGAGCCACTCGCTCTACCACTAGGCGTGGGCAAAGGAGCCGAAGCTCCTTTGTTGCTGTCCTGCTTTCGGGGGACAGCTTTAGGAACCCCGGAAGATAGCATTGCGACCAACTTCAGGGGTGTTGCCAACTATGAGTCTAACGACTCGGTGGAGGCGCGTGGCCGTTTCGCCTTACGAGGAACGGTCACGCTGGGGGAAGAGGGGGGAGCCCTGGTTTTACCCGGGTCTGGGTATGAACCATTTTTGCCGCCAGCTTTACCAGGGGAGTGCCTGGGTTGAGTAGAGCCCGCAAAAGGGCTCTGAATGTGCGCGGAAACAACCGTGCTCGTTGGCCTGGATGGGCCAGGAGCAGAGTGTGCTTTTCTAACTATTGAGGCATATGACGTCCCGGGCAGAGCCTGGCGCGCCAGGACCAAGTCCTTAGACTCGCGGAATGAGATTCGATCCTGGGCCTGAACGACCAGGATTTCTTTCTCGAGGAGATATGCACCACATTTCTTTGATGAAGCGGGTTGCGGCTCTCCGCAATTGACACACTTGGCCACACATGATTTAGACTTATCGTGTGCGGCCTTGAAGCAATTTACACAGACTTCGGGTGACCCCGACTTTGCACGTCTACAAATCGATTCGTATGACCGAAGCGGTGACAGTAATAGCACCACCGCGTCAGTGGCACGAATGCCTCCACCCGGTAGCGGTACCAACCAGCACGCACCGACTCAGGGAGCTTGTCACAGTCGAACGTGATGAAGAGTGTAGGGTTGGGCCTCGAGGCCTCTCCCTGTTTTCTCATCACACATTCGACCTTGACCGCCCCATGGTCGGCCAGCTATAAGGTGATGTCCTCAATGGAGTAGTCAACGAGTTCCTTCGCATAAACTACTCCTTTCACAAAGTTCATGGTAGAGTGCGACGTCACACTCACCGGGGTGCCATGAAGTGTCCGAAGAGCACTTATCTTGGCCGCCTCAGCGGGATTCGCCGCATTCGCCAGAAAGCTCCCGTCTGAGAAACGGGTCACCTTCGGCTCTCTACCAATTGCACTAGCTAATCCTCACCTCTGATTGATCATGTTGCCCTTGGCCAACATGGTGCCATCAGTGGATCGAATAACGAGGAAGCGTTTGAAGCCAGCGGGCTCGAAAACGCCAGGTAACCTCTGAATGAAGGGCCCCGATGTCATCGAGACTCCGCCCTGTGCACTTTTGGTCTTAGTTAGGGGCTCCGCAACCAAGGGGGGGAGGGGCCGGATGTGCCGATCTTGGCTTGGTCGCTTACCAAAGTGGCAGCAGACCCCTCCGTCCCCGTAGCCTTCGCAGATGGAGAGGAGCCCCAAGTCTTCTTTGTCTTTTTAGTCTTTTTCTTTTTCTTTTTTTGGAGAGGAGGGCGGAGATTGAACCCGCTTCTCACCTCCGCCGGAAGGAGCCGCCAGGCAAGATGGACCGGCCTCAGCCATGTCCTTCTCCGAAATGGAGAAGGTTCTGGTAGTCGTAGGGGCACCGGTCGGAGGAGATCCCTTCCCTCCTTGTACTGCCTCGGAAACCCTAGCCGTTTGAGGAGGACCTTGTATAGGGGCCGATTTGGGTTGGCACTGAGCCAGAATTCTTCCCCATGAAAGGCCCTACCGTCTGAAGCTGGGTTGCCTCAAGGACCATGTCAACCTCAGGGGGGGCCTCCAGTTGGCCATCCCCCCTCAAGTCATCGCAGGTCCCGTTGGCAGTATCGTCACTAGTCTTGTGTGGGGAGGCACAGGCCTTGACCCCGGCAAGGTTTGATATTCTTGCCAGCAGGTCTTTTGAGGGAAGCAACCGAAGGGACCTGGCTTCCCTCTCCCCCATAAGGGGGTTTGCCCTACCGAGCCACTTCGATGTGGAGCGGCTGGCTAAGGGCTGCCTGCTAGCTTTCTTGGCAGTCCCCTTGGAAAGAACAGAGGGGACTGCCGCTGGAAAAAGGAAGGTGCCCGAAAGCACCTCCATAGAAGGGGGTGAGGGGGATTCCCCTACACCCGTAGGCGAAGGAGAGGAGTAAGCCTCCTCTCCGGTTAGAGAGATATGGAGGGTCCCCTGCGCAAGCACACTGGGGGGGAGGGACCTCGATTTTTTTGGTGGAGCTGCCCGAGGGCGGCTCCGTTGATGATACAGGAAAGTTGAGGATTGTTTTTTTTTTATTTTTATCATTGGGCATGGTGCTCCTATTTGTATTACGGGACGCAATCGTGCATCACCTCTCGCAGTAGCACGCACTGCAACAGTTGATTACAGGCCCGGCAGTCCATCGACATGGCGGCTCCACCTTTGACACGGCGTAAAAAAGATAGATTGTGAAGAGGAGAGGAAAAGGGATGTAAGGAAAGTATGGGGGGGATGAAGCAGGTTGTTAAAAACCAACCACCCCAGACCGGAACTCAGGAGTTAGGAAACATTGTCCCCTCTCCCCTCAGCCCCGAACCGGGATGGTTGGCTGAGAAGAAGGTCAGCATCTACCCTGTGAAATTAGAGGCTGGCCAGAGAAAGCTGTGGGAGAGGTTGTTTGAAAAGCGACGAAGTAGGGGAGAAATACAGGCTATCTGAAGGAAGGAAGAGAGGCTAAGCTGGTGCCGGACGGAGCGCTGGATCCCGTCAGCAGGGCGGCGAGGATGGCAAATCGCCGCGCCCCTTACGGGGCAATCTTAGGTGTAAGTAAACGTATGAGGCATCACTTTTCTGGCAATGAAAAAGATCTTACACGTAACCGAACTCTACCAACTACTACCTTGCTGTCATTTTTACTTAAAAGCAAAGAACACCGAGGCATTTCCGTAGAAACCTTGTAAAGAGAGATGTGTAAATAAATTGTTAAAGGTAGAGGAAACGAAAATGTGTGAAAGATAAATAATTTCACATTTATGCGTGGACTTGTGGGTGGGAGGGAACGCAATTCTTGTGATATCAGCTGCAGTATGGATACCTTTACTCCTCTTTGAGTACTCCTAGGTAAATGAAAACCACTTTCGAATGGATCGAAGTTAAGCCACAACAGGTGTGGTGAGTCGCCGGATAGAACTGACTTAACAGCTGGTGTCATCCGCTGTAGAACCCGGCGGTTGGATCCCCCGTTGAACTATATATAACTTAATTGAATTTTTTCCACCTATTTACTTAAAGTAATGTGTTAAATTATTTTATTCTAAACGTTGAATAAAAGTGAATAAAGTGAATCGCTTACCCTCTTAATCATTTTCTCTTTCATCAACTTCTCTACGTAGCCAAACATCATGAGGAAAAATTCAGGAACATTAATATAGTGGATTCCTTTTAGTCGAAGGGGGTTTCCATCCTTTGAGAAAAAAATCCAACACGATTTTATATTTTATTAGTAATTTTATAGTTTTCCCTATATTAGGTTTCTCCAAACTTATATTTTTAGTAACCTTGTTCGTAGTATTAGCGTATTATAAACATTGATAGTCAATGCAAATGAAAGATGTCTTTAAAAGGAACTTTTAAATTTTGTTTATCTCAAGTACAGGACACGAGTTGCAGAAAATGAGACCGGAATAAAGAGCAACAACAAATAATAATAAGATTAATCACAAGAGATCTAAAGATAAAAAGGGGGTTAGAATATTTACAAAGATAAGCTATCCCCCGTAATGATCAAATGATTAGGTGATTCCTATCTGGGAGGCGATGATGTGATGACCTGCTTGAACCGGAAGGTCCCTCTCGAGAGATTAACCTTTGGGTCTGAATTAATTCAGCCAGTGATTTGAGATAAAAATGAATTATTCTTTTCGTTAATTGACGATGTGATTAGTGGAAATGACGTGTTTAAATAAATATTAAACTAGTTGCCTGTGGGTACAGAAATTTGTGTTAGTAAACCTTGTGAGATGCACTACGTCTAGTTTGTCAAATGTACGTTTCATCGCAATTTTTACATGGAATTTTATAAACACTTACTTTAGAACTATTTCTTTTTTAAAGAGAATTTGGGAAGTTAAGAATACCTTAAGAGTATAATTTTTATAATGATTATTAATACGTTTAAAGAGGCGATGGGGCGGGGGGGGGGTTGTTAGGAAAAACAATGCATTTAGGTTGTGGGTCATTCCTACTATGGTGAGAGGGATCAATTTCATCATTATTACATAGTTTTTAAGTTAGGATAAATTGTGATTTTGCCTCTAAATGTTGCTTCATTAATAAAAATGCTTGGCATGAGAGGCAATAAAGTACATATGTTTTGAATATTATGATTCACCATCGATGAATTTATGATCACATACTATGGATCGTGTTCCGATTCGGGTCGCTTTCCGGGTGGCTGTCATACCCTGTAGATGCTCGTGGTTCGGATCCCATGTTAATCAATAGGTCCCAATGAAAAATGAGGTATCTTAATTGAAGGCAGATCGGTGGTAAGACCCCGACCATGAAAAAAATGTACATTCTGTACGAATGGAGGAGCATATATGGAAAGACTGATTTTGTTATTCTATCACTATAACTACGCTAAAAATGTATGTGAGCATTTGAGCGCGCACCTTTACGATGTTATGTAAATTTGAGAGAGTTTTAATTTATCCTTGCTCTACAAAGTCTTAATACTCCTAAAACCTGCACTACCAGAATTTTATGAGCCGTTTGTTGCAGGGTAACAAAATTTAACGGCATTGAGACGAATGTATTAATAAAGACCCCTAACAAAATTCAGCAAGTTTGATAGACAAAAGTAATAGTAATAACAGGATATCATATCCCGAAATCTACAGTTCAGTCAGCACTAAGTAAGGAATTGGGGACAACTGGAAATCTTACTCATTTGTGTCGTCCCCAGAAAATTCCACTCCGTACTGTTCAGAAGAGTCTTAGATCTGTACAAAGTAACCCAAAGAGGATTTGAAGGCGGTTGAATGGATAGTTATGAGAAGATGGCGTCGATGTTAGTTTAAACACAGTGCACAATATGTTGCATAAAGCGGAAATGCATGGACTTCGCGAGAGGAAGACACCTATTTTGAAAACCGTTCATTTGAAAGCCCGTCTGAAGTAGGCGAACGATATTTTTTTTTAGCTATGTGCTATGGTGAGATGGAACAAAGATTAAGGTGTTCGGCATAAAATGATGGCAGGAATACTTGGCATAAAAATGGAGAGGCTGATCATTCAAAAAATACCTCCCGCACTAAAATAGGGAGCTAGATATATTAAGTTTTTGAAAGTCTTTGTTTATAAGGCATATGGTACACTTCCTTGAAAAACGGAACTATGAAGAAAGTTTATTGAAGATTATCTGTATAGAGATGTTTGCAAGCTTGGCCTAGGAAAAAGATTAGTCTTTCAACACGAAAGCGACCCCAAGTACCTATAGAACTTGGTTTCTTCCTGGTTGAAAGAAGCTAAAATAAGCGTTTGGAATGGCTATAATAGTAACCAGACCCCGCCCCAATAGGAAAATTATAGCATTCAATTAAGATCCCCTCCTTGCAAGACGCAAAACACTTCCAAAACATCGATGCATTGGGAAAGCTTTGCTAAAAGGAGTGGAAAATCTTCCATCCGACGTTGTTTTGAGCCTAGTAAAAAAATATGAAAATCGCTTGTGTTCTCAAATAGGGTATGAATACTATTTGAACGCATGTTATATATATAAGAAGTAATATTTTTCCTTTATAAACCTATGAAACTTGTTCGAACTTAGGGGTATATCAAGTAATAGATTTCTCTCACTGACACTAATAAACGTTTCTCAAATAGGGGGCAAAAAAGTGATATCAGGTCAATTAGGAAATATGGCGAAAAAACGGTGGTATTAGGCATATAATCAATACTTTCTATACCAAGTGTATATCATGGTGGATGAGCATATCAAGAAAGGGGAGAATGAAGTTTGAGTCCCATTAAATTAAAACTTGGATAGGAATCACAATTCACATCATATTTCTTGATTTACCCCTTCACTGCAATCTAGATTTCATCTTTCTCCAATTTAAATTTTATCATAAGCGCACCATTCAAATGCTTACATATATTTTTATTCTTTTCATATGGGTAGAATAAACAAATAAGTTTTTTCGTCCAAGTTCCTCGGCGAGTACAGAATAAATGATCCTAAATTCATCGATGGTGAAATTCATGCCAAGCATTTTTATTAATGAAACAACATTTAGAGGCAAAATCACAATTTACCCTAACTTAAAAACTATGTAATAATGATGAAATTGATCCCTCTCACCATAGTAGGAATGACCCACAACCTAAATGCATTGTTTTTCCTTACAACACCACTCCCCCTTAACCCTACTAATAATCATTTGAAAATTTATAATCTTAAAGTAATCTTTACCTTCCCTAATTCTCTTAAAAACACTAATCCTAAATAAGCCCCCCCCAACCCTCCCTTAATTAGAGAGAGGGTATTTATAAAATTCCAAGTAAAATATGCGATGAAATAGACAGTTGCACAAATTAGTCATGTCACGTTTATCAACATATTTCAGATAAAAGTAATTCTCTGAATCATCCAATAAATTTAAACGACTGACGCTACTTTGCTGTGGTGTGTTGCCAAATAATATTTTTAAAAACATGTTAGGCTGGAAAATTAATTATATGGATAAATATAAAAATATAGCCAAAATTAAATGCTAATATTTTTTGTCATGTCTCTGATTAAAACATATAAATATATACAGTTAATTAAGCTGGTAAAAAAAAAATAGGAGAAGGGGAGAAATGGTTTGACACTATCACTTGAAATACCACACTAACGCAAAATAAATCACTAAATTTAATTCATTTTATTGGTAAGTATCCAATCTATTTAATCTATAACTAAATATATCCCGAACATTCCATCTCGCATCAAATAATAATATATAAAATTTTCCCTCTCAGAACGAAATTCAGCGTAAAGTGTGATATGAATAATTGTCGCAAATGTATATAGGACAAACTGTACGTAGCCTATCTCAGAGAGTTTACGAACACAAATATTCAGTACGAACGGACAATCAGTCTAATACTATATTTAAACACAGGAGTTCCACTAATTATAGCGTGTAATGGTAAAAAACAGAATTTATTTATATATCAAATGACTTGGTTGTGACGGTTAGTTGAAGTGGGTTTAATTGATTCCCTCCCCAATTTTAATCTCTCGAAAGGGACCTTCCCGTCAAACGAGGTCATTAAACCGATCACCATCTGCAAAAAGAATCACCTGCCATTAGAAGAAGGCAGGTAAACTATTGTAAATATTCCTTCCGTTTGTGTGTATCACTCTCTCGTTACTGTCATTATCATTATACTTTTTGCTGATGCTCTCTTTTTGTTAGCATTTTGTATAAGTGAAATGCCTTAGGTCAAACTTTGTCATTGCTTTTACAGTTGAAGGATTGATTTTGATCCTCCGAAACGAGTCCTGAACTTGTGATAAAAAAACTTAAAAACAGCTTTAATTTGCATTAGGCACCTTGTTCTTAGGAGTTGTCTTTACATTTGTTCCAGGAAGTTGTTTCATTGTATCTGCCCCCAGGCCAGAATCAAGGATCAATAAGGTGTGATGCATACCTTCTTAATTTCTATATCTGTCCTTCTTTGCACCTAATTCTTTTCTCTGTAATACCTTCCTTACCACTCTTTATGAGTTTGCTTGTCTTGTCATCATTGAATTACTACTTTCTTTCTTTGTTAATAGTTATCATAGAAGTATTTTATGAATGAAAGACCCATCAGTGGTGAAACCAAATGATATAAAACTGTAAGTTGTTATGATAACGAAGTCTGACATAAATGTCAAATCATTATTCCAATCTACCTTCATTTCTGTCAGTTCCAGGTTATTAAAATTATTGAAAACATACTATTTTAACGAATGTTCTAATACACTAAAACGACCCTAGTTAGTATAATTGAATGCTAACCAAAAATTTGAAAAATAAATTATATTTTTGTCAACCATGGTTTCTTGTGCACAGGCAAGTTGTTTTGCAGCTGCAATTTTCACCTCGTACTTAAAAAGGTTGCCCATCCCTTTTGTCTAAAAAGTAGCCACACCTTAAAAAAATGTAAAATTCAGCCGCGAAGTAAAATTGCTATGTTTACCTATATTTACGCTTAAATCATATTTCCAAAACATGCCTATATAGTCAAATACTGGTCTATTCTCAGGATCTATCTTAAAAGCAATTAAGTTCGCCTCTCCTACATCTTGCATGAAGGAATTCATGGTACAATCAAAACGAACAAATTTTAAAAACATTAGGGAGGATTTTTTCAGATGATTTTGCGTTATAGAAAATAATACCACAAAGCTCACTCGAACGTTGTTGTTTTTTAATCGTGTTATGTAAGAGGCAAGATCAAGAGTAAGAATATAATCAGAGGTAGCTAAAAATAATTTGTATGGGGAATATGGATCAGGCATTCGAACATCTCATACTTCAATGTTATACACCACTCATTCGTTTTATATATTTATTCATTTCTACTTTAAAGAGGATGTCTCCGCGTTCTTTGGCAATTGATTTTATGCAAGGAATCTGTTTGTAAGAACTGAGGTATCTGGACTAAATCTTTCACGCTTCCACTTTAGGGTATACCTGATCAAAAAGTATGAACTTGTGGAGACGACAGCGATGAAACTGACCGGCAATTGTTTCTCTAATTGACCTTAGGCACGCCCTCGCAAAACACAAAAAAAGAGTTCATCGTTAATATTGGAAAATTATAAACTCGATCTTTCTCCAAGATTTTCCATTTCATATGACAAAAAGCAGATCCCTCCCGATATAAGCTACACTCTCGATCCGAGGATATTTCATCAGCGAAGGTTTCGCTAGAGTAGGAGAAAGATTAATTTATTTCTCTCTTACAATTCACTACCAATAATTTTCCCAAATGGATGAAGATATACTACAAAATGAGGATATAGACTATTCATAAACCCGTGAGTGAATCACTCACTCTAGTAGGCATCTCAGAGCAAACTTATCTTTGTCCAGAAATGAACTTAAAATAGCATAATGTCCCTCCCAATAGTGAGCTAAGGAAGATTCACTTCCTCGCCATCGGCGAGTGCCCCTTACTCACTGTGGGGATCATTTTCGCGAGAACTTTACCTGGAGGGATTGGAGGCAAAGCATAATGAGTCCAAGCTTCACTGTCATCCCAAGGAGACCTCGAAGAGGAAACAGTAGACTATTAATTTTCTCAAGCACGCATTCTTGCCTTTATTTTTCGTTACTAGAAGCCGAGCGCATACATGTATATACACACTAAGTGAGTGAGTGATTGAGAGAGGGTGTGAGAGAGAGTGTGTGTCTGTCTGTGTTTTGGGGGATATAGAGTGGGAGTGGGATAGAGAGAGAATAGGGGTTGATGGGCCTGGGAGACTAACTTTTCTGTTGTAATAAGCAATACAATTTTGTGTCCAGTTTCCCCAAACGAACTGACAATAACTCACGGTAATCATTAAAGTTATCTTCATGCTGCGCCATCGAATTCTTACTCTTAGTGAAACCAATCTATTGTCACAGAAGCATCAAAAGGAATAACTACATCCGATTTTCCCCTGAAACTTTCGTCTTTGCAAATCTTCGTCTGTTTGATAGTGCGATTTTAAAATTCGACTCGTTGCAATCTTATGGCAGCTAGTGTCAATCTTTTCTCTGTCTGACGACCTGCTCTCTTGTATCTGCCTACAACAAACTCGAATGTTTCATCTTATACACGAGATGGTTTATATCAGGGGTGGGGAAACTTTTTTGAGCAGTGGGCGAAAATTTCTAATGAAAGAAGTCGGCGGGCGATAAATAAAATTTGACTCTTGTATTTTTGTAAATGCAGTTTAAATTTATTACATGCTGCGATATACTCGTGCATTAATATCTAAGAAGAATAATGCGCAACATTTTTATTGACTGCCAGGGGGCTATGAAAATTGGGCTCGCGGGCAAGGGTTTTCCCACCCCTGGTTTATATATTCTCTGCGTTTGCGAGCACTAAAGTACCTCGACACTTAAGCACAGCTTCGCCCTTCTACCTTCCCATATTTTCTTTCTCGAACAGTCTACGGTTATTTTTAGTTAATCGCGTTTCCATCGGACTTTTAATTCACATTTTATTGATTGTATCCGAGTACATTTTCTCCATCATTGAAATTGTTCGTCACAAAATAAATAACTAAAAGTTATCACTTTATCAATACTTCTCAAGAAGAGATTTGCCTCAATTGCTCTTAACGTATTTATATTATTTAATGGGTCTGTGAGAAAGAACGCAACAAACGTTTCTCAACTTTATCCTGGCTTCTTCTCCCTGCGTTTCGTTTTCTTTATTTAAGTAACTGAGCCGGGACCCCCCATTTCTTTTAACCTATGCCAGATAAACAGAAGAGAAAGAGAAAGGAATGTTATAGCAGCCCTCACTTTTTCTTAAATGGCGAGGTCGAGTGTACATTTAAAGATCTGTCATAAATTCGTTCTGAGCTGTGGCACTCAAAGATCTGATTTTGATTCCTACTCGCGAAGTGTTGGTTGTTTATTTCCTATGCTATAGCTAGCCTTAATGGTGTAGTATAGGAAGAAAAGACGTACCTGCCAAATGGTCATAGCCTTTTTCACTATTGCCGGGGTGTATTGCATAGCATGGCGCGCAGTTAATCCTTGAAGATCAATTATTTGAACAATTCCCGTGACGGTCATTTGCATGCCTTCAATTTTCTGCATTAGTCCGCCGACCATATTCATAGTTCTCATCACGACGTCAATGGAGATCTCACTCGGGTGATGAGGGCCATTTCGTGTGATGATTACTTTCCTTCCCAAGGGATCGTATTTTCGCAGAATTAATATTTCTCTGTAAGTATGGCACAAGAAATTCCATATATCAGTGACCATCTGAATCATGAGAGCAGAGTATTTTACATACATTTAATATTTTACTGTTTGTGCTTGAAATCTAATTCAATACCGCAAGAAGATACTCTATATAAAAGAAAACATTTAATATGTTGATTGAGAATCCGAGTCTGTTAAGAAGCTATAACGCTATAAATATTACATTTGATTTGCAACAAATTGTAGTGATTATAGGTAACAGCTAGGACTGAAATCATTGAGTTCGAGTAGATCTTTTGCACTGTTTTTTTTTTCATAAACCTGACACAGCCTTAATGCCAGGTAGTAAACATTTCACCATGATCTGCAGCCAGCGTGACAGCGTGTTGAAGGAGCTACACAGTAAAACCGTGACTTACTTTAATTTTTGTCTCGCAAACTTGCTAAACATTTTTAGGAGTTTTATTAGAAAAGTCATAGCAGAAAAGTAATGATTTACTATATTTAAGATTGCGATTGGAATTGATTGAAACAAAAGTGTTCCGAATTGACGCTTCCTCCTGCGATCTTCTAACCCAATGTGGCTTTACTTCGATCAAATAGGAAAAAGGTGTTTCCATTCGTCTAGGCCGAGCGGAATTAAAATATATATATATATAAATATATATATATATATATATATATATATATATATATATATATATATATATATATATATATATATATATATATATATATATAGGTGCCCAGCGAGGAACTCCCAAAATAGACGCTCGGTGGATCTACCAAATCCTAAAAATGGCTATTTGTGTAAATTAAGCAAATAATATACCACATGTAATAAATAAAAATTAAAAGAGAATTAGAAAAATAACCAATTATATATCAAAGTGTACATCTATCAAATAAATATAAAGCAAGCGTTTCGTCCTAGTCACGCGGAAACACATTAACATCCGCACACGGGAAACAGCTATCAACGGTCACACACAAAGATAGGCTAGCTGAAAATAGTTATCAGCCGCAAAAGTCACAACGGGAGACAACAGGCAAATGAACAAATACAGGCTTTGACCATCAAAATTTCACCAAGAACTGTAAGAGACAAGCGATTCCCTCTACATATAATTAAGATAATTTTGAGACATGGGAAATATGTAGGTACAACAGGTGCACATAGCTGTCGGAACTCCATCCAAGGGGTAGAAGTATCGAACAAATTTGATCACTGGGTCTGCTCCACGGTCAAGTCAAGGTCACACCCCTTGGAGACGGCACACAATATAGAGATAAAGAGACAGAAATTCAGTTCCGCATTTATTTCATTCGATTACTAAGTCAAATTTCAGTAGTCAAGATCAGTCAATTAGAATCAGCCAATCAGAGAATAAATCAGTCCCTTAGTAACGTTACGAAACCTCCATCAACTCGCCTAAATCCCACCGCGTTTAGACTAGATACTTCGCGTAAAACTAAAGCCTACACACACTGACCGCAAGGAACTCGGTACGTATCCGCTTGCCCTTTTGGTACGAGTAGGTCAATTGAAGAATCAATTTATTTTCTTCTGCCGCGTCTTTTCGAAGTCTTTTTCTAATCCTGATCACGAAGACACCTTCGGCTAGCTCACCCTAACGCATAATCCCTCGTGAGAAATTATAAGGAGTATAAGGATTCAAAACCAATTTAACAGCAACAAAAAGTAGGTCGACTGTTTAAAGTTCTCGTTACAGATCGAATCAACCATAGCGGAACCCTCTCCCCGCATATTGCTCGAGACGGGTGATTTTGAGCAGTGCAACAGCAAGGAGGACTCTTCATCACACGACCCGTATAATTTCCGACCGCGCACCCCAAAATTGATTGTTCCCTTGCGCAAAAAATGATATAACCTTTACCGCCCCCTATATATATATATATATATATATATATATATATATAAAGTGTGTTCCATTAAGACGGATCGATCGAAGTTAGCAGTAAATAAAACAGTGTTATTGGTGAAAATTTATTGATCTTCCTATTTGATCATGTTATTTGAGTCATGGCAATTATGTGTGAAAAATAATATCCCCTAAATGTCCGCCAAGGTTTCGGCGACACACCTCCACTCGATGGTCAAAAATTTTGATGACGTCTATGCATAGTTGCTCCTCGATCTCAGCAATATGCCTTATTATCTCATCCTTCAGCTATTGAATTGTTGTTGGCTTTTTGGCATAGAATTTACTTTTGAGATGACACCAAAGAAAGAAATCTAAAGGCGACAAGTCACACGATCGTGGTGGCCAATTGACCTCACTGTTTTGAGAGATGATGCGACCTGGGAACTTCTCATTCAATAAAGCCATTGTTGCATTGGCTGTGTGGCATATGGTGCCATCCTGTTGAAACCATAAATCTTCGACATCCATATAATTCAATTTAGGCCATAAAAAGTTGGTTATCATGGCACGGTATCGCTCACCTGTCACCGTAACAGAATTCCCATTCCCGGAATCATTTTCGAAGGAATACGGCCCAATGATTCCGCTAGCAAAAAATGCCCACCGATCAGTGACCTTTTGTGGATGTGTCGTAGAATAGGCTCTCGACGATATACCATATATAACTATTCGTTGAGGGAATTATTCTAATATTTCGAGTGCGTGGTAATTTGATTGACCAAGGTTAGTCCAAAAGGATGGGGGCCTATAGAGGCTTATTTATCTTCAATATGCTTAAGAAGTGGAACGGAGCACAAGGATAATAATATGGCGATCATTAATAAAATAGAGTTTTATTAATTAAAATATCAACAACACACAAAAAAAATGTTTACATAAACGGAGAATGGAAAGGGTCGTAGGAATATCTGACTAATCCGAGGATTAAGATATGAAGAGATTTAAAAAGGTAAACAAATTAAAATTAGGGGGGAAATGGTTCGCTAAACCATTTAAAGCACAATGTAGCATTGACAAAAGGTTAGATGATTAAAGGTAATGCTCAGCTTACGTAATTACAAAGTTGTTGTACAGAGGAAGACGATGCGAAGGAATCTTCGGTCCACTGGCGATTTCCAGCAGAAGGGTTCTTCGGAGGGTTGTCCTTAGCGAAGGGGAAATACTGTCTTCGAAGAGTGAGAGCGAAGTGGGGCTCGGAAGTACGAGCGATCTTTGTGGCAGAAAATCGGGGATGTTCTAGATGAACAATGGAGGTTATTGTTGAAACCAAGCGTTCTCTTGAAGAACGTTAAAAAGGGGGGAATTAAATTATCCTGACGTGATGTCTTGGGAACGAGAACCGTTTCTTGACGAACGGGCTTGAAGAACAATGGCTGTTCTAACGTTGTTCTCTTTCTGAACAACAGACGGGGGGGGGTGAGAACCGTCTCTTGTTAAACGAGCTCAAAGAACAATGGCTGTTCTAACGTTGTTCTCTTTCTGAACAACAGGGGGGGCCTTGTTGACTTGGAGTCTGGAAGGCACGAACCTTGGCGCTCAAGGGATATTGTCCTCTTATGGACAATAAGGGGGTTCTCGAGGTAGAGAGTTCCTATGTGCACAAGGGAGACTGGATCGGTGTGATGCCTCGCGAAGATAATCGGGATCTGATCTGCTTCAATCGGGGAAAGTATGTATAAGTACCTGGAGCCGTCTCCATGGCGTAGGGGATAATTGAGTGGGGGACTTCGGGGGAATGCCCCTGTCGTGCCTGAAAAAATACCTTATCTGCCCATAAGCCTAACTCAATCTGGCGAGATCGACGTATGTAGGCGAAACGGGGGAATGAACCTCCTTGATTAAATATTGGCTAAGGTGGGCGATAACGCGCTCTGCTTCCTCTCGCAGATGCACGTGGGTAGCATGTGTTTCAAAACATGTGATAGCGGCTGAATTCAAGCGGCCTCAGACCGTTCTATCACAGGATGCAGTGGCTGCTTAACCATCTTCCTGGGATTTTCATCAGCCCAAATGCGACAATTCTGCTTATTAACGAATCCACCATGATGAAAATTGGCTTCATCACTAAAGATGATTTTTTGCGAAAAATCTTCATCAGCTTGTCTTTGCTCGTGCATCCAATTGACGAATGTACGGCGCTTCAAATGGTTAGCAGTTTTCAGTTCTTGTATCAATTGAATTTTTTAAGCGTGAAGAAACAAATCTTTTTTAAAAATTCGATGTAACGTTGTGGTGAGGTTCAATTCCTGCGCGCGATGACGAATAGAGGTGTCTGGATCTTCGGCCACATTCTCGCGCACTACAGCAATGTTTTTAGCTGAAAGGCGTAAACGAGCACGCAATGGCGTTTTCATATCTGCCACCGACCCCGTTTATTCGAATTTACGAACAATTTTCCCAATTGCACTCTTGGTTGGTCAATTATGTTGACCGAAAAAAATCGCGAAGTGCCCGAAATGTGTTTCTGTTTGAACGTCCATTTTTGTAATAGGCTTCGATAACTTTAACACTTTGTTCCATGGTTAAGCCTCGTTTTATTAACCTCTTTGCTTTTAATAATGGTGTTATCAACCAGCATATTTCTCGTTAGGTTAATATTATGGACACTCTCCATATGGTTCTTAGGCCCTCCGCTTTGTAGATACATAGTTAAACGTCTCGAAATTGTAGTAGTTGTCATGCTAATATATTTTGAGTTTTTATAAAGCTTAAAGTCTTTATCGGGGCAGATGATGAGTTTTGCTTTTATCCGTTTGATTTTTAACCTTGATGTTACGGTTAATAATCTCCTTGAGCTTTTTTCATCTATTTTATAGGCCGTGGACATCTGGTTTCTGTAATACACTTTGATGTTGTTGACTTCTCCATGATTATTTTCAGTTTTATCCGCATGTTTGTAATGGTTATTTAAAAATGATTGGAGTTGTTTGTCAATCATGTTGTTTGAGAAACCATATTCACGAGTATTTGTTTTACTCGTGCAATCTCTTGATGGAAAAGTTCGTATTTATAAGCTCTCTGAATGTATGAGCCGATTACGCTTATTTTGTACCTTTCAGGGCATTCACTCTCTGCATTGAGTCATCTTCCAATGTCCGTACTTTTCTTATGTACTTTGCTGATGTAGCCTCCATTGATGTTTTGAACCTCAGCGTCCAAGAAAGGAAGTTTATTGCCCGTGCTCAATTCATAAGTGAATTTTAGCACGGAGTTATCCTTAAAATGCTGCTTGATGTTAACCAGATAATTCTTCGTTCTGGATATTGCGTACATTTAAGCATCAGCAACAGAACTGGAGCCTCGCTCTCTACTCCCGAATTCTTCCGTTATCCAAATACACTACAAAAACAGACATCCATACCATAAACAAAACTTAAATAATCTTTAAATTAAAGATACAGCAAACAACGAAAACCAACTACGTACACTGGAATCTCTTTATATTAGATTTAAAAACCCCACTTTAAACTCAGACACAAGCTCATTTCCACTTTTACTACAACTATAATTACCCACGAATTACGAACGCCAAATCTACTCCCACCTCCCACCCACCCCAAAAAGACGACCCTTATTTTTCAAATCACTAACTCTATAATTTAAAAAGGGGATTTATTTGAGTATTTGAATAATAATTTTATCTTAGTTTGGTTATGACTTATGTTTTTTATAAAAGTTATTTATAATAATTCTTTTATGATATAAAAAAACAAAATGGTGAAGTTCAGAAATAAAAATAAGCATCGAAATTTTGTGAATTTTTTAAAACCCAAAGAATTACAAATGGTGAACTTCAGAAAATTTATTTCTATATATCTTCTTCTATAACTATATTTTAGCAACGTGATATTTTGAAAGGGGAGAAATTTAGTTTAGAGTTCCTTTTAAAAATGATTATAATTAGCGAAGTTCCGAAAATTTATAAAAATTTAATCCTGACTCCTTTTTTTAAGATTTTAAATTTTAATCTTAATAGCGAAGCGATTGCCTGGTATTTCTATTATCTCCCTTTTTTACAACGAAGACACCCAAAATTAATTAATCTCAGTTTTATTTGAAAAACAAAAACATATTTCCTAATCCCTAATGGTTAAAAGCCCTGCATTTTTATAATTTGAATATTGCCACCTCTGCTGCTTCCCATTTCCCATATAATTAATTTATAAATATCTGATAACTTCTCTAAAAAAATTCTTATATTTCTATATATTTATAATCTCATATCATTGAGAGTGGGTTCCTACCGGAAACATCGGTACCAATAATTAATATATAATAATGAACTTCCTAACTTCGTATTTATATGATGTCACCTGATAATTAATGTGGCATGTTTTTTCATGTTTATCATTATTTGATTGGTAGAAATACAAGAAAGAAGGCTTGTTTTAAACATGACATAACATAACATAAATTCACAGATCACCAAAACGACAAGGGCCTATCAAAGGTCATCCGCATCGGTCAAAACTCACCCACAAAATGCATCCATAGGATTGTGTCAGATCATGCATCTACAATATACAATTAGAACTATCCACAGAAATGTGTCAAAAACAAAAAGCATCATCATAAAGACTCATCAAAATCAAAATCAATCATAATATACAATAATAAAAAAGTGCACCCACAGGAATAAGTCCAGAATAATCCCCCCCCCCATAAAAAAGAAGAAGAAGTTAACCTTACCCTCATATAATAATCTAATCTGAGTTTGAAACATTCAAGTTTGGACTGTCTACTATCTCAGATGGCAAACTATTCCAGTAATCTACCACTCTATTGGTAAAAAAATATTTTCGAACATCCAACCTGCACCTCTGTTTTTTAATTTTTAAGTATTGACCCCCAGACATCTTACTACCGTCCAACTCAAATAACTTGATAAAATCTAACTTATCTATCACATAACAGATTTTAAAAAGCTCACTCATATCCCCCCTCACACATCTTATCTCAAATGAGAACATATTTAGTGCCCTCAGTCTATCTTTATATTCAAGGTGCTTCAGTGAAGGTATTATTTTTTTGCCCTCCTTTGTACTAACTCTAGCAGGTTGATGTCATGTCTAAAATGTGGTGACCATGCTTGTATACAGTACTCTAAATGTGGCCTAACATACGAGTTGTAGAGTTTAAGGATAACCTCTTTACTCTTGTAGCATACATTCCTGTTAATATATCCTAACACCCTATTTGCTCTATTTTTTGCCTCAATACACTGCTTTGAAAATTTCAGTGACCTATCTACTACTAATCCTAAGTCTTTCTCATCTTCAACTGAATTAAGCCAATACCCATCCATCTCATAGCTAAATTCCCTATTATCTCTCCCCATGTTAATAACTTTGCATTTATTAAGGTTAAAAGTCATCTGTCACTTCTGAGCCCAAGCTAATAACTTATTTAGGTGACTGCACTTTAAAGCTACCCTCAACTTCTTTGACTACAGCTGCCAATTTAGTGTCATCACCAAAAATTGACACTTTGCTATTTACAGCCTCCCCAAGATCATTTATATAAACTATGAAAAATAAAGGGCCTAGAACGGATTCCTGAGATACGCCACTGATAACGTCACTTCACTGTGACCTCATCTCATTTGGCACAACTCTCTGTTTCCTGTCTTTCAGCAATTTAGTTATCCAATTAAAAACTTTACCACATATCCCATGCATTTTTAATTTGTAAACTAGTCTCCTATGTGGAACCTTATCAAAAGCTTTGCTAAAATCTAAGTAAATTACATCAACATTCGCTCCCTTAACTTATTGTTTAGTAACATAATCCATAATTTATAGTAAATTTGTTAAACACGATCTACCTCTTCTATACCCATGCTGAGCATCATTTATTAACCTCCCACACTCTAGTTGGTCGGAAATTCCTTTCTTATCTATCTTCTCAAGAATTTTACAAACGATAGAAGTTAAGCTTACCGGCCTAAAGTTATTCGTGTCTTCTTTACTTCCCTTTTTAAAAATTGGCACGACATTTGCTATTTTCCAATCATTAGGTATTTCTCCAAACTCTTAGTGATCTAGTATATATCTTCTCAAGAGCTACTGAAATACTATCTACACTTTCTTTAAATAACCTAGAATGAATGTTGTCTGGGCTAGATGACCTACTAGTATTTAACTCCAATATAAGCCCTTTAATTTTTTCCCTGTTCACATTATTGGTATTCAACACTACTTCCCTTGACCTAGAATGATCATTAATTAATCTATCTGGATTCTCTTCTGTAAATACTAAAAGAAAATGATCATTAAGTACTCTACTATTCGTCATCAGATACTTTCAAAACCCCTTAATATCTAATAGGCCCTATTTTATCAGTGTTAGATTTGTTATTAATTCTATAATAGCTAAAGAATTTTCTTGGATATTTATTATTATTTTGAGCTAAATTAATTTCTGCCGTCCTTTTGCTCTCCTTAATAATCTTATCTAGCTCATGTCTGGTTGACCTATAATGATTTGAATTGTCAAAAGTTCTTTCTCTCTCTAATCTCTGGTATGCCCTTTTCTTTTCAGAAATTTTCCTAGCTATCTCGTGATATCACCACAACGACTTCCTACATTTCTTCCTAATAGCCTACATTTAATACACTTCTCCTGGACTATGTTTAATATAGTCTTAAAATTGTCCCACTTCTCATAAGTATTATTCCCCCTTAATTCTATATCCAACCTAATCTGATTTAGCAAGTTGCGTAATTTATCCTAATTGCCCCTATAAAAAGTTGGAGTTTTTGTGGAGTTTGTTGATGTTCTACCTTTCACTATTCCCAAGTTAAAACGAACCATCTGATGATCACTATTTCCCAATGCTTCTCCGACAGTCAATTTCTGAACCAATTGATCATCATTTGAAAGAATCAGATCTAATATATTGGCACCCATTGTTGGCTTATTATCAAATTGAGTCAACAATTTATCCTCAAAGCATTCTATAAACATACGAATTGCTCTATCCCTTCTTTTTACTTTATAGAATTATTTAGATTTGAAGAAATGCTATTTCTGATATAAATAATCAACCCACCACCTGTCATATCTCTCCTTTGACTAATGTAACCTGTAGTTCATATTCACTCACGTTGTCATTAATTTTATTTTCATTAGCCCATGATTCTATTACTCATATTTTATCTATACTTTCATCAATAATATAACTAAATAACTCATCTTTCTTATTTCTATGACTATGAACATTGGTATAAAGACAACTCAGCCCTCCTATCCCTGAAGCACCTCTTTTAGAATGCATACCTTCCACTCTATCTCCTCTGCATCTCTTTCCTTTCCCTGCCCTACCCTGTACTCTTATATTCCCCTGACCACTATCAGTAACTAGTTTCTCGCTTGCAAAGACCCAACGAGACTATCTAACTCAGGCTATAACACGTCAACCCCAGCCCGTCTTAGATGGAGTCCATCCAATGATACACTGCCTTATTCCCATAAAACTCAGTCCAAACATCTACAAACACTAATCTTGACTCCTCACACTGGCCTTTCACATACTCATTCAGTCCAATTGCACGAGACAGCTATTCCATCCCTACATCCAATCTCGGACGCACCTCTGAAACAACGCCTTTCACTCTTCTTTCCTCATCCTTTCAACTGACCTTTTGTACTTCTCTCATAACTCACATAAACCAACCTTCTTTACATCATTTACTCCCACATGCGTAATCACAACTGCATCCCTCTCACACCCAGACACCAGACTATCATATCTCTCAGGCACATCATTTACACCAGCACCCGGCAAACAAATTCTCACTCCCTTCGATTTGCTCGCACTCAACTTCTTATCTAAATATCTAATCTGAGAGTCACCCATCACAAGCACTTTAGTCATCCTCCTAGTCCCCCTAGGCCTAGCATTACCCTCTCTCCTATTCTCATTCAAAGTACCACTTATTTCACTTTCTGCCACAACCACATCAGACAAATCACTTTCAACCTTTTCCTCTCTCATGGCATCGAATCTGTTAGTCAACCTAACAGGTTCCATGTCCTTCTTACTCACACACTTAAGCTGTTCTAACATATATATTCTATCCATATTCTCCCATCATTCATCTTCACTCACATCAGTCACTTCTTTCTCTCCAGTCCCTAGTCTAGGCCTACCTTCGACCCTCCTGATCTCAGCCACATTCTTCATGCGTACACTAGCATCCATTCTCACTTCATCCACCAACTCATTTAATTTCTTACACTCATCACGCAACCGACTCACCTTCTCTACCAAAGACACATTTGCACTAGTCACATAGCACACCGAGCATTTAGATACATTTGCTCTTCTTTCAACACTGAAAAAATCACAAACTACATACATACTGCTTATATCAAAAGGCATACTCACTTCATCCAAAGCAACAGCCATATTAAGAAACTTTTCAAAATCTTTTAATTAAGCAGTCAAGTAAACTGTAAACAGAAACGTGGATAAAATTAGGCCGCACTGAAACATAAACAAACTGGAGCTATTTCACCAAACGGGAGCTATTTCAAGATTTAATTTAAAATATAATTAAAAATTTCCTTAGTATTATGAGTAACACTCAAAGTTAACTATCTTCCTTAACTTAAATATATTACACCGAAAAATCCATCCTAGTCTACTAAACTCGAAACCTAGGTAACTGGTTGTCTTAACCTAACTTATGTCTTACATTTTGACATATTTTAGTCATTTTCTGGGCTATTGATTTTGTATTAGTAGTATTAATACTAGCCAAAATCCACCCTACGGGCGTTTTTTTTGCTAGGCCTGCGGGACATGTTTGCTTCGCTCACCAAATTAAGAAACTGTGCGGGAGAAAAAGGGTTTTTATTTCACAACACATTAAAAATTGGTGTGCGAGAAAAAAAATCATTTCACAATTTTTGTTAAAAAATGCACATACGGATACACACACACACGCGTGCTAGGATCATTATAATAAGATGATTTGCCTTATCGTTAAATGATGAATTATGGAAATGTTAAAAAAGCATATTCGCAATATTATGCTTTGGGAGCTCAGAAAATGCAATAAGGCTAAGTTAACAGCAGAATATCTTTGTAAAGTATACCGTGAAAGAATACTATGTGTGAGAAAGTGGCAAAGATAGTTTCAGAATTTTCGGTCGGGAAATGTTAGTCTCATAGATGAAACCCGTTCAGAAGGACTAGTGGAACTTAATTAATTCCATCGCACAACTGAAAGAGAGATAGTTGCAACACAGAATCATTTATTTGTTCAACTCTCCTCGTTCGACTCAAAAGTGAACTATTTTTCAGTAACATTGTTACAGGAAACCAAAATTGACTTATGTAAAATAATATTAAACGTTTTGAACAAGTGATTAGTCCTGGAAAAAACTAACACCCCACAACCCAAACAATGGCATTATTCACAGAAATTAGTTTGTACGGTTGTTAGGAGGGATATGAATGGCAAAATCCATTTTGATATTCGTAACCCAAGTCCGACTATTACCAAAGAGATTTACTTAGCTCAGTTAGACCGTTTGATGAAGTGATAAAGAAAAAGATCCACATTAATCAATGGAAGAAGAAGAGTTCTTTCATTAAGACAACGCACGACCTCAAACCACAAGATATATCTAAAAGCTTAGCAATTTAGATTGGGAACTAATGAGTCATCCTTCACATTCAACCCTCTCAAGCCCATCAGTTTACTATTCTTTATGAGTTTAGCGAATCACCAGAGGAGGGTGAAGATGTCAACAATAGAAAAGAAAATATGGCCACTAGCGGTAGAAATTGGTGCAAATTATATTAATTATAAAATTAATAAATAAATACCTATTTAAATACAAATAACTTTAGAGTTTTTTTTATTTATAGCCATAACATAATGCTGAAATGACATGTGATGACCTGATATATATATATATATATATATATATATATATATATATATATATATATATATATATATATATATATATATATATATTAGCGTCTCAAATTCAAATGCATGTATTTCTATAAAATTTTCCATGACTTTTATAAGAGAAAATACAAGGTTTCAAAATTGGTGTACAATGATTTACGGATATAAGATATGTATAAAAAATAAAATATGTATGAGTAGAGGTTATGCGAATTTGGATTGAATAAAACGAAATTTATCATCAGATAATTAAGTAATATACTATAAAAATTGGTGGCCAAAATGATCCGAACAACAGCGGAAACAAGTTTTTTATTGGAGTATAACGATTTTATTATCAGGAGAAAACATTTGTATAATCTCTAGGTAATTTGTATTTAGGGTAGAGTAATCTTGCTTCATTTATCTTGAAGAATTTCCTAGAGTTCTTGAACTATTTTCGGATTCTCGCTTTAGACATCTCTCCGAGTGTCTTCCAAATATTTTCAATGGGAGTCAGGTCATGGAAATTGCAAGTTGGGCTTCGGATACTCGCAGATGGAGCAAAAGCATGCTGTCGCAACAATTGTTTGTAGATTTGGGCACTCACTGTTACCCGTAAGCGCTCAAGTAATCTACTGGCATCTACCGAATTCATGCCCCATACACTTCCTCCGACAAACTTCACACTTTTTTGTGCAATTAATAAACAATCTTTCGCTAAGGAACCTTCGACCATCAGATCCGAACAAATGTGACATAAATTCGTCACTGAAGTGGACTTGGCTACATTGGCCATTGTATTTGTCAGTGGTATTTTAACATGTGTAAAAGGGACAACGCCAGGGATTCTTCGACAGTAGACATAGTTTGCATCGTGCGAATTAAGCGAGTTATTTTGCGTGTGTTATTTGGGTGGGTGTGTGTTATTCTTGGATCACGTGAATCCATTTTTGCACTTTCACAGTGCTGATTAGTGCATAAAATTCGGGTTCGACAAACTCACTAAAATCTCTATGGAGGGGAAGGGGGGGTTATTTTTCTGTACGAACCGAAAAAACATCATGTCATTTGAGATTTTCAAAGCTCAGGGAGAATCTCTGGATTTAAAAGGGAAAGACCTAATGTCTTACATCCAAGAACAAGAGAGGACGGCGAGAGAGGAAAGAAGAGAAAGAGAAGAGAAAGAAAGAGATGAAAAAAGAGAAGAAATAAGTAAAAGAGAAGAAAGGGAGAGGATTCGAGTACATGAATTAGAGATGACGAGGGTGAGAAATGAGGCCCTATCTATCACTTTGGGGCCCGGAATGCAACAACCTGCATCCGTAAAGCTGTCTGCGTTTAAGAAAGGGGAAGACTTCTATTCCTACATGACATACTTCGAGAAAATCTTCGAAGTAAACTACTGTGATATAGAATCTGACTGTGTAGTTAAATTGTTGGCCCTTTTGAATACCCAGCTGAGGGATATTTTTATTCCCCTCCCTTCTGAGGCAACAATTGACTATTCCACGCTAAAGGCCGAGCTACTCGATGCCTATAACATAACTCCCGATTTTTATCGTGTTAAGTTCAGGCAGTGCCGAATCCAACCCAATCAGACATTTAGACAATTCGGGTGTACCTTACAAAGGCACCATATTTTCTGGTTGACGCCTCAAAAGTCTCCCAGGATTACGATGCTATGATTGATTTCATCTTGAAGACCAATTTCTGGCATCGCATTAATCCGAAATCCACTCATTCATCAAGGATAGAAGATACACCAGCTTCAATGAGTGCATAGAAGAGACTGACATATATGCCTCCAGTCACAACTGTTACGCTAAAGAAGGCGAGAAAGTAGAACCATCTTCTCCCAAATCGCTGATGAAGAAGCACAAATTCGTCCCTCACAACAAAGAAATCTTTGTAAAGGTAACAGGGCATTCTAAACAGAAACCTGTTCGATCGCCCATCAAACAAGAAGCCGGAACATTCTCTTCTAACCCCCTTTCGTCAGCGTTCCCCAAGAGGACCGAAGGACATTTATTTATAAACCAGTTGTCCTCAGAATTCGTACTTGAGGAATAACTTCTCTCCCCAGAAACTCCACCCTCTTCAAGCGAACCAGGTCCCGCATGCCACTAGGTGAACCTTTTTTTAATAAATGCTACCCTAGGGGCTTTCAATTCGATACAGGTACGATAAAAGGCTGCCGTATCTCCACCCTTGTCCGAGATAGAGGGTGCACGTTTATCGTGGTCTCGGATGAGCTACTTCCACCGGTAGCACTGGATCACGATCTGTTCGCCATCGTGCATGACTACCTGAAACGCGCTAATCGGTTCCCCATTGTAAAGTGCCATATTGAATGCGCCTACTTTACTGGCTGGGAAGAGGTAGTGGAAGCACCAATGAAGTTTGCGCCGTTTTGATTGGGCAGAGCCCCAAAGTTTCCTCACCACCTGTGGCTGAACCAGTGACCCCCCGCTACCAGGTGAAACAAGAATTGGAAGCGCTCGCTTTCCTGGGAACCCCCAGTCATTCAAATTATGGCAACATCGTCAACGAGGATTTTACTAAAAATCAGAAGGAGTGTAAGTCACTTTGCCCTCTGTGGATTAAGGCCCATGCAAGAATCCATTAGAGGTGGTAAATTGATTACCTACCGCGTTAAGGATAATCTCCCTCTACCCGCAGGAGTCCATCAAATAGTGGCAATAGATGAAGAATCGGCCGTCAAAGCAGATTCCCCCTGGACCCACTGGGTGTAGTCCAAATTGCATGCCTAGAGCAGGACGAGGATTACCCCTTGTTCATACCAGAGGTGATGAAATCCCCTTCAACAGAGCTCAAAATAAATCACCCATTATCATCCATTCCGATAACTCGGCTCCAAGCTACCCTCGATTAATTTGGTGAGTCATCCCTGACATTCCAGGATATGCTAGCCAATTTGAGCACGATATCCAATTAACTACGCAAGAGGCTGTTAGGTCCAAGCTGTAAGGTAATAACTCAATACCCAAGTTTAGAAATTGTTAAAGTTACAGATAATTGAACCATCCAAATCAGATTATTGTATACCGGTTGTACTGGTAAAGAAACTCGATAATTCCGAGAGCTCATGATAGCCAAGTGGATATGGCGTTGGCTTACCAACGTCGCGGTACCCGGTTCGATTCCGAATCCCGGCATGAGCGGACACAAACGTCAGCGCACGTAGAGATCTGGCTACCAATTGGTGGACGCGCTGTGCTCACCCCGTTCTGGGTGGGTAGATCTTACACCTTTTACCTCACACATATTCAATCACAAGACTGCTTTCTTTCCTCTCCAGCCTTTACGGCACAATACACACGCACTTTCTGTTCCAAGCAATTCTGCCGATGGGTATCTATATCCACGTACCTCTGACGCGGAACAGGTCCCACTCACCCGAGGTGAAGAAGTCTTCCACCTAAACGCTGTTTGGTGTCAAAACATAATACTTCCTGGCACCTCTCCCCGAAGGAGGACCGACTCCTGGGGCACTCGGACTGACCAACGATTGTCATACTGACCTAATATAAAAATTTCATTATCCGGTCGGGGATCCTCCCAGTATCATGGAAGGATTGACGCTGACAAACTAACTAACTAAACCTTAATTCCTACAGAATGTGTATTGATTTTAGAAAGCTAAACGCTATCACCGTATTCGACGCCAAGCCTATTTCCTTTATCGACCAAAAGCTTCATTTGTTCGAGAAGGCGACGTATATTTCTGACTTAGATATGTGTAAGGCCAATTACTAGATCCCATCGAGGGAAGAGGTAAAAATGTACACCGCGTTCCCCACCGAGAAGGGATTTATGTAGTTTTGTCGGCTTGCCTTAGGTCTCGTCACCACTTGCAGTGATTGCAATAGGATGATGAGACGGATTTTAGATGAGCTACCACACGTGCCCTTCTATTTTGATAGCATTTACGTGGCTACTAATGATTGGGAACAGCATTTGACCGTTCTTCACGCTCTGCTACAAAGGCTAAGGGACCACAACCTCACCATCGGCCCGAGCAAGTGTCATTTTGCCTTCAATACCATCGATTAACTAGGCTTCATATTCGAGACTGAAATTTACTCAGACATATTTACAGAGAATAACATAGTAGGCTCAGGATTCATTGAGGGTGGAATCTACAGGATTTTGGCTTAGGCTATCGGCTATACAATTCTCAGAGCCTTTTAAATAAATTATTTTAAATTGGAATTTTTAGAGAAATAAGCTCCAACGCATTAGTCTTCCATTATTATTTTTGATGTTCCTAAGGTATACAAAGACTTATGGCAAATTAATTAGCTCCGAAGGAGGATAAGATCCGACCCATTATGAAAATGCACCTGCCCATAACTAAAAAAGCAATTAAGGTCCTTTCTCGGTACCGCCCCCTTTTATCAGCGTTTTATCCTAAATTTTGCCGCCCTTTCCTCTTCCCTGTGTGAGCTACTGAAGAAGTTCCCTGAGCAACTCGTATGGACCCCGTCATCCATAGCCAGTGTTAAGCAAATTAAAGGTAAACTCGCGTCGCCCCGATATAGGCGTAAAACTGTTGAGGTAACAAGGTGGTCTAACCTGGTGTCGGGACGAAAGTCATTTTTGCTCATTTTATTTATGTTAGAAGTATCTGGTGTTTAAGCACGCGTTATAGATGTTCTTTATTGCTTCTATGATGTTGTCATGCATTGGTGAGGTTTATTCTGGTTGGTTCTTTGCGACTGGTCACTTTATGTTTTAATAAATTGATTTCACTATTTTTCCTTTTCTTGTTGTAATTGCCCCATGTCCTCAAATTTCTTTTTTTTTTCTTATATTATTGATGGTAATGTGGATATTTTGTCCATATTGTTTAGGAAATAGGTGTGGACCATTTCCTCTATGGCTGAATGGAAGTTTACGTTCTCATTTGGTGTTATTGACAGCATAGAATTCCAGTCAAAACTTTCTTCTGTGGTCCTATTCTTCCTGAATCCCCCCCCTCCAGTTCGTTATTTATTATGATTTTCCTTCTCGGGAGTTCGCCCTTAATTCTATTTATGATTCACCAGTTTTCTTTTCTTTATACAATAATATTTTATATAAGGATATCCCTTTTAAGTCCTTTCTGTTCTTCGATTAGATGCCTTAGTTCCTCTTTCCTCCTTCTAAGCACCGCAAATCTTTCTATGTTTGAGCCGAGGAGCTATATTAGGTCGTATATTAAGCTGAGCCGTCTATTTTTCTTCATCTCTTCTGTTTACTTATGTTAGGAAAGATTGTGGACTCTCATCCGCCATGGTGATTATTTTTTATTAATCTACTGTTTGCTTTGTCAATTTCTTCCCTGTTTGAACCAGAGAAGTCTTTTGGGATGAAGATACGGTGGTTTTCTTTGTATCATTCTCAATTTAATTTTCTGTACTCTTTCTTCTCAGGTATTGGTAGTTCATTAGAAATTGATTCATGAAGACTACGGTTCCAACATGGCCAATGCATGCAATGGTGTCTTGTTACATGTTGATGTCAAATGGCATGTTGTGACCGCTAAAAGTAACATCTGGCTTCGTCGCGGAATTAGCAGTGCATAAATATTATTTTCTAGCAACATTTCTAGATTATATCCAATGCCGTTTCTGGTACGATAGACAAAAATATCATTAAATTGGGCAGGGCAGATAATATTTGACTGTTTTTAACCTGTAGCAACTTCTAGACCTATCTTATGCACACCAACCTTTTCTATCCTTTCATAACATCATACTACTCACCTAGAGGGGATTCGTGGAATAGATTTTATTTGGAGGTTGCCAGAGAAAAAATATGCTGCCTAAATCCATCATACCCCACATCCATTGTGTCCTAAGGCCAGGTTACTGGAGGATTACATTCACAACCTATCTCAAACGAGTCCCTTTCCTTGAAAAGGCATAACTTGAGGCGCCGAAGAAAACAGGTTTGACGATTAGCTCACTGCGGAACTCAACGTATAAGGTACCCGGATATTGGACGAAAGTATAACCCTTGGTGACTCTCAAGACCCGTACCCTCGTGGCCCAGTCAAGACTACAGAGGGAGGTGCAACTCTTTATGTCTTGGTTGAAAGAAGTTGATATATCCAAAAACCCTGAGGAGACGGCAAACGAGTAGTGGTAGTTGATTCAAACAATACTCATCATTAAGTCCGCCATGAATTACGCCGCTGAAGGTTTCTACTCGGATTCATTCACCCATCCATCCACCGTCCCATCTTATGCAGTAACCCACTGGACGAAGGGGCACATCAAGGCTCCGAATAGGATCTCAAGGACGGGGACGCATCCCCCAACGAGGTCCATGAAAACCTGTAAACGGATACCACTGCGGTCTATCGTCGGCAAAAATTCCCAGACAGGGCCCAAATAATACAGACCATATACAGGATGTAGGGAATAATTTTTCGCCTCATTTTAATAGAAAAGAAAATACCACCGAGAGCTCATTTATACAAATATATTTACCAAAGTTACTTGATTAAAGACCTGAAGGATTGGAATATTAATTTTAATCAATGCAATCGCCGTCGGCCTCCAGGCGGCGTCGCAACCTGCCTTCTCAACAGTCCTACGCTTTAACTGGGTGATAACTGTGGTCATCCTGGACCTAAGCTCCACCTTGATGGTGCATGGGAACTTGTTTGTCTATTTAAACCAAGTTCCAAACATAATAAACCAGGGGGTTACAGTCTGGGGAGCTGGGAGACCAGATGTTCAGTGATGTTGTCAAAGAAATTGTCTGACAACCAGGAATGGAACTTCCTGCTTATTTGGCATTAGGCAGAGTCCTGCTGCCACAATGTGTTCGATAGTATTCCATGTCGCTTTTTCTTTCATCGCTATTACTGCTCTTTCTTTTAGTACTATGTTGAGCGGCCGGATTTTCACCGCTCTGTGCAGATCCTCTTGCTTCCTCATTTCTCTTCTTCGTATACCAGTCACAATGCACATGCAGTCTTGCAACTCTTTTCGTGTTGTTTCTAAGACGCTCAAAAGAGTGGCCAAGGGATAGATGAAGGTTGATCTGACTAGCCACTAGTATATTTTTTTCTGTTTTTTAAGTGGAGATTTCTGAATGTATAGAGTGTTCTGAGTGCAAATTTTGCTCTCTGGATACGTTCTGTGAAGAGCCGGAAGATATGCCAAGGTATAACGTGGCCATCGATGCTGACTACCCCATCAGCATGATGTAGATTGGGAACGTCGTATTCGTGACTCTTTGTACATCTTTGGGGGATACAACCAGCGAGCGGTTGTTTTCCGAGCTCACCAAATGGTCTTTTCAGAAATTCTACTCGTCAGAAAAGAATGGTAGACTTCATCGATGTTTAGGTTTGTTCGCGAGATTTGCAGCGCGTTCCTCTCTCTTGTACTTCATCTTCTGCGACTAAAGCTGGTTCTTTCTTGTCATGCATGAGTAGTAGCTGATGTATACATGCAATAACTGCTTGATGAGAGAAAATAACACTCCCTTCTCCCTCTCCAGGGACCTCATGCACTTGCTGGGATCGTTATGAAAGATGGTCTGGATCTTGGAGCCAAATTCTGGGGTTCATCATGTGTCAGAATGGTTAGAGTAAAGTTTCCGAGCCGCTGTATCTTCATAATCTCAGCCTTACTCATGTAACTCTTGCCTGATCTTCTGTACAGTCCTCATGTCGACACCCAACCAGTCGGAGATCATCACATTGGAGCTTCCGGGGTGAAATCAGCAAGCTCCGGAAATCGAAATTTAAAAAAAAATTCGATGATTGAAATTCAGCCATGGTATTATTTCCTTCACTAAGGATGTACAAGTGAGTCTACTATGATAGGAAGAAGAGAGAACCGACGCCAGACAACACGGCTGCGCGGAATTCAGATTTCCCAACGGTGACAAATTACCCTCCGCTTAATTAAACTATTCCATTTGAACAAAGTTTAGGTCGCCCTTCATCATAAAGATGTAGAAACAATGGTTTCAGCAAATGGGGATGGAATGTTGGCAAGAATCTGTCTAGAGAAAAATATCACACCGCATACACTTGCAAATTAGTGGCTGCTAATTCAGACATGGTGCACAAGATAAACTAACACAGAATCGTCGCTTATCATATGATAATCCATGGGACAATACGGAGAGGGAGAGAGAGAATCCTCTCAATTTATAAATGTGCTTCAAATGTTATAAACTTGAGGATCATATGACGAAGGACAGCCCGCTAAAATATGTAAATTAATGCTCAGAATGCAGACAAACCAGCCACAACTTTAGGGACTGCGAAGATAGAAAGAAATATAAGATTAGGACTCAAGTAATGTCCGATTTTGTTGTATATATTATAAATTAAAAAAATTCTGACTATGTAAATATTTAATCATAAACATAGCCTCTATTCCTTCCTAAAACCTGATTCCATCTGTCATAAAGCTTATAAATGCAATGCTTGTAAAATTCTTTAGGGTTTGATGCAAAATATGAATCTGAATCGTTTTCAACCTCTTTTTTCTTGATGTTAACCTAAGACCATTCAACTGGTTCTTTTATCACCTACACAAGCAATAATCAGAAGGAGCAAGATCGGGAGAATATGTAGGATAAAGCAATATTTTCCAACCGCGCTCCTCCAAAAGATCTTTTATTATTCGAACTGTGTGGGGACGGGCATTATCGGTTCTCACTAGACGAAGTTGATTGCAGTAGAGATAAGCAATAATTGGTTGATTGTTGTCTAACAATTCGAAATGGAAAATACATTTAGTATCTCACTATACACTCAACATGATCTTGTTTAGATGAAGTCCTCTCGGTTATTGACAAATTCGGCTTCCTCGACTGAGCCTCGAACGACAGAGTTTAACGTTATGATAAAAGATCCACTTCTCATCACCAGTAACAAGAATACCCCAAAATAGTGCCCAAAGGCGTCGTGAATTCAATGACTAAGAGCAAGAAACACACTTGCAGATTAGCCTTGAACAGTTTGTGAGGGACCCATTTTCCAATCACTGGAACCTTTCCAAACTTTTTCACTTGGCGTTGTTAAAATAAATTATTTTGCGAGTTCCACAGAATTTGTAGTAGTATATGGCGTGACAACAGCCCTTGTGGCTTTTTTCATCCGTGAAATTATGTTATGTTATGTTATGTACTTTTGGACGAACTTCTTCTGTTCCGTTTTTAGACTGAAATCCCCAATAGGAAAACGGGAAAACTTTATCCTGCAGCTTCTTCCATTTACTGCATCTTTCCCATAAGTGCACTTAATAGATTTTACCGCTGGCCTTGCATTGGCCCCTTTATGAATCTCATAGAATAAAATATGTTTAATGTGATATTTAGATGGGAAGAATATAGGGGTGAATACCGAAGAAGAATATGAACAATATTTTTATAAGCTGAAAGAAAAAGGTAAACACTATTCATTTTATTATTCTTAACTGATAGTAAGAGTCACTACTTTAATAAATATTATTTAAAACGTTATTCTAGAAAATTGGACATTACTTTTGCTTGAACTTGATATGTACCTAGACTGTGGTGGGCCCCATCGCACAATGGCAATGGCTTGTCCGGAAAGGAAAATATTCGTAAGAAGAAACGAAATAGGAAACAAAATTGCCGAGTAAGAGAAGAAGAATTAAACTTCCCAAGAAATGCTATAGTGACTTTCAAAGAGATAAGAGAACCATTCACAAACGTTACACTACCAGAAGGGCCCGAACTAGAATTATTAACATGCAAATTATACAAACGTGTGGCCAATAAACGAAAGTCAGGGACTTTTTTCACGAATCTAAACATGGTGTAAAAAGTATGGGTTCAAAGAGATGTGGTTACCCGATAACTCGCCATAATTGGAAATACTGGGAATAAATCTTCCGCTTACATCAATGAAGTAACCCTAAGACGGAGAAGAAAGATACGAACCTGGAAATGAATCATTGGAAGAAAGCACCGAAGACGACTCTGGATTCGACGACAAACTGGAGTTTAGTCAGGAAAACCAATCAAGAGAAGGCAGAAAATGACATCAAGAGCGCGGAGCAAATAAACAAGGTATGCTGACCAAAAGTCGCATGGTCTCACTTATTCTGATTTATGACCTTACGACCTACAAAACTTTCATTAATTCCAGGACTAACTTTGGGAGGACTTTGGCAATTATATCATTCGTAAGAGAATGTGAAACAGCATAAGGGTGTCAAATTTCGTTAGAATCCGCTTAAAAGTTATGATGATATTGCCAAAATAAAAATATTACATGGCTGCCCTTAGGAGGACATTGAGAATTATATCATTTGAAAAAAAATGAAAAACAAGATAAATGTACAAATTTCGTTAGAATCGGCTGTATGGTTATGAAGTTATTGTGAAATAATTTCCCGGCTAACTTTGAGAAGACTTTGGCAATTATATCATTCTAAAGAGAATGTGAAACAACATAAGGCTTTCAAATTTCGTTAGAATCGGCAGAATAGTTATGATGTTATTATTAAAATAAAATAATTCATAGGCTAACCTTGGCGATTATATTATTTGAAAGAGAATGTAAAACAACATAGGTGTTTCAAATCGCGTTAGAATTGGCCGCATAGTTATGATGTTAGTGCCAAAACAAAATAATTCCCTGGTCAACCTTAGAAGGACCTAGACAATTATATCTTTCAAAAGAGAATGTCAAGCAACATAATGGTTTCAAATATCGTTATAATCTTCTGAATAGTTATGATGTTATTATCAAAACAAAATAATTTATAGGCTAACCTTGGCAATTATATTATTCGAAAGAGGATGTAAAACAACATAGGGGTTTCAAATCTCGTTAGAATCGACCGAATAGTTATGATCTAATTGCCAAAACAAAATAATTCCCGGGCTAACTTGGGGGGACCTTGGCAATTATATCATACGAAAGAGAATATAAATCAACATAATGATTTCAAATTCCGTTACAATTGGCCGAACAGTCACAATGTTTTTACAAAAAAAACAACAAAAACGGGGACGACCAGCCGACATATTGAGATGTAGAGTCATCCGCGACAAAAATGGATCTAAATGCGAGTATCGAAAATTGAATATGACAATCCGTACGAATGGCACCAAGCTTTTATTTACATAAAAATAGGGTGATATAATAAAAGGAATAAAGCAAGTAATGTCAAGTAGGTGTACAGCACCAAGTGCGAGGAAAAAAACAACATGCTGATCACACGAATTATCAAGATCTAACCCAAAGATTGTAACCACGTAGGTAGATCTTCGAAAATGTTCGAAACAAAAAAAAACATGGGCAAAGTAGGTTAAAAAGTCACGTTAAGAAGTAAGCAAGAAACTAAAAAAAACATACAAACAAACAAGGACATCAAAAATATATCATTGGGAAAAGGCTCAAAATTCTTACAGATGAACACCGATGTATGGTCCCCCCAAAAGCCTATGGAAACTATATAAGACACTTCGACTCAGATGTGGTCATGATATCAGAGCATGGAATGGAAGAAAATATTAAAAGCTTTAAATGTAACTTACAGACCAGAAATCTAAATAGAGAGAAGTTCGATCGAGCCGCACTAGCCATAAAGATAAGGATAAAATATAAAGAATAAACAGGATTAGATAAGGTATACTTAGCTATAGGAATAGGAATGATTCTTACCCCCATTAATCATAGCAGCAGAATACCAGCCCAGGAGGCTAAATTACGTCCAGCTACATAACCTAATCCAGATCTTCATAACCGAAAAACCAACAATACTGATGGGAGATCTGAACGCCAAGTGCCCATCATCATTATATACAATGACAAACACGATATAAACAAATTTCAGTGAAAACACAGTATAACAGTGTAAAAAAGGTAGATCTCAAAAATAACACCCAATTTTGTATGCGCCCCACAATTTATTTTAAATGAAGTCATAATGACGTAAGTCACGCGCTGAAACATTATCACCGTGGGTCACGTGGCCTGTAACGTCATCTCGAATACGTAATTATTATTTTGCACAAAATTCTAATATGATTTATATCATTTAATTATATTTTTATTTCTTTTTACAACAACATTGATAAAACCATAAGCAGTAATGGCTTGAGAATGCAAGAATTCTCCAGTATCCTTCTGCTATATTTGCGGAGCGCTGACACTAAAACAATATGAAAGACGCTTGACTCCATACGTGAAAAAACAATATGAACTGTACTTTGGATGTAAAGATGGTGATTAGGAGGAACGATGTTAATTTCATATTTGCAGTGTCATTTGTACAAGTACACATTCGGTACGTGTCCAAGGCACCGGTACTTGTTTCACATTTGGTATGGAGAGAACCAAGCCGCCATTCAACCGGCCTGCTACTTTTGTGAAACATATTAAAGGTATTCTTTTTTTATCTTTCCTATTATCAAAAGATATCTCACTTTTTCTAAATACAAAATAAGTGCTATATAATGTTTTTCTTTTCTCACTATCTGATCTAACCATTACCAAATAACATAGCGAACTTATAGCCTCTCGTCTACGTGAATGTAATATGTTCGATAAAATGCACTAATTACTGCATTCAAGAAGCGCTCGTCAGATCTGAGGCAATTCTACTCAATAGAAAACAATCTTTAATTTTGAAATGATATTAGAGTGATTCTTAGGTGCTCTTGAATTGAGCTGAAACCCAAAACACTGGAGGTTGTTTATTGATGCCTCACGTTACAGCATTAAGGCTCTTTTACTACAGATTGGAAACACCATGACCTCCCTTCCTTCCAATTGTTCACTCAGGCATTTTCAGAGAGACATATGAAAATCTTTTTAATTTTAAATCACTTAAATTACAGTGAGCATGAATGGTATATTTGTGCAGATTTGAAAGTAATGGCCTTAATTAATGGGTTTCAAACTGGTTATACAAAATATATGTGTCTTTTGAGGAAGTGAGAGAGCAGAGCAAGATCAGAACATTATGTACTTTCAGCATCCTTAACTCCCTAATACCCGAATCGCACAATGTTATTCATGAATCACTAGAAAAAAAGGATAAGATTACTTTACCCACTTTACATATAAAACTGGTCTTAATGAAACAATTTGTGAAAGATTTGCAGCATTATATCTCGTTTCCAGTATCTCAAGAAAATACGACCAAAATTAAATGAAGCTAAAAAAATTTAAAAAAGCATAATTGTCCAACCTCAGATTCGTCAACAAATGTTTGACAAGGATTTCGAATTAACGATGGATGAAACTGAGTTAGCTACATAGCGTGCATTTAAAAGTGTGTGCAAGGGGCTACTAAGAAAGCACGAATAGGGCCAACGTAATGTTTTAATGGATAAACTGATCCAGTCTTACCACAATCTTGGGTATACTATGCCACCGAAGCTTCAATATATGCATTCTTATCAACAGATATCAATAATGGAGACCAATATTAAGTAAAAAGAGTAATTATAATTGTAAGTGATTATTTTTAACAGATATTGAACATTAGCAATGGAGACATTTCATTTGCCAAAAGATAATATTATTTTATTTTCTTAGTTTGACGGTATGAATGTTTATCCGGCATATTACGAGAAAATGTAACGTAAAAGATTATACAGTGTAATCGAAAGAGGTGTTTGCAAAAGGATCGGACCAAACCACCAAATCTATGTGACTTAAAACTGCGTAACTAGGCGACAGAGATTTCTAAGCACGAACCATATGCATTATATCATCCATATGGCACCAACTACAATTGCACCTAGCAACCATATCAGAATCATGATAAAATTAACGAAAGTCTCACAAATACCTATCAAAACAAGGAAAGCTTACGTAAGGGCAAACTGGAAAGGCAACAAGACTAGCCTACATATATTTAATCTCAGAAACATTGAGCAAGCCCCGTTAGAGGTGAAAGATAACCAACTCCGTCGATTAAAAAAAAAATAAAGACGGGCAGGGAAAATGTCCATACAAGAACTGAGAAAACAATAATTTATTCTTAATGGACGGAATAAATGCAAAGGAAAAACAAAAAAACTGTGTATCAGATTATATGAATTGTAAGACCAAGCAGAGAGAATCACCTTCTGGCTAAACTTAAAAGAGAAATGATACAGCAGGAGAACATTGAGATGGTAAGCAAATTAGATGCTGAAACCTCGGCAGAAAAAGCCTGGAGGATAATCCACAGGCTCAAAGATTCACCTCCGAAATAAAAAAAACATGAAAGAGGAAACATTATACAGGAAGAAGAGGAAGTCGAAGCTTAGTTTCGAAGACACTGGAGTGAGGTTTTCTCGATCATCTCTAAAGACATCCAGCTCTTTAATAATGAAATTGTGGAACTAGTTGAACAACACCTCCCAGACACGAAAGTAGGAACCAGGCAGAACAAAGATCACAGAAAGAAAGCCATCAGCAGAAGGTACCCGGTTCATATATTACCACCAAGAACAATAGGAGGGGCTTTTCAAACCATTAAACAGAGATCGCCGAGACATACAGGAATAACCAAAAATAATCTAACTCTCACCGCAGGAAACATCATAATAGGACACGAAAAATACAATGCAACCTTTAACACAGGATGCTTTCCCGAAGAGTTGATGTCGAGGGACGAAGGCATGTGCCCTCAAAGTCTCAAAAAGGTACACACGTCTGTAAGCCAGGCCTCCACTGTCGGCGCTAGGCTCGGGTACAATTGAATTGGGGGATGATAAATACCTTCCAACTAGAGTGCAATATTATTAAGGTTGGATCTTTGAAAGAGAATTTGTTTGCCCGGTTCGTCTCAACGGTTATTCGAAAGATAAGCACCTCTACAAAAATAAACTTTAATACAAATAATAATAAGATCAAGGGCACAGATAAATATGGAAATCTAAATAATAATTAGTACGATAAAAGAATATTATGACGGGCAAAAATTAAGGAAACTAGATCCAGGAAAAATTAATAAGTGATCCAATAAGTTGGATTGAAGGAAAGACTTAGTAAGTCTATTGGCGTTACACAAAATGGGGGAATTCTTCTTAGGACTGGGAACGGAGAGGTAGCACTTACGAGGAAAAAACTCCTGGTAACATCTGGCGAAAGAACTAGGAAGGTGGAAGATTACCTTGGCTCCAGGAAGAATAATCACAAATAGAGATTCATGTGCGGGACGGAGGAAGTCTCAACCAATGTAATGAGACGAGAGAAACCCAGGACAATCTTCCGGGGCGTAAACGGGATTTCTGTAATCTGCCTCTGATCACGGTGAATTACGCGAAGACGATCTTCTGACGAGATCATAATGACGAAGGGACCACTTCACGGATGACAGATCCTCGGATCTGGACGGCAAGAAGCTCTGGCACTCTCTATCTGCTGAGGTTTTACAGACATCACCTTAAATAGGAGCCACAGCCATGGTCGTCAGAAGGCTGTGCGCAACAAGGCGTCCCAAGGGATATCGGACGCGGCTTAAGCAAATATGGACCTTGATAATTTCGGAGCATCGACGAGGTTAAAGGGAAATGAAGGAGATTCCCTTCTACCACAAAATGGGGGAAGATGAACACGGCTGCTGCGCCTCAGAGCAAGACGGCGTTATTAAATTGGGGGAAGACAGCAATAAAGCACCGCGAATCAAATACAGCTGCGCTGATTCGTCTAAACCAATGAAATTCTGTCTGATAACGGCCTTTTTGAGTTTCATGCTCCCACAGTTGAAATTAGCCAAAATACTATTCATACCTAAACCCTTTAAAAACCCCAAAGAGGTAACTAGTTCTAAACCAATTTATCCCTTGAACTTTATAGATAATACAATGGAAACAATACAACATAACAAACTTATCGAGTAATTAAAAGCACAACATATTTTATCAAAAAATGTCATTTTTAAAAAATACAAATTCGATGTTATATAAGGTTTTTTTTCCTCACTAGAGGTCTCAACGGGAAGGACAAATAGCAATCGACCACCAAATCTTCCGTCTTCTATTTGCCCTGTTAAACATTCAAGGGATATACCATCTGAAATACTAAGCGATGACACGGACAATTCAGATGAACCAGGATCACACAATGCTACGTATGAACCACGCCCTGAATACGACAAGAAACCTCATCTTGTGATCCAGCCTGAGCTCACTGATTTCGTTCGTGACTAACCCTTAAAAAACAAGATCGCAAACTTCTAAATTCCAGCCTCAGAGAATGGAATATATTGAATTATATAAAGATGCATGAATTGCAGTATTCAGGAATCGCTCGTCAGATCTGCAACACTTCTGCTCAATATAACGCCTTGTCTGCTTCGAGTGTGAGAAAATAAATTTGGGGATATTTCTGAAATCTTTGTATGTAGAAATTTGGTGCTTATTTTTTCGATCAAAATTATAGTTCCAAATTATAGTGCGCAGCTCCATACAGCAATGCTGTCCAACATCTATGTCAAATAGTTGGGACTTTTGGCTTTTCAGCTCAAAAGCCATGGGGAATTTTTGTTTAAAAACTAAGAAAATAAAAATTAAATTATTTTTGAACAGGTCTATTACCAAATCTCAATACTCAGAACTGCTACAACTTTTACTTCGCAAACGATTTTGCACAATTAATCTGGACACCGTACTGTAATGTAAGAGCGTAGGCAAGGGCAGTTGTAGTGGAAATAAATAATATAAACCATTCGAAATAAACTGGAATATTAGTACAACTAAACAAAAATTACAAGTCACCTCGATACGGAGAAACAAGAAAGATCAAATATTAATAGACGAAGAAGAATACGAATACTCTGAGGATGCATAAGTTCTAGGATTGCGACTTACCTCCTATGGGGGAGAAAAAATGAAAGTTTGCCGAGATCTTAGTACTTTGAGGGAACGCCTTAAGAAGAACCAAAGGAAAGTTTACCATGTGCTAATTGTCACGCGATCAATTCTCTACAAGTGACAGTCAATCTAGACGCAAAAAGCAACAAATTGAAGTTGCAATGTATTCAGAATAAGGCCGTCTATCTTATTAATATAACAAAAGGGAGCGCAAGAAAGAAACAAATCGACTTACATTAGGAAATCAAATTAGAACCACTTGACAAAGTTTTTAAAAAAGAGCAAAGATAATCTGAGAGAAAAAAAGATGACATCATCTTTAGAAGAGGTAATCCATCTAAAAATTGACCCCTTAGTCAAAAAACCTGAACAATGATTGAACACTACAGAAATATAATGCATCCATAACTACACATACAAGTCGAGCTTGACTCATAGATAACCGACTAAATGAATTCCACCAGATAAAAATAAAAGGGCATTAATAGACACAATCTAAAGAGGCAAAGAAAAAAGTAAGAAATGAATCAGTTAATCTTAGAACAGCAGTGCAGATGTTATGATGAGGTAATCGAAGATCTCGATCAAGGCGCTTCATCCAGAGAGAATTTTGAAAGAAATTTAGAAGTTTAAGAGGGACTCCAAATAAGAAGAAAAATTGAGATATTAACAGAAATAAAATGGGATGAAATAGTTATCAATATTTTCTTCACAAAATAATGCAAAAGTTCTCGTATTTTTAATATTATCGGAGTGGAGAATGGAAAGTATAACATATCATATAATTCAAACATGAAATAATACGCGAACTTAACACCTACATTTATGGGATGCATACTCAGCACCATGAGAAATTTAGAAGAAATAGAGACACCAAAATGACATAAGGATAACTTAGGCGCGTTCCATTCATTCCAGCAGAAGGCATCAAGAAACTCGGGGTATTATCTTACATGATAGAAGGAAGGATTAGAATATTCAATGTTTAAATCAACACTGTATACTTTCCTGACGAGTTCAAATTGATGAGTTCAAAGCCAATCCGGGTGAGCCACTGACGAGGAAGGAAAGCTACCTGACTTTTTTTCTATTAGAATTTGGCGGTAAACGTGGAAAAAAATATTAAATCAAAGACTCATTGTTAAGCAGAAGGATAACTGCCTAGTCCACCACCACCAGGAGCTAAAATTAAGAGGAAGATGGGAATATCAACAGTAGAGTACAAAATAGTCTTTTTTTCTTTAAAAGCGCCCATGTAACGACTACTGTCAAGGGCATGAATATCAGTAATAAGCATTATATCATATTAGGACGCTGCATTAAAAAAATTAAAACAACACAAGAAATAAAGTCAAACCAAAACATAGAAACAAAAGCAAAACCAAACTAATTTTTCAGCGCTTATCTAGCGACCTCCAACAAAGGGCATGAGTCGCTGCAATTAAAATTTCATTCAAGTACTTGGCCACTTTAAAATTCGCAAAAACAAAAGCAAACAGAGAAATGCAACTAATCAATCAAAATAAAATATCAAACAACAAACAGAGAACGACGGAAGGAAGAAACAAAACAAAGGAAAGAAAAAGGAGGCACACTCCGGCATCATGGGTAGACTCACCTCCTCACTTCGCAGAATAATGTAACCAACACCCAAGAGAGTCAAAAGGTCAAGTAGTCCACAAGTCTGAATGAACGAATCCATCCAGAATAGAAAAGACTCTAGTGATCCCGGTACTCAGACAGGTACATTGCTCGAAGATCGCCGAGAACTGGGAAATTCAACGATAATGTGCTGAACAGCCTGGGCGACAACGCAGTAAGGTACAAGTGAGCGCTCCATCAAATGGAGGTGCGTCTCGCGAGTGTGCTTAATTCGAAGCCAACGGAAAGCGACCTGAAGCCGTCGCTGCAATGGAAGGTAGGCTTATGGGAACAGTCGTGGCGCAATGGCACGCAATGGAGTCTCCCATATTTTTTGCCTTGATTCCTGCCATCTAGTCAGTGTGAGAAAGAGCAAAAGGGTAGTAATTTCGCCCAGTCTTCGCGAACTCTTTCATGTTCTTGTCGGTGCGTACATTCCCAGCAAACCCAAATATGTACAGGAACTTAGCAGAAGATAACTTTTACATCCTGCCCGATTGCGGCAACCGTTCCGTCAAGGATACCTTTAACCAGGGTGAGTAGAGATTCCTATGCCTCAAGAGCACGGTGCTTCTTGACTCGCTAAAGATTGCAATTTTATCTTCTCTTACTCCTGATCTTTTCTCTATTTTTATCCTTCTCTTTCTTCCTTCCAATCTCTTCTTACACGTACCCTCCGTCTCCATTCGCATGTTCCTCTTGATTTATCATAGCCACCAACCCCTAATAACTGAGGATATCTCTCCTTATTAATCCATCTTCCTCCTTTATTTGTTATTTCTTTTTTAAGAGGCGGTGCTTCACCTCTTGACCTATTTATATATGCAGCTATCCTTTTTTTATAATTTCCTTCGAACTGAACTGAATAAAGTTAGAATGTACTGGAAAACACACTATTTTCTCGTGGGGTATTTTTCATCCATTGCTGATCTCACGAACTATTTTGTAAGTCCTTACCAATTAAAAATATTTGGTTTAGGTTAACTAATGTAACTAATATAATAATAGATTATATTTAGACGTAATTCCTATAAAAGAAAAATTAAGAATATATAGTAATCACTCCTTTAGTAACAACTGTTGCTTTAATAGCAACAGACTTGTTCTTTGGATACATATTCTTTCACAACATCAGTCGCCCGTTTGCCATGTTCAATCTTTACTATAATTTCTTTTCCTAATTTGATAGTTGATTTCATATGTATTTTTTTTAGTCACTGTACTTAACCTCTTAAGAGACACGTCCACTAAAGTTAAGATTTTAAAAAAACAATAAATTTAACAGATATTCTTGCAGAATTGACAAAAAAAGAGACACTACATAGTGTGACAAGGTAACGCCATTTGAATAAACCTTGTGGTGAGAGTGACGATTATTTGTTAAGGATACACTCAAAAATAATCTGAAAGAGTTTGAGATCTAAAGCCTAAGGTATTTTATTCAAGAGGCAGAGATAAACTTTTTTTTCTCAGAAAACATCTCTGAATGGTATAGAAACTATTATGGAGAAGTAACTATAATGTTTACACTCTTTTTATTAATTTTGTCAACGTGACTGGAGATTAATTTTGTCCATGTGACTGGAGATTCGTCTCATTGTAATAGCGAGAGGGGCATGTAGTCGCATGATTACGCTTTCGAAATGATTTGATTAGGATGAATTTGGCGCGTTTCTGGACAAAATCTTGTAGATGCAGTTTATAGAGAGCTGTTGGGAGATAGATACCCTGAGCAGCGGAAACGCAAACAACATACTCTACTGAGGTCAGACAGCTGAAGAGGTGCAGTAGGAAGACAAGTCATTCCAACTCCTCATAAACTATTCAAGAGTGCACGGCATTTTTGTTAGTGAAAAATTCCCTCTAAATCTTCTTGGGAGAACCTTTCGGTACCTTAATTAAAGTAAAGCCCCATGGCGGTAGATCGCGTACAGGTAGAGCTCTAAGGGCTATTTGCCACAGAACGATCTTAAGGCGCTCTTGTCTTCGATTTTTTATTTAAATACGTTTAGCTAACCATGCAAACCTTCATCTGTCATGGCTGTCATAGGAAAGTCAAAAATGGAGAAAAATCTTTCTGTGAATTTCCATGAGAAAGTCATGATAAGTAGCGACAAAACCTAGGTTCAAAAGAACGCAAACAGCACACATCTTGGAAAATGCAAAGCTATTTCTATCAAAAGAGCCGTATAAGTGTATCATAAAGATTATTTTAAAGTGTGGTAGAGCGTGTGTTTGAGCTTTCTGTTGTTGTTTTCTCTTGTGTTGCAGTAGGCTCTTCTTACCTTCCCTAGGCAGAAATGAACCCCTTATTTATTGACATGAATGCACGAAAAACCTGACGCGAGTAGAAAAGTTTTTAATTCGTTTAATGAAGGAATCTTCAATCGGGAAGGCGAGACGATGATGCCGCCCGCGCGTGAATGCAATTTGCATATTTACCATAGCTGAGAAATGAAAGCTGCGATAAACTGTTAAGCAGCTCGAGATAAATAAGCCCTCCATCTTGAGCGAAGTCATATCACAGTGTTCGGCAAGAAGGAAATTGTTGGGGATGATTTTATTGACTTTAGCGTGTAGGGAAGCAACATCCTCTGCCCCCTTACTTCTAGATACGTTAGTAACATGGCTTAATACCAATTTCCAGCAGCTTCACTTATAATTCTTTTTGGGATGCATCTTGGATATTTCCATAAATACATATATCCCCTATAACATTGGAATATGTATGAACGTCGTCCAAGAATGGTGTATGTAATTTATAATCGATGTTGTCTATTTGTAGTCATTTCTTTGCCTCAAAACCCCCATTCAGGCGGTAGTAGTGTCACTGATCCTCAGCAGGAGCGTTTCTCTTGTCCATATACCTTCCACCGGCTTAGTTGGAGCAGAGTTCCACCAAGCTGTTTGCGGTTACCCAAGCATTTTGTTATTGTGCATCTGAGCCGTAGACATCCCCATTAGGAGAACTACTCGGTCAGTTTCAGGGCCTGTACCCTAGTGGAACTTTTTGAAGAGCTCAAGAGTTGTATTTTTAGTGTAAAAGAATTTTCCTATCTCTGTCAAATGACCACTCCCTTTTCCTATCTCTAGAAGATCGATGACATAAAGGATAGTGATCACTTTCCAATTCAAATTTTCCTTTGTCGGGCTGCTGCCGCTTGATGCCACTTTGATGGGGCCTGGATGGATCGCAGGGGCCCACATTCGAGGACATAAGTGACACCTCTATATCAGTTGAGGAGTTTATTTTCTGGGGTTGAAGCGTTGAGTTTTTCAGTATTCACATCGTCACGGGTTTGACTTTGATTTTCTCAAGTGTCCACTGTTTTGTGCGGCGACCGTTTCTTCGGTCGTCGGCCGAGTCTAGACCAGCCGGTCCTCAGATATTAGCGATAAATCTATAAGCGCATCTCTTGCGATTGTACTCATGTGAAATTCATTGAGTAAGGGACAGGCTCAATTTGATTTCTGCTCTTCAAGGTTAGCATACGTATCTTGACTAATTAGGAAGAGCCCTCTACATGGTGTGGGAGCGTGTGAAAAGGATTCAGGGTAGGTTTTCTCAGGATGCCCTCCTTTTTTGTAAGAGAACGAGACCAGAATTTAAAGCCCTGCATGCATGGCAGAATCTTTTGCAAACGCTCTCTCTACATTCGCTAGTAGGGATGCCTCTCTGCTAGTATTCCAAGAACGTCACCGACTTGAGTTCCTCTCAAGATTGGATGAACACTTCCATGTCCTGTTTGTGCTAAGTAACTTGGGGCTCGTTCTAGCTTTTTACGTGTATAGCGCCGCTGTTCAATAATATATTCCAAAAGTCATGCTTGGATACCTAGGTGACTGAGGCTTTGCCTTTCTATTAACTTTGTTTACTGTCATATGGTTGGATATTACTTAAGTATCTTCCCACATTGCGGGCTATTAGCTAGTGTGCCTGCTGTTCCGTCCAATTTATTTAACATAGTTCGTTTCCAATTTTATTAATAAATTGGTGAATGCTGTGTTAGTTTACCTCTTAATCAACGAAGATAACCTGGTTTCTGTGCAGTGCGGTTTAGATAGCTTCCAATTAATGTCAATTGTTTTACTTCTGCTTGAGAGTAGTATCTTCGAGGCTTACCTTCGTCGTCAGCATTTTGCCATTATTATTGGAAAAGACCTATGATAACGCGTAGCGATACGGTATTATGTAGCCCGTAGAGAAAGAGGAGGGCGCTCCAAGGAAAGTGTCAGACAACAGTATCACCTCAGTTGTATCGGTGGATGTTTTCGCCATGCTTTACATATTTATAGGACTTTTCGATTCTTTTTGTCCCCTTTGAATGCCTACCATACAGTATCAATCCCAACAAGCTCTTAACCACGCATCTAATATGCCAAAACGCACGTGATTTGGTTATATTTAGCAAAATTGAAGACAGTGCACTTCTGCCACCTTAATATGCATCAGTTAAAAATGGACCTATTCATAAGTCGGTTCGCCTAGACGAGGTAAACTAACATCGATCCTTTTATCTTTAAATCAACCGACGCATTGCCTAGGAGTAGTTGCAAATTTACAACCATATGATCTATTGTGCTCGCGCCATGGAGATTCTGCACTCTTTTGTTTCCATAACGTTGCGTGCATATACACCTTAAACCACACTAATAGCTTGGTAGGAAAAGTTAGGATTGCTCGGTTCTCTGTAAATCAATTTTGATAAACCTTTTTCCCAGCTAGTCTGCACAATATGACAACACTACTGATATGTTTTCATTATGCTATGTTACTTTCTTTATTTTTTTTTTCAAATTCGTCGTTTTGGAGTTAACCATGCTAATAGCATCTATCCTCTTTAAAAACAAGGGAATGTCGCCGAGATCTCAACGATGAAGAAAGCCATTCATTATAAGGAAACTGCTGAAAGCACCTCTGTTTATGTAATTGCAGAGAAGTTAATTTCAATGTGGAAAGTAGGGTGATGACTTTTTGACTTTTCTTATCAAAAATTATTTCCTGTAGCACGAATGAATGAACTTTTGCCTATTAATGACAAAAAATACTTTTATTCCATTGAAATATTGAAAAAGGTCATGCAAAAACCATTTTGAAATGTAATATAGGCCATTTTAGCATTTTATATGTGTTAAAAATATTTATATTAAATATATAAGTCATCAAACAGGCTTGTGCAATAATTTATGTATCATAGAATTGTATATAATTTTCCAGAAATTCATCACGTCATCGCTTGGGCGATTTCTGCAGAGTTCCAGAATTTTCGTTAGCCATTTCACGTGCGGTATATAAGCGAGATGTTTAAAGCGGGTAGTTACTAGTTCAGTTTTAACGGCATTAATATTATTATTGCTTTATTATAATTGTTGTGTATTCTCCAGCGTTTATTGTAAAGAGTTCCTGGTATTATTTGGTAAGCTACATTTAACTCTCTCACTAATTATATAATATAATAGCATATAATATTTTATTAGTGTCTGCCTTCTCTCTTATTTTTTATAATTGTAATTTGCTTGTTTTTAAATAAAATATATAAAAGCTCAATAACAGTTTCTTTAATTTGTTACCTATTTAATATTTAGGTTTATTTTCTATTTCAGTTGCTGAGTACAAAACATGTCGTTCAAGAAGAGCTTTTTTAACACGGAGAAGAACAAGAAAGCCTAAACAAATAACTTAGTACAGTTTTAAGCAACATCAAGAAGAGGTGACATGGCAGTTTATGAAGCACCCTTAAGTGAACGAAGTCGCATACCACTGAAAATCCACGTCGTTGGACGCTTCAAATTTCTTGAATCCACCGCCAAAGAACGGAGGGAGAGGATCGGCCTTATTGTTGTGGAGCTAAAAGCCCTATGGATCAAGCCATTTGTGCAAAACTAGAAAACCTTCTGAAAGACTATGAGTACTGCAGAAAGAAACAAAACTTTAATTCTTTGAATGAACTGTTTGACGTGACCAAGGTGAAAGGTAACTGGTTGTGCAAAAAAGATGAGAACCTCTATAAACAGCAAATTTTCCCTAAAGGCCAGGTTGGTTATTCCACTGGTAAGCCTGCTAGTGCCAAGACTATCCACCCATCCAAGCGAATTAAGGCAATGGAAGCGACTGTGTTCCCACTTTCCAGCTCAGCACCGCCTGATTGTTCCGAAACTAGCACGGACTCATCCAATAATATCGAAGACAGTTCTTGGGAGGATGAGAATGCAGCATCAAGGAGGAAAGAAAGCATAACCCAACATGCTTAGCAAGACTCCTTGCTACAAGCTCAAAGCTGTCGCCCCACAGAGCAGCAAAGGTATGTCACCAGCTTTCTGGTGAGGGCATTGAAATCCCAACCCCATGTTAGTCAGCAATCCACAAGGCTATCTACACGAGAGCTGCTCAGGTGTAGAATCACTTAGGGAGCACGCTTTATCTGGAAAAGCGGAGTATACGCTTTGACGGCAAACGCATTGAAGACTTTGAATATCAGGTCGTGGTCCTCAAGAATGAAGCTAAAGAAATAAAGTTGGCTGTGCTCAAATTGAAGGATGGGAAAGCTGTAACAATTACCAAAGGGCTCCAGGGTGTGTTAGAGGAGTTCAACCAGTGGGGATCAATTGTTATGCTTGTCGCCGACACAACAAGCGCGAATACCGGCAAAAAGGCAGGCGTTGTTGTTCGACTGCAGCAAATGTTCGAAGATTAAGGTCACCCTAAACCCAAGTTCATCAGTTGCCAACACCATGTCTTGGATCGGATTCATCGCGTTGTCATGGCCGATGAGCTCCATGGGTTGACTAAATCACCAAACATAGAGTACTTATTTGTGCAGGATTTGATGAGCAATTATGATGAATTGAAGCAGCCTTTAGCAACGGTAGAACTGAGATTAAGGAAACGGGCGGCTGGAAAGATGACATGAAGTTTCTCTACCACCTCACGCGTGCCTTCCGTCACTTCATTGAGATGAATGAGTTCCCCTTTGGGAAGTTTTAAAAGATCCCAAACATCAACAATAAAGGTTGGAGCTCTCGTGCCATTATAGCCCTTCTTGCGTTCATTCTGATACCTTACACCCGGAGTAGGCTGCGTAAAATCTGTTCATTCATTTCTTACTCATGGGCTGACCATTGGTTCAGCACCCACTTGTTCCGCGCTGAAGATTTTTATGAACTATCTGCAGCTCTGAATGAATACCCAACAGGTCTCAAATGCTTGAAAACCCACTAAAAAACAGATGAATCTCCAATCAATATTGCCCGAAGCAACCAGCGCTGTGAGCGTGTGGTCAAAGTTATGCAAGACTTGCACGGGTCAGGCCGCAACAAGGACAACCTATCACTGAGATTCATCCTGTCTAATGACATTATTGTAACTAATTTACTTCCTTGTGTGTTTGATGACCCTTTATAATGTTATATATATATATATGTGACTCATAAGTTTGTGTTCAATGTTGTATATGCTGCCAGTGACTTCAAAAACTGGAAAAAAAAGCTGACAAATAAAATTTTTAAAATCATTTTGTGCGTGAGTTTTTTTATCAAATCACCTTGAAAGTAAGATTTTATATAATCTTTAATTAAGCTGATCGAATTATGACACAGCGATATGAGGTTGTAAAAAAGTCATCACCCTAGTGGATACGGTTAGACGATTTCTAAAGTATCGATCGTTAAGGAAGAAGCTAACTGATGTGGGTCTCTAAGAATGTGACAGCTAGGGATTTGAGTAATATTGGCAGCCAGTTACCTGGGAAACCTGAACATACAGGCAAAGTCATTTTCATCTCCGTTGGTCGTCTACATGTACCGAAGACCACCAAGAATCGTATCCCTCGGACCAGGGTTTCCATGCGAGCTCCCATGCTATGCAACAGAGCATAATGAAAACATAACATCAGTGTTTCGATATTTTGCAGACCAGCTGAAAAAGGTTTCATCAAAATTGATTCGCACAGAACCGAGAAATTCTAACTTTCCTTACCAAGCTTTTAGCATGGTTCAGGTTTTAAGGCTACCATTCTCCTAGATAAATGCTCCTGTGCACTCAAAATACTATTGAAGAAGCAGCATTGAATCCACCATACCTATCTCCGATTAACCACTAGTGCCTTACTTTCATCCCATAGAGAGAGTTTCTTCCCGGGACAGGAGAGATGTCACTCGCTTTCCTCCGCATACACTGAATGTAGTACTTCTATGTTTAGGTTCAGCGTCTTCCTGACTAGACAACAGCTCTCATTATTTTTCGGTCAGCCTTGACCCTCGTGTAACTGTGTGGGTTACGGCACCGATGGTTCTGCCAAAGAAGTCAAACTTGCGGATATCTCATTTGAACGTTTGTTGGGACACCTTTGCTCAAAAGCTTCTACAACACCGTTTTATAATCTATAGCGACTCGCATATTGTGTTAAGTCGTCTTGATGGCATCGCAAGATATACATACTTCTTATTCACTCTATCCGTGAAGCTATGGCTGTCACGAATCTGGAAGAGATCTAGATTGTCTTCTGATAGGTTCCTGAACATGTAGGTTTGCTGGAAAATTATGACGGTGAGGTGGCCAAGCTGCCTGCATTGAGTGAGCAAATAGGTCAGTGTTTCTCTCTTTACCATTCTGATCGCTTGACAAGTATCAGATCAGCCATTCAGGCTACATGGCAAAGAAGATGGGCGACGGTGCTCATTAGTCTAAAGTTGCGTGCCATTTTTCCGTGTACCTTTCCCCTAATGCTCAACTGTATCAAGTCAGTTTCTGTCATCTGTGAATCGAACCCACACCTGTGAAGCTGCGTGATCTGATGAGGTACTTAAATGGCGCTTTTTGCCGAGACTACTTGATCGTTCAAACTGTAGCCATATGTATATTGGTTGAAAGTCTTAGTCTGGCGAAGCTTCATGCGCGCTAGATTTTCCGCTCGCGGTCACTAGCTGTTGCCATTACGATCTTTGTCGGTTTCATCACCCAATCTAGGAGGGAAGGTATAGCCAAGAGACGTTATTGCGTGACCTACCAAATAATTATTTTTTATTCGAACTGATTTCCTGGCTATTCTTTGCACTTATATCTTTTATCTTATGAAATACAATAAAAAATGAATCAATTATTTTTTTCTAGCATAGAAAAAGTAATATACAAATAATAGTTAATTCTCTTGTACGTTTATTCTCTTTATTTACAATTATGCGCTAGTGTTCTATTTTGACAACACCTGCTCATATTATATGAAAGATTATAATCTGAATGGAAATTTAATATGAAAATAAAAAGATTGATAAAATCAATAAAAGAGAAGTAATCAATTTTGTTGGGACGAGTCATTCTGTTCTATGAAAGATGAAGGGTATTGGATTTTGTTCTGGGCTTGGTGTTCTCTTTTTGTAACCAGCTAGTGTTTCTTAATGCTAATTTTGCTTCTTTGCTTTCCTCTTTATTTTCACCATGATATCGGATAAAGCAGAGAGAATAAAGCAATTCAGCGGAAAATGTGCTATTAGTGTCAATAATGATAAGCGTTTGACTCGCATATTCGCTATGGACATGTGTGTGGGTGCTTAAACATAGATTTGCCCTGTAAATTTTGCAAAGTATATTTTATTTACTCACTAAAATTAAGACCAAACTACCAAGATTATATCCGTCACGTTTTTAAGGAATGTGTTGAAGTTAGGCGAGGTATGAATCTGTGGATGGTGCATATAGCGAGTACACGTCTTTGGTACTCTATATCGGGGGCGGGGGGATCTCCTGAAGCCCTCTTGATTTTGCACTTGAGGCAGGTTCCTTTTGGGGATATCGAATATCGAAGGTAGAATAGACACAAATAAGAGTCGGCAATCGGGAACCGATATCTGTAGCTGTGGATTTCAGAACGCGTAGGGCTACCTACCATACATTTGCTTTACTAGTATTTTATTCTTTCGAAACACGGGGACGACATATCCTCATGTGCACTCAAAGGCCTAATGAGGAAGCAGGGTTCAATACACCATCGTAGTCACTTGGTACAAGTTTTTGTGGTCTTTCCAGACTGGTAGAACTCAGGATAGAAATCAGTTGTTTAAGATAAATTAATTTATAAATTAAAGGTTAAACTTCTTAATTCTAAGAAAAAAATATACTGACCCCAACTCCAAAATACGTCGATTCGGTGGATCTTTTGGATCAAGATTAGTGTACCATTCTGAAACGAGGCCTTTGAACGTGTAGAACATATCAATTTTTTCTTTCGTCCTTTGCAGAGAGAACTTGCAACCACGAAGAAACAATAGAATCGATTCATCATCTTAAAAACAGCATAAATTTCATTTAGTATAGGTCATTTTTTTATCAATTTTAACTGAACTTGGGATGCAACTATTTCAGTGGGTGTAATGGTTGCAAATAGGGTGTTTTCATTCAAACATTTAACATTCCATGGAATATTCTTCTTTAGCAAAAGATCTCATTAATCGGTTTTGTACCAGAATGGCGATACAGGGTTGTGTAACACACGGGTCTGTTTCGGTCAACTACGCTTTATTATGTATGTGAATGATAAAGATAGATGTTGAGTACGATATCGTAACGAGAAAATTGAAACTACAAAAAGAAAAAGTAGAGGCACCGCAGTGGCACGTGGGATCGTCACGCAAAAAATGGAGTGAATGATATAGGAGAGAGAGGACATAAAGTAGTAGTAATTATGAGAACGAATGGGTCTAGAGGTTGTTTTGCAATTTTTTGCAGGTAGAAACGGGGCCCGAAGACAAAGGATGATGTGATAGTAACTTGGCATAAGGAGAAGAGTTGATTTCAGAATGAAAGTTCTTTGTCAATTGTATTGTAGGTAGTGTATGAAAAATAAATCTGGTTTGGCAGAGGATGAAATGAAGGGAGCTGAGCAAGGTAAGTTTAGATTTGCTAGTGGTTGTGTCGCTTAAGTCTGTGTTTAAAATAGTTGGCCTAGAAAGCAAGTGGTGAGGAGTGGAAGATGTATAATGTGGATAATGCTTGGGAGAAAGTTTATGAATGTCTTAATAGAAAAGCGCTATGGCGAGTTCTAAGAATGCAATAGAAGCAAGGCTGCGTAAGAGTGAAACAGACTAAGGTAAGTTTTTTGTCATAGGTAGAGTTTTGAGGCGAAGGTTCGTGACTCACCATGGGTGAGTGTCGAAGGAGGTACAGGTAGGAGTGAAGAGAATGGTATAAGATTAACGAGGAAAGGGTTCTGTCTGTGATGGGCTGATGTGACCTAAGAAGGAAAGGGATTTAGAAATGTTAATCGAAGTCTTTAACCGGAGACACATAAGGATACGCTATAGTGATGCAGTGAAGGTGAGAGTGTTTGGTAGTTACTTACTTATTTACGCTAGACCGGCAGTTGCAAATTCATTAAGGCGTGGAAGTACATTCTTTAGGCCGTCAAAGGGAAATCCATTAGGCCGACAGATATAGTTACATAGTTACAGGGAGCCAGCAAGACTGCTAAGTCAACTCAAAGGCCAGTCCCATTCTATACTAATATGCTAGTAGTCCTCCTTTGGACATTGTCACCACAATGCTCGCTTACACGACATTCAATCCACGACAGGGTTCCGTATTTAAACCATATCATTATTCTTAAAATAAAATGTCAATTTTGTTTTCCAAACTATTCACACTACTACCATTTACTACCATAGCGAGGAGTGCGTTCCATTTATCTATGTACGTTTGAAACCTGCTTCCTTTAGTTTAAAACTGTTGTTACGTGTGATAACTTGGTCTTACTTAAATATATTTTCACAATTTCCTTTTTAAAATTTATTTACAATTTTGGATACTTTGATAAGCTCACCTCGCAATCACCTAGTTTCGCAATAAATCCAAGCATTCGGTTCGCCTTCTTACACGCTTTGTCACACTGTTTGTTAAACTTAAAATCCTTTGAAACCCGCACCCCTAAATCTCTTTCTTAGTCCGAGGAGATAAGATTTTTACCACCCATTTCATAGTTAAAACTTGGGTTATTTCGATCTATGTGCAAAACTCTACACTTGTATAAATTGAATTTCATGTTCCATTTATTAGATATTTTGAAGATTTTATCTATATCCTGCTGAATTAATTTGCTATCGTTCTCATTTAAAATTTTACCCCCATTGTTTTGTGTCGTCGGCAAATTAGGATAATCTACCAACAATGGTCCCAACACAGATCCCTGGGGCACGCCACTAGTTACATTTTCCTAGTCCGAAAAATTACTTTTTAAAACTACTCTGCTTACGAGTACTTAGCCACGCCTCTATCTATTGTAGAAGGATTTTCCTAATTCCTCATAACCCTATGAGGAACGGTGCCGAATGACTTAGCGAAGTCTATGTAAACTATGTCAAAAGATCTACTTTTGTCATAGCTTTTAATCATGCTATCATAAAATTCTAAAAGATTTGTTAAACATGAACGTTAACTATCATTTATAAGATTATGCGCTTCCAAATGATCGATCCCCCTATCGAGAATGACGGATTCCATGAATTTACCTACGATGGATGTTAAACTTATGGGTCGATAATTGGTCGGAAGTTCTCTTTTTACCTTCTTAAAAATAGGAGTTATATTCGCTTTCGTTAACGGTCCCACTGACTCGTTTCGAATTTGTCCTAAATGCGCCGGATAGATTAAATCAGGACCCGGAGATTTACTGGATATTAACTTACTGATATAAACATCTATTTCTGCTTCGAAGAATTTGATATCGGTTAAAAAGGTTATGCTCGTTAAAGTTTATCACGTCGTTCGTTCGCGAATTATTATGCTCGTCTTCCTTTGTAAATACCGATGCAAATATATTATTTAATATATTGCCAACTTTGCTGTATTCGAAACTAATTCGTTATTGTCAATTTTGATAGGTCCTATTGTTTCCTTTATCGGGTTTCTATTGGAAACATAATTATATTAATATCTATCTCTATCGATTTGTGATGGCTGGAATCTATGCCTTACCCAATACTAATTAATACCCGAGATAAGACATACATTTATTAGGCCAAGAGAGGTACATCCATAAGCCCGGAAGACATAAATCTATTAGGCCGGAAGAGAAATATCCGTTTAGGCCGGCAGAGGTACATCCAAAAGGCAGACAGAGATACAGCTATTTAACCAGCAGAGCCACATCCATTAGGCCCGCAGAGGTTATTCCATGCGACCAGCAAAGTTGCGTTTATTATGCCGGCAGAGGCTCATCCATTAGGCCGGCAGAGGTACACCATTAGGCAGTTAGAGATACATCCATTGGGCCAGCAGAGGTAAATCATTAAGCAGGTAGAGGTACATCCATTAGACCGGCAGAGGTACATCTATTAGGCTACGGAAGTAGATGTATGTATCAGTCAAGCTCTTGAAGTATTTTCTATATGGGGATATTTGTTTGGCTGGTGACCGCACAGGAACCTTGCCAGGCCGACCCGTATGTGAGGTTAGATGGATGTTTCTTCTGGGTTGATATTCGGTTGAATGGGGTTCACAAAATGATTTGAACCCAGAGGTTGGATGATACGTTGTGTTATGTGTAAGTGGATTGTTTTGTCGGTAATAATTGCCAGTTTACAGGATAGGTGGGGGGGATTCCTTGAAATATGTCTCCAACAGCCTATAAAAGACGAATTTGGTGTGAGGATAAGTGAAGGCGTGGTCTTCTTTTTAATAGGTCGTAAGAGTGGGTGGTCAATCTAGCTCATTTGATGGCTCAACATGGAACAAATTGCAACAGAAATGATTTCATCTGTATGGCTTAGGGTAAGGTTTCCCTCACAACATATCAAAAGTCTACCGGCGTCGGCCCTGGGGAAATGGGTCAACAGCGGCGTTAAAAGTGACATACTGAAGTTTTGTATTTCTATCTCTGACCATTTCGCACTCAGGATCATTAAAAAAGTTTTATTCTACTTGTAGTAGATTACTTTGATTTGTAATATTTTTTAATTTTACAAAAAATATTAACTTCATGATATTTAATCAGCAAAATACCCCAAATTAGTGCAATTTTGCTGAATCGCTTTGATTTATTTGTAATAACTTGATGTTTTGGCGTAGATTTATGCTGTTTTTTATTCCCAGAGGTAAGTAAGGCTTTCCAAAACTTTATTTCTGATGCCAAAATCAATATTTCGGGAAGTATAATTGTTCGGGTTGTGACCTAGTTTTCGTAAAACCGATATTGCTCCTATATCTATTTTCCAAATCAAATATTTTTTTTCCTTTACTATTTGTCTTCATGGTCAATCTTCAACATGGCATCATTTTGGGAAGACAAAGCATATTATTACCTTAAGCCAGGTTACCCCCCCCCCCCTCCCAGTAAACCTCCTCATTCTCTCACTTTTTATCTGCTCAATATAGCACTGCTAAGTTGTTGGAAAGATTAAGTGAATCATACATTGAAATGAAAAAGTAAGTAATCTATTGATCTAAAAGAAGAAAGAATTTTTACAAAACAACTTTAATTCTCGTCTTTTTTAGATTGTGATTTAATATGGATGTGGAAACGTGCGTTCTCGACTGCAATCGAGACCTGTCTGATGGCCAACCCACAGTTACCTTGACTAAAATGGGATGCCAAAATATAAATAAAGGTAGTGAGGAGAGAAGTAGCAGTATATGGACTCAAAAAGGACAGTGTGTACATACAGAATGTAGAAAGAGATTTACTAATCCAAAGTAAATTGCCCTTGCTCAGAAAAATACAACCAGTTCCCGATTCAACTTCATCTCGTGCTCTTCGTTCTGATACACAGCAATTTAATTTCAGGGAACATTGTTTATTCTTAAAAATGATGAGTGGTCAAATGGAATTGCTGCCAGGTTAGCCTGCATTGCGGACCTTGTGGCACTGATGTTGTCTATCATTAGACATGCAGTGTTAACATCAGAAATGAAAATGGATTCCAGAGCAATATTTGCCACATAAAAATGGTACAAAGAAACAAAAGCGTGGGCGACTAAAGGAACAAGAAAGGAGGCAGGCCTTTCTAGCAGTAGCAAATTATTTAGAGGAGAATGACGACAAGCAAATAACCATTAAAGACCTTGAAATAAGGATGGAGGAATACTTAACTAGGACAGAATTCCAAGCATACAGTGCAAAGTACATGAAAGCCCAATTAGTAGAACATTTCAAGGACAAAATATTTTTTACTGAGATGAGGAGTAAACAAAAGGTTGTAACTTTTCATACGACGGCTAGATCAATCCTTCATGAATTCCATCAACAGCAAAAGACCATAAATGCAGACACAGAGAAAATGAAAATTATTGTGGCAGCAGCTAATTTTATAAAAACATACAGTAGATACTTCATCAGATAAATATCCAACCAAAGATGACCCTAAAAGAAAATGTGCTGTAAAATTTGTCCCATAATCGCTGAGACTCTTTCTGTAATGTATATTTCCAGGAAAAAGATTGCTTCCATAGGACAGACAATCATGTAGGCAGCTCAACCAAGAGTTCTTTTAGCACCCTTACAATTTGATCTCGCTGTAGAAATGCCTAAACATTTTGCATCCAGATTTGTAATTGATAGCCTTTACAAACATGGTTTTACCTCATCGTATTCAGAGGTGCAGATTTTTGAAAGCAGTGCTGCACTTGTCCAAGGTATTGAACTTCCCACTTCTGAGCCTGAGCAGTTTATTTAGTATGTGACATATAACTGCGACCAGAATATTAGAACCGTTGGTGGTTTTAATACATTCCATGGGATGGGAATTATAACGTATTTCACTGCTGGAAAGGTTCAGATAAACCTGTGCCTATAATCAGTGTTACCTTAGATAATATCATAAGAGGTGGACGCATCAATATTAAACATTTAACTTCCCAGCATACCACTAAGACTACAATAACTTTTAAGGACCTGAAAGCTATGGAGGTTATTGATCCTACTGCCAATCTAGACCTTCTCTGGGAAATCTCACTCATCACTTGCCCTTCAAGACCAGCATGGTCAGGCATGATGCAATCTGTACACAAGGGAAGCTATCCTAGGAAGTCAACGATTCTATTTCTTCACATGATTGATATCAAACCAAGTGATATGACTTGTTGTGTGTATTCACCACTAGAAAGCTAGGAAGTACAGTGTGGCTCCTGTACTCACCTTCGATCAGCCATCGTGGCTTAAAGCCACCATGATCATTGAGGCTAAGCTAAGTTGGTGTAACCATAAATCTATAGTTCTAAGACTGGGTCGTTTTCACACATAAATGAGTATTTTTTAGGAAGCATTAGCTATCTGATGGCAGAGTCAGGGCTTCAGGAAGTTCTTCAGATTGTGTTTGCAGAGAATGCAGTCAAACATATGCTCAGCGGCAAAGCTATTTCTAGGGCCTTAAGAGGACATCTGATGGTGGAAGCAGTACTAAACATGCTCTTGGTGACTAAGGAATATGATATTCCCCTGTGTAAAGCAAATGCTGATGATGAACCAGAGTCGGAAGAGGAACCAGATGACATTACAAAAAACTTGTTTGACTCACTCATGGCAAATCTAAATAGTGTTCATGATGTTTTGCCCTTTGCAGCATTGAAACGAATTAGAGAAAAGTTCCAGGAACTACAGGTATCCATGAGTTATTTGGCAACATGGCGCCTGTAGTTCCAGTATATGAACTTGGTGAAAATTCTACGCCAATTCATTAAAGCTGAACGAACTGAGAATTGGGACTTGAATTTGACATCTGTAAGACAAATACTACCATATTTTGCTGCTTCTGGACATAATATGTATGCAAAATCTGCTTACCTCTACCTACTGAAAATGGATGCGCTACCAATCACTCACTCTGATGTGTATAACAGTCTTCAGAATGGTTACCATGTCTTAAGGCGGAGTAATCGGTACTGGGGTGGTCTTTCGACAGATCTTGTAATTAAGCAAGTGTTGATGAGGAGTCTGAAGACAACTGGAAGTTTTACACATGGTAGATGCATGGCAGAGACACATCAATTGGTATGCTTACTATCAATGCCAGCATGTGCTGAGATAAACTTTGCCATGCAAGAATTTACTTGTGTAAGTTACAACACCAGTGACCAGCACAGAGGCACAACCAAAGCCAGACAACAGCGAGATATAAAGGATACCAATAAAATTCTTTTCTTTCGGAAGCAGTACAATCCTTTCAGATCAGATCCATCTTTACAGTGGTGATGCAGCAGATGAAAAAGTAAATGTTGACAATATAAAGGAAATAGGAAAAAAAATAATGAGCTCAATTGTTGGAAAAAGTGTGGACGATGTCGTTTTCCAGCGGAAACTTCAGGCAGTCACACAATATCTACTGGTGAACACACATTCCAAGTTGACTCTCAATTACTTTTCCAAAGGCTGAGTGTTGTGGCTCGTGATGAACTTCTCCAGGATCAAGATGCTCTGTTCAAATAGGAACTGTGTAGTCATCCTCCAGCCCTATTTGGTGACTATGGTCTCCCTAGGGAAGCAAATAAGCCAGCTCTTACTGATGAACTGTGGAAGCTTGCAAATGAACCGAAATAGAATATTCCTGAAAATGTTCGCTATGTGCTTGGTAGGGGTGCTCTTTTGCAACGTATACCATGGCAGCGGGAGTTATTTTTTGAAGCAGTTTATGAAAAATATTTTAAGTATGTTTCTAGCCGTCACATCCGCATGGATTGTATTTGAAGGATATAAAGGTGGAGCATCTATCAAAGATGCCACCCACTGCAGGCAAGTAGGGGGTGCTATAGGCCAAACTGCTTCCCTGTCCTCCAAAATAGTTGTCCAGTTGAAAAAGGATGAGTTCTTAGCAAATAAACAAAACAAACAAAATGCAGATCTTCTGATTGTCCAAATTGTCCTGCAGTCAGCACAGACAGAGGACACAGTTTTCGTTGAAGATGACACAGATCTCCTTGTTCTTCTCTGCTACCTTGCTGATCTAGATGGACCCAAAATATTTTCCAACCCAGAGCCAAAACAAATTGCTAAGAAGCAGAGGTTGTGGGATTTTAAAGAGACGAAAGGACGCCTTGGGGTTGATATCTGCACTAAAATCTTATTTGTACCTGCTATCCTCGGGTGTGATTCAACCTCTCGGACCCATGGATTGGGGAAAGATGCTGCCCTGAAGAAGATTAAAGATCCAAAATTCCTTGAACTAGCCACGATTTTCAACAAGGAAAATGTTGAAAGAACTGATATAATTAAACGGGGGAAAAGGCATTAGTTTGCCTGTACAATGGTAAGCGTGGCGAGAGTAATGATGCCTGCCCTACGCGCCAATCACTTTCAGAAGAAGATTGCAAAAAGTTTCAAGTTTGTTGAGGCCAAAACTTTGGCACCAACTGCTGCAGCTACTAAGTATTACAGCCTAAGATTGTTCTTCCAAATCCGAGAATGGAAGGAAAAAGCTGGACAATTGAACCATGTAGAATGGGGATGGGTAGATAAATATAGTTAGTTACTGACAATAAAAACAGACCTTCATCCAGCTCCCAAAAAGATTTAGAAGTTGTCAGGATGCAACACAGCAGGATGCACCCGCAAGAAGCATGGCATTGAATGTACTTCAGCTTGTGGTAAATGTAAAGTTTTGACCTGTGTGAACTCCGCAAAACCAGACTTTGATGATGACAGTGATATGTATGAACAATTAACACCCGATGAATAGTTTAGATGTGAGACAGACTGCCACATAAGTTGTCAAAGTCGTGTTTGGGAACAAATATTTTAGGATGTATTTGCTGGTGATGATATATGTGGTGGTGATCTTAGAAAATTTAAGTAGCTTGGGTATTATATGCATTTAATTTATGTTTAGCACCCTTTTTCTAAAGTCTGTCACTGAGGAAAATATTTGTGTTGTATGTTTTTACAATTCACCTTCTTGGAATATACTGTAAGGTTTCGCCAGAGCTCTCCTGGTTTATCACCATTTAAATTTCCCGTTTCTGGATATCATTGTTATTGAAACTTGATCTCAAGACCATCCCTAGACTTTGAACAACCAACATATTCACTTCTGTGAGAAAATCATCGACCTTAAGGACAACTCGTCATCAGAATGGCTGTTGCAGAACCTTTCAGTATGTAAGGCTTATCCAATTCCAAGTTAGCAGAAAGTTTTTCTTTTCTTTTGAATGATGTCCCTTGTGAAAGTGCCACCAAAAAATCCTGGGCAAGGGTAAAAAAATGATATTCATACAAGAAATGCCGGAATAATGGCAGCTTTACGAAAATTGGGTCGCGATCCATAGGTAGTTGACAATTAATAGAGACAATGCTTTACAATTTTCTGTAATTAAATTGCCCATCAAAGGGGATTTTTTTTATAGTGCAGACATTCTGATAACTAAAATAACACAGGAGAGACAATAAAGATAACTATTGAGTGAAAATATTTTCAAATATTTCTGCTGCATTTGACCTAATAGGACATTGTTTGACCGTAGACTAGATTAATTAGTTTTTTTGTAAAATTCAAAATCTTACAAATTAAAGTAATTTGATACAAGTAGAATAAAGCTTGTTTTATCATCCTGAGTGCCAAATTGGCAGGGTTAAAAATACTTTTACCAAAATTTGCAGCCAGCTTTAAAGATGGCCACCGTTGACCCATTTCCTTTGTGGCAATTTGTTCCACGTTGAACACTAGATTGACTGGAATATAGTCTCTAATGTAATTGAAGAACGCACCCTTATTTTGTGTGAAACTTGGCAATGTTGACCTCTTGAATCTCTGTATGTATTTTCACATACGTTGCTTGGGTTTGGGGTACTATGGAGAAATCGTGTTAGGCAGAGGTCAAGATATGGTTTTATGGGCATGATCTTTGTTTCGGAGTCTAAGTGGCTTTTGGTTTCTATTCTGCACTGTGTTCAGGTGAGTTGGTTCGAGTTTGAACGCGCAGGCTGTAGAAGCAGAGACGAGTGAGGGACGGATATAGTTCTTGTAAGTATGGATGGTGGATGTCTTAGATTACCCCGATGGTTGTTGCGGTGGTTGCTTGGAAGTTCATTTCCGCCTTGCGTATGTTTGTAGTGTTTTCTATGTGTTTCTGTTCTGTTTAAGGGGAGTGAGGTGTTTTGATAGGATGGTGCCGTAGTGTTTTTTGTACTCCAGTTTGTTGTTTTTGAGAATTGTAACAAGGGATTTTGAAGGCGAGACAGCCATTAGGTTCTCCCGCAGTCAGGGTTCGGGTCTTTCTATGTAGAGTTGGAGATTTGATAGTGGGATTGAGGGGGATGTGGTGATGTGATTGACATGGTGTAAATCGTTATGTTGGAATTTCTTGAAGGAAAAGCTTGAAATGGGTTTTGAAAAATGTATGTGAAGTATTCATGATACCTTGTCATGGTTCATTACTTGGATTTGTCGACTTGTGAGGAAGTTGAAAAGAGTTTTATTGTAGTTGGGTATAAGTGTGGAGTTTAGTATTTTGTGAATGAGGATAAGTTTAAGGTAAGTTCTCTGTTGAAGGTTTTGCTTATGTATCTTATTGTTATTTCTTGCATGTGTGGTGATGTGAGTCACAGAGTTATGAACCAGCAAAGAACCCTCGATCCACTCGATACTAGTTCAAGAAATAAGGAAAGGATGGAAGTTAGAGGTGAAGGATACGTAGGAGGAAGAGAGGATATGTATATGTAGTTATATTTTAAAGTAATATTTATATTTTCTTTTCTTAAACGTATTTACTTAAAATGCTTTCAACGACCATCTAAGGAATTATTACAGGTTCGTGTTATTTTATAGGAAAAGAAATTTTGTGTTATCGCATTAACGGCCATTTCTAATAGCCGTTCGGTTATTCAGCTCAGATTTTGAGTCATAGTAAAAATATTAGTGAACCACTTTATCATTTTAAAGACTTCAATAAGTTGGCTATGTAATTGCTAATCTTCACGTAAAAATAAATTGAAGCACTTCAGGTTTTCTTCGCATTTTCATTTCGAAGTTGAAGAATCAATTGAGACGGTGGATGTGTTCCGATATTACAATGTTTTTTCGCATACATATATGTAGACAAGATTATGACCGCCTACTCCAAATGAGGTGTTACTTCAAAGTATCTAGCTATGTATCATAGAAACCTATTCGTATTTTATGATTCTAAAAGTTAATTGTTTCGACAATTTTAGCGCATTCGAGATTAGGACAGCTAAACCCTTTCCCATGTCTGGGCATAAAATTTGTCCATCCATATTGTAATTTCTTCGGAGATTATCATGAATTACATGCATCTATCATCTTTCCGACTAATTTTACTACGCTATCCAAGTTTCTTAGCATTTAGCAAAGTCGCTAATTTTATCTAATTGGAAATTTTGAATTTTACATAATATTTGCTAATGTTTTTATATATATTAAAAAAGCAAGGGGCCAATAACAGATCTCTGATGTACTCCGCCACTGACCAATGACTGTGAGGAATTGTTTGCATTCAGAATAACATTTTGCCTACAATATTCTACCCAATCTTCAATTATTTGACTGCGGTGCCCCTATTCCGTGCAATTTTCTTTTTATTAAGAGTCCTTTTTGAGGAACCGTGTTAAAAATACTTTTTACAATCGAGCTAAACTACATGTGCATCATCATGTTGGAAAAACCCTGTGCTGTGATCCTGTCTCTACTATGTACTCCAAGAGTTTACCAACAGCCAAAGTAAGGAAAATGGGACGAACGTTACCAGAATCACCATTTAGGACTTCTAAAAAAATGTGCCTTTTTGAACACCCTGGGAACTATTCCCCAGGTAATAGATTTTTAAAAAACTGTACAAAGAGGTTTTAACAATTCACTTTCTAATTCTTTAAGGTGGTATAGATAGATTTTATTGTGATCCTGAACTTTGGAAATTTTCATTTTCTTACTACTATAAAACATAATTTCATTTCGATTGTATCAATATACATATAAAAGCTAAGCGTTGTCGGCAAAATTAATTACGTCTTATATTATGAGTAAATTCTTTGTATCTTCGATGATAAAAACGTTCCCAAAATATTATTAATTTAATGTTTAACCCCGTGCAGATCTTAAATAATGGCCCCTCCCAAAACTGTTGAGACTTAAATACAATAGAAAACTTGTGGAGCATCCTACAAAGAGCCATTTAAGTAGATGGCAGGAAATCTAACAATAAAAATGACTGTTCAAAGTTATTGAGAAGAAAGATTCCTTTTTCCACTAGCTCTTGAACGGTTCTCTTTTAAAATTATGTTTTCTTCAATTCAGCTTCATAATTTTCCTTGAATTACTTCATATATGTCTTTTATACTTGTTAGAATTTGTTATTATAGGATTTATTTATATTATTCGCCTGATAACTCTATGTATTTCTATTAGGTAGAAAATCTGCAAATGATATCTTGATAAATTACATATATTCTCAATATATTTTTTGCTAATTATATATTTCCTTAGCTCCATAAGGAACGTTACATCAAAATGTAGCTGTTTTAGGAGATTTCTGCCTACTTTTAATAATTATATATAATCTCTAAACACACTTTATATATAAAGTTCTTCAATACAAAATTAATATTTTGGCAACGCTTGCGACCGTGCCGAAGTAGTTTCGAAAATCAGAGTGGAATAATAATATTAGTCTGCTTGATCTCGAATCGTCAAACATCCGTAGTAACTAGTAGATGGATATAAACATTGTTCTCTTGTTTAATCATTAATTCCATGTTTAATCTGTAATAGTATTTTAATTAGTATATCCATTTATTATTGTTCAATTTTATCTCATTTCCGTTAATTATTGTCCATTTATATCCCTTATTATTCATTCTCTTTTGAGTCGACTCAAAATAATAGACAATATTAATTCATAAAATTTCCATCTTTATGTTTCCAAGACTTTATAACTAAAGACAATGATCAATTAATTATTGTGCAGCCATTCTTGAATCTGCTACCTATTTTGCATTTTACACAGCAGGAAGAAAATGTTAAGTGCAACAAATCATATAGCAGCGTAAATTGACAATCACTACACGTTTTTCTCATTTCCGCTTCTAGCAAACGTGCTATATTTTCAGGTGAAGTTTAAATCTGGTCTTATCCGATTATTCCTGCAATTTTATTACATTTCTTTAGCTACATTCGCTTCTACCAACTTCATTGTTTCTCTTGCTTAAAATGGTTAATTTTTTCCCCGTGAAATCACAATTTAACAAGTTCTAGCCTGTTCGTTCATGTAAATATTTTTATTTATTTCCGGTAATAGGCTAGCCTAGTCATCCTTTGTCCTTCATTAGAGTTGCGTTTTTCGCTCCAAATTTTAGGAAAGCAATTTTCAAAGAATTTTGTTTCGTCTTTTCCGAATCAATAAAATAGGGAAAAGGTTGCAGAATAAAATTGTAACTATTTTTCCCCAATAACTTCGGAATATTTCTTCCACTTTTCCGCCTTCTGTTTCGATGTTACCGTCTTCTTTGAGTATTTCTATCTTCTTCTTCCTAGTGGATCTTTTAAGACGTCTGATTTTGGTTGAGAAATCTTTGGGAGTTGCCTTGTGATCAACACTGTCGATAGCATCCTCCCATCGTCTCAGCTGTTGCTCGAGGATCAACTCGTTGAGCTCTTCCTTAAGCTCTTCTTTGATGTTAATCTCATACAATAATTTCAGTTCACGGTAAAGTTCCTTCATGTACTCAGTCCATGTATAGGTTGAGATGGTTTTGTACTCTGACTTTAGGATAAAAGCTCTATCCGCGTTAATAAAATGGTTTCTAAGGTCGTCGATCTCTTCAAGAATTGCCTCATCCAGGTTGGGCATCGAGAATGAGCGCATACCGTTCCCAGTCTGCTCTTCTGTAGTTCTTATTTACCGCAGATGGGACTTGAAGAGGGTTTCTGTTGATGGTAAGTAGGATTCCAATGTGATCAATACATGGTACCTGAACTGGTTCCATGTAGTAATTAAACGGCAGCTAACGATTAACCAAACATATGTCTGGTTTTGTAGTACTCATTCCTCTGACAAAGGTGGGGAAGTCTGGGCCTATTAGCTGGACTATATTGCTTTCAAGCAGGATGTCTAGGCTTCTTCCAATTCCATCAAAGGTCCTGTAGCCGGATTCACTGCATCTGGCGTTCAGATCCCCCATAAATATAGTGAGGATTCTTCTGCTAAATAGGCCAGTGAGAGAGTGTATTATAGGTCAAACATCTATCCTCGGTGGTTGATACCCGGCTGCGATGACCACGTTGCCTATGTCGAGTTCGACCTCGATCGCGAGATAGGATTCTTCGAAGTTCCCTATTTTCTTGTATTTAATCTCTTTCTTTATCGCAATAGCGGCACCGTCGCATCGCTCCTGTGAATAATTCGTGATCAACACACCGTAATTCCAGATCTTCATTTCTGAATTACGCGTGTTGACTCCGTCTGCCGAAATTAATATGATGTCTGCATCAATTTGTCTGAATACATTTCCGTAAAGAATCCTTTTTATATTCCTGCCGTTGGTATTTATTTCCAATATTTTCAGTGCGTTCTGTGGGATGCTGAATTGTTTTTACCGGCATTTTTCTTGTTTTTCTTTTTCTTTGGGGCTGTCTGGGCGGTTTGCTGTGCCCAAGATTTTTTTTCCTCCTTGCTTGGAGTTTTGGACGTGCTCTTCCTATCTCGCGTACAGGAGTAGGGGCCCACGTGGTTGTCTGAAGAGGTGGATCCCTCCTCATTTTCAGCTTTTTCTTCTTCTTCTTTGTCTTCGTCCTCTTCGGATTCCTCCGATGAGGGAGATTCGGCGATTTTCTCCAGGCCAGATTTAACATTTGAGTTATTTCTTAAAACTGACTCCTTTAATGTCTTGGAGCATTCAGGGTCCGCGGGCATGATCACTGAAGGAAGATTGTTTGCCTTTAGGAGTGCAAGGAGGACCTGGTTGTAACAGCCAGGCTTCACTGCGTTAGCCGCATTTGCGTGGGTAATGCAGATCATGATCTTTGCACTCAGAACTCCTGTGATGCTCATCTGTGCAGGTGTTGTCATCACTTTCCCATTCTTCGTGGCGGCGCTCGCGTATCTCATCTCATTAGCTTTCTTCACTTCTTCGCCCTTCCTTTAGATTATTTCTCGGCGCTTTGGGCAGTTCAGGGGCATGGTACTGTGTTCCCCTTTGCAGTTGAGACATTTCTTCTTAGTGCTCTCGCACTTATCCAACCGATGTCCTTCTGTGGCGCATTCACTGCACCACAGTTTTATATTGTTCGGACAGTTCGTGGTTGTGTGTTGTTCTAGTTTATATCATACACAGCACATCTATATGCTATTAAACCTCTCCTGCTGAATGTTCTCTCCTGGGATTCCCATATTAAAGACCAAGATCCCGTCAGTCGACGCTTTCCTAGCCATGTCGGAAGTAGAGAAGGTTATTTTGAACACGTGGGTGTGTTCGCGGAATTTGATTATTTCTCGAACTTTCGCCCTCGGGTTGCTTTTAATAATCTCTTCTTTTAGTTCTTCGGTTGTGTTTTCGCCGACCCAGCTCTCCACTTTTCGGAAAATGACACTGCGGTTCGCTGCCACTTGTGAGGGGGACCCTTGCTTCTAATCCGATGCTTTTCCATGTGGTAGCTCCTTCTTCAGACAGGAACCGGTCTACATCTTTGGTCTCTGCGCAGATGGCAATAAAACCTGATAAAACTTTAATCAATTTCATCAGGACCACCTTATGTTCGAGGTAGAGGGTTTCGCATAGCTCCCTCATTTCCGGGACCTTTCTCCTTATATGGTTCTAAGGGAAACCCTCTTAGTGAAGGTCTCCATGGTCTTCTTGTTCCTTACTATGTCCTCTTCTTTTCTTCTTGTTCTCTGAAACCAAGGTGTAATTATTTTGTATTTTGTGAGTGAAAAAGAATTTGAGTTGAGTGGTAAAGGCGGTAGTAGTTTGTGAAGGCGAGTTCAGAAACGTCGGTGAGAGCGCTCCTGTCCTTTTTCCAGTTTGTTTCCCGCTCAGCTGCTAGATGAGATGGGTATCAAGTGGGAACCACAGAAGGGATGAAACATGATGGACCTGATGCATTCGGGGCTGAATCAACCACCGCTAAAGTTTTGCTACCTCCGTCCGGGTACATACGCCATAACCGTTTTCAACTACATAGAGACGGGTGCGCTACTTCCATATATGATGCTGAGGACTTCCACTGTAGGTTAGTCCTCAAACCAGCTTGAACATAAGCAATTAATTATGTCAGTCCAAGTGGCCGGCATATTTTGTGAGTGAAAAAGAATTTGAGTTGAGTGGTAAAGGCGGTAGTGGTTTGTGAAGGCGAGTTCAGAAACGTCGGTAAGAGCGCTCCTGTCCTTTTTCCAGTTTATTTTCCGCTCAGCTGCTACCAGGATGATAGATGAGATGGGTATCGAGTGGGAACCACATAAGGGATGAAACATGATGGACCTGATGCATTCGGGGCTGAATCAACGACCGCTAAAGTTTTGCTACCTCCGTCCGGGTACATACGCCATAACCGTTTTCAACTACATAGAGACGGGTGCTACTTCCATATATGATGCTGAGGACTTCCACTGTAGGCTAGTCCTCAAACCAGCTTGAACATAAGCGATTAATTATGTCAGTCCAAGTGGCCGGCATAGTCAAGACGAAATTAATGAAGGGCAAACATCCGAGGCAGCTTTCCACGCAGGAGAATGGACGGGAGCAGTGAGGTGCTTAAGCCCTAATTTATTGACAATCCAGCTTATGCAAAAAAAATACTAATTCTCTTTCTGAAGGGTGAAGCAAATTTCACCTAAAAGACTTCCAGGATAGGCTGTTTGTCTCGTCAGCGGTTTTCAAAGTCTAATACTAAGCAAAGTGAAAAGCTGCTTTATCCAAAGGTACGTCAGCAATGCTTGAAAGTCAAATGCTCGGCCGTCAACTCTCTTTTGCAGGATTCGCAGGATGTTAAAAAATAGGAAAAAGTTGTATTATAGTAGGAGATAGTATAGGTATAAAAAGTGTTAATATAGTAAAAGGGCGATGTGCCAGTACGTCTGGCAGTTTATTAAAAGAGCATTCAAGCCTTTGTTTTCGTTTGTTTTATTATTTTCTGTTATTCATAGAGCTTATTCTAATCTTTTTATGTCCGTTTGTGCGAATTTATTTATTTATTTATTTTTTTGTCCACTACGGATCTTCTTTTTTTTCTTTTTTTCTCCACTACTGATTTTCCTTTTTTTTCTCTCCACTACGGATTTTTTTTTCCACTACAGATCTATTGTTCTATTTTTTATTTAGATTAAGTCACAGATTAGGATTGTATAACTTCCTTTTCTGGGTTTTCCAATAATGACGTTTGTGTTTTTCCGGTATTTGGTTATCTGTATATAGGTACAACAGCCTCCCGCAGTTGGCTGCTGTGAAATCCTTGCCGATAGTGCCTTCGCCGGTTTTCGTATTAGGGTAGTTTTATGTCTTGAAGTATCCTTTCGGGGATATATGAGTATATCTTTTTCCATATCGATTTGGATTTTTCATGTAAAGTCACGTTTAGTGTGTCAAATTCAGTGGTGTTATGCAATACAAAAGACGGGATCCGGTTACAAAGGGTCACGTCATTTATAAAACGTAAAGCTTTGTTCTGGACTATTTGCAATTTCTTTATTTGATTCTTGCCAGCAAGAAGAAAAGGGATAGCGGGATACAATAAACGTGGTTTGACCATTGCCATATATAGTTTTCTTTTATTCCTATACGATAGGTACTTGAAGCGATATAGGCGTTGTAAGTTCCTTCGAGCTTGAGCGATCTTTTCGTTAATATGCTCGCCATACCCCCTCGAACCCTCTTGAGTCCGAGGCCTCGGCCTTCGTGGGAGAAGGGATATAATTCGCCCCGTACCAATATTTCGTCCGTCTTTCTTCTTCTGACGGGGATCACTCTGAACTTTTCCGCGGTTGTGAGGATTTTATTCCTGTTTTCGAACCTGTTCAGTTTATCGATTTCCCCGGCTGTTCTGTTTGCGACGTCTACTGGGTTTTGATAATCGCTGGTGACTATATGCGTGATATGATTGGCCAGTTTTACATAGTGAGCGTAATTATGAGTCGGGTGAGACAGGTCACCAGTATATATTGTGTATAAAGTTGGGCTCAGGACTCTCCCTTGTGGTACGCCAGCCCTCAGGGGAAAGGGTTTCCCCTCAAGGTCGTTTATTTTAATTAAGGCCTCGCGGTTCTCTAGGTAGTCGTAGAGGGGATTGGTGTGTTGATATCTATGCCCAAGTCACACAGCTTCTTCTTCATGCCAGGTATCCATACCTTATCGAATACCGATGTCTCGTTTCTAAGTATGACGTCGACCCTTTTGTTGTCTGCTTTCGCCATTGCGATGTTTTCAGTTATTAGTGCAAGGGCTGTCTCTTTACCAAGGTTTCTGCGGAAACTCTGTTGTTGGTCATTATAATGGTGCCTTGTGTCCAGGAAGTCCCTCAGTCTATCGTTAAATAATTTCTCGAACAGTTTCCCTCTAAATTCTAGTAGTGATATAGGTCTATAGCTTCTGATGTCCGTTTTAGGTTTTCTTGGTTTTAGTAAAAATATGATACATGCCCATTTTGGCAGGTAGGGAAAGTATCCGACGTCCAGGCAAGCATTGAAAAGTTTTAGAAGTGCCTCGTTGATATTAGAAAGAGCATTCATCAGCTGCGCCTTGTTAATACCTGAAATGCCAGGGCCTTTGTTCTTGAAGCTTCTCAATGCTGTCTCGTACTCCTCGTGTGTAAACAGTCTTCCTTCTTCCCTTCCTTGCTGGGGGCTATCCCCGTATGATGTGGCATTAATGCTGGGTCTCGTTTCTCTAGCCAAGTTAGTACTGCCTCTTCATAATCGTTATCAAAATCTTCATTCTCCTTTTTTGAGACATTGAATTTTCTTTCTTAATGATTTTTGAATAGTTGTTTTATTGTCTGATCATCAGTGATGTTTCTCCCGTCGACAAAGATTTTGATGTTGGTTTTGGTGGGGAAAGTTACACTTAGCCTCTTCATTTGGTTCCAGAATTTTCTAGGATCGATCTCGTCATCCATTTTTTCGATAATATTGTCCCAGTGCTCTTTAGATTTTTCTCTAATTAGGTGTTTGAGTTCCATGCGAGTTTCCTTAGTTCCTGATACCTTTGCACTGTGTAAACGAAAGTATTAATTCAGTAATTACTCCATCCAGTCTATCCATTCGTTGTCTGATGTTTACGTCCCACCGTGGTGCCAGAAGCGTCTTATATTCTACCCGAGGAATGGCCACTCTCTCCGCTTCCTCTATTATGGACATTATTGTTTCAAAGTGGCTATTAAGGTTGTAGATAGAGGAGAGTAGGAAAAGGGAACAAAGAAAAAAAATAATAGCGTAGGCGAGTTGCGAACAGCTTCTCGCGTCGCTGGACCACTGTTAGCCAGCGGCGAATCTACTCCGACATCCTGAGTCCCCAAAATGACTTATTCAAACGAAGCTTTTAAGCCGCTCGCCTGCACTTCTCGTCGCTATACAACCCCCCCTCCTAGAAGCAGAGCGTATTTTGAAGAAATGAAGAGAGCCCATTTGGAAATGTTATCCAAGGGCTAACGCTCCCCTCCCGGGTCTGAACACCATTGTAGATAGAGGAGAGTAGGAAAAGGGGGCAAAAAAAAATAATAGCGTAGGCGAGTTGCGAACAGCTTCCCGTGGAGCTGGACCACTGTTAGCCAGCGGCGAATCCACTCAGACATCTTGAGTCCCAAAAAAGACTTATTCAAACAAAGCTTTTAAGCCGCTCGCCTGCACTTCTCGTACGCTATAAGGTCTTCGAATGTGGATTCATCTAGTTTGCCAATTTGATAATCTTGGAGTGATCTTCTGTACATATTCCAGTTGGCCTTAGGAAGGCATCTGCGGGCGTGGATCTTTATTTAAATGGAAGAGGTTGAAATGGTTGTGACCATACTAATATGATCCGATGGAGTGTATGGCCCTGGCACAGTTGAGTGATTCAAGATAAAGTTTGAGTTTGTGAGAACAATGTTAGCGGTTGTTGCAGATCTCCTTGTTAGGTAGGTGGAGAAGTCTGGGCCTTATTTCTGTACTCTTTTGCGATTCATAAGGAGGCTTATGGAGACTCCGCTACCATTAATATTTGTGGTATACCCTGTTTCACGGCAGCGCGCATTAAGGTCACCAATCAAGATAGCGGAACTGTTCCTTCTGAAGAGTCGTATGAAATTGGAGTTGGTACCCTACCGCTATTATCAGGTTATTTATTGTGGTACTTTTCACTGTAAGGTATCCCTTTTCGTATTGCAATCGCTACCTCATCATGTCTTTTGTTGGTATGACTGGTTGCGATCGTGGTGTAGTTGTATATCTTGATATATTGATCGGTTGTGTTCAGGCCGTGCTCCGATATCAAGACCACATCCGGATCTATTTCGCGAATGATGTTATTATACGCGTATTTTTGCTTTCCCATCCATTTACGTTAAGCGTGAAGATTTTAATTTTGTTAATATATCATACATCTGCCATTTTAGTCTTCTTGGATGAGTTTAACTTTCGCTTGTTCTTCCCGCGCTGGTGACCTCACTCTTCCTGGACGCTTTTTTTTAAACTGGTCGTGGCATAGGTTGTGGCATGATTCAGGACATATTTCGATGCGGCCGTTCTTAAGTACTATAATGATTTCATCCTCTTGAGCGTCACAGTCATATTCCCACTTGTATTTGCCCTTTACCATGCCTTCGATAATCTCTTTTGACTTTGCTAGCCTCGGTAGTGGGGCCGATGGCGAGGCGTATATCTTTATGCTGAGATCGGTGGACTTTTGCGCGGGCGTGATTTGTTTGGCTTCTCTTACGTTTTTTTGTTGGCACGCTTTATGTAATGGGTTCTCACTCTAGGGCAATTGGGTCGTTTCCATGTCCATTGTTGTCTCGGTCGATGCTAGTTTGTTCAGGCGTGGGTCTCTAGAACTAGAACGACTCCTTGGTGCCGTTGTTGGTTTGCTTCGTATTTATGTTTGGTACAGGTCTCCCGACGGGGGATCGTCGGGAAACCGCATAGGTTTTATTTCGTTTTGTATGAGCATCTTATTTAGCTCCGTTACGTAGCTCCCTCGCTTGGCCACATTTACAAAATGTGCATGCATTATACACATTACTAGGTCCAGTTTCATGGAGGGGTGTAGTTGGAGGATTGTTTTTTCCTTTTCCTGTGTCATAGCTGCCTGGGTATAGCTGGTGTTTGCCTTCCTTTTTTCTCTTCCAGTATCTTCTTCTTCTTCTCGCTCACAAGATTCTTCTTAATGGGACATGACAATGAGAGTGTACAATGAGGTCCATCGCAATTAAGTCATTTCTTGGTTCCTGTGTTTGTGCACTCTTTCCAAGTGTGTCCAGTTCCAGCGTACTAAGAGCAAACTTTATCTTGGAATTTACATTCTTTAGTAGAGTGCTTTTCTAAGGCGTAGCATTAAAAAAAGACCTGCACAGAGACAAAGGTTTCTCTCCAGATAACATGAGAGCTCTTTTATGTGGGAGGGGGAGTGTGAAATGTGTGTTTGTGTATAGTTTCATAATTGCCAGGTTACTGGCTGATCTGTTTCTTCTGACGTTCTTCTATCTTGCACTTGGATTTGTGTTGTACAGGTTGCTTCTAAGTTTTTATTTGTTTTCCTTTTTATTTCCAATAGGTTGGGTTGTTCTAAATTCCTTTGTCTTTTATAATTACCTTTCTTTGTTCTTTGAGTTCAGGCGTTCATGCTTTTTTGATAGGTTTTGCTTGTTCGACTTATTTTGTTGTTATTATTGGGTCTTCCTCACATGGCAGGCGAAGCCTACTGCTGCGGAAGATTTTATAGTCATAATTTATATTCTCTATTTCTAGAGCTCTTTTGCTCTCCTGATTATTTTCTTTTTTTGATTTCCTTCCGTCAGTGTTTAAATGAGGTATTTTTAGTTAAGTTGTCTCGTTCTCCTTTATGTCTTATTAATTTTTTTTGTTTTTAAATCTTTGATGTGGGATTTTTCCATTTGCCGCTTGATATTTTCTCGAAGGTATCCTTCTTGATAATTTTGACGTCGTTGGGGAAGATCCTTATTTTGTTTTCTTCTAGTAGTTTTTGGATAATCCTTTCATCATGGTCTGTCATGTAATTCCATTTGCAGGCAGCTTTTTCGATACCTTTATCGATATCCATCAATTTAGTACCTTTGGGTAGGGGATAGGCCTCGTTCACGGAAGATCTTAAGTTTAAAGTCTCTTTCTTCGTAACGGCAGCCTTCCTCTCTCTCCGTTTCGCTTTCCGTGTCAGTTTGTGCGTCCCATTCGGTTTGGTTCTGTTTAATTGGGTGTTTTTTTTGTTTTCTTATGGCTCTTCTTTTCCTCTTTTTGTACATTCTCTGCAGTTGCTGTTTCATTTTCTTCTTCATTGGGTTCGTCTGTTTCGATTGTTTCTTCCATCTTTCCTCTTACGTCCAGCATATCGTTTATTTGAACAGTTTTTCCCACCGTTACCCTCTATACGAGAACAGAGAAAGGGGGGAGGGGGTCCAAGGGAAAACACATCTTCCTTACTCTGTTTTTCTCTAAGAGAAGATTGAACATGCTTGTGAAGGTCCTTGGTTGTGCAATGTTTTGTACTTGCGCGTACATAATACATGCTAGAATGTCTAGCCCTGTTCCTTCATTAACATATTGATTTTGGAGTCTTGTGTTTCCTTAATTTTTTTACCGTACCTTTTGCTACGGTATTTGATAATCTCATTGACCCCCCCTCAACCCTACATAGAAGTTCCTAAAATGCCCATATATTTACTAATTTCAGAGATGGGTTTTTTAAACGATACTTTTAAAAGAAAAATCCTATTTATTTTTAAAAGATATTTCCCCCAAATCAACCCACAAATAGTTTTTATTAACAAACTATCGATAGGAAGTTTCTTTAACAGTAAAGATCCTATCTCTTTGGAGTTCCGCAGTGATAATGTTTATTTATTTACATTGGCAGCACTGTTAGGTCTCTTGGAGCTAGGTTCTCTGCTAATATGGGGATTAGTTGATCCACAAACAAAATATTAAATAAACAGGAAAAGTCATCTATTAGGGAACACACCATAAGCTGTAAAACTGACATTTCTATTGAGAACTTTAAAGTATTAGCCTTTAACAACAACAAACATTGCCTAAGAACCCTCGAATCTCTATATATCAAACACTACAAACCTACACTCAATGAAGATTTAAGTGCAATATCATTATTAATTAACTAATTTTAACTAAAGTTTGTTAGTTGGTTTGCCTTTTAAAAAACTAAGCGTCACTGTAACCTATAAATACTAGCCCCTTGTTAAACCCACCATTCACTCTCTAGGATGGATCCTAAGAACCCAAATTTACCGTTTTTATATTTAATGTTTTCTAACTCTTACAGTTAATACAGAATTAAAAAATTTAAAACAAAGTTTAAATTTACTATCTTTAAATAATGCCAGGTCAATTTCTCTTATAGTTTGTAATTAATTTCTGCAATAATCCTTAAATTTATTAACTAATTTTTGAGTCATTCTTAAAGCAAATTTAACTGTTGCCAAGTCATATTTAATAACAAAAAATTTAACTTATAGTACTTTTTACTGATATTTTATAATTGATCACTCTTTAAAATAATGTCTTGTTGGCCTTTTCAAGTTTTCTTCATATGTATTAACTTTGTAAACTTATTCTAGCCTGAAGCTGAAAACTTGTAGTTTTCGAAACGTAGTGAAAAATTAAAAGATGCTGCATCCGTTTCTCGTGGCTCTGGGATTTATCCTCAATATTAAATGCAGGCTTCACGGCCGAGCTCCTTATGGATATATATATATATATATATATATATATATATATATATATATATATATATATATATATATATATATATATATATATCCTTTTGCAAGCTCGAACGGAGACTATGAAAGCAATAGAAAATTAATTGGGAATTCAAAGAATAAATGAGGAATAGTTAAACGCGTGGCAGATATACAGATGTATATACGAAGGGCGGTCAATAGGTTTTGCGAATCGGTAGGGCAAAACAGAGGAAGGGGAATGGCTGTTTGTGACGGTGTTAGGACAAGTTATGACAAGTCAGGGCCTGCAGCCGCACGCTCCTGCCTCGTCTATTTAAGAAACAGTAGCGGATCGCAGATCGTCAGTCACAAATTTTTCAACAATGGAGAAGGTTGAGCACCACGCAGTGATCAAATTTTTGACCAAGGAAGGCAAGAATGCAAAAGAGATTCATAAACGCATGGTTCCAATGTACACCGACACAGCTCCTTCCTATACAACCATTGCTCGCTGGAATAGGGAGTTCCGCCATGGTCGTGAGTCCCTTGAAGATTACCCCCGTCCAAGACGCATATCAGACGTGACCAACAAAGACAATGTGGCCCGTGTGGAGAGGATCATCCTCAAAAATCGATGTGTGAACATCGAAGAAATCGAGCGAGAACTTGGAATATCACATGGAAGTGTTATTAATATCATTTACGACAATTTGGCCAGAGTTACTCAAGCTGCCCTGCGCGAGTGCGGATTCGAGGAGCTCAACCATCCTCCCTACAGTCCAGATCTGGCCCCTAGCGACTACTTTTTATTCCGCCAGCTCAAGGCTGCGCTGCGTGGACGCCGGTTTGGGGACGATGAAAGATGTCCAGCTCACCGTCCAGGACTGGATTCAACAGCAGTCGGGAGATTTCTGGTTGTCAGGAATTCGAAGCTTCAGGGACAAGTGGCGCAAGTGCATTGAAGTCGAAGGTAGTTATATTGAAAAATAATAAAACACTTTTCCTCATATCTCGTTTCCTTATATCCGAATTGCAAAACTTATTGACCGCTCCTCGTATCTCTCAAAGTAGCGCGAGAGAATGATGAAAATAAATCCATTAAACCACATTGAAAGAGTAAACGGAATAATTTTTTCCTTGCAGTAATATTTTTATTACCTTTTTTCGACAAAATACGCGCAGGGAAGTGATTCGAACCAGGCACACTGAGGCAGCGAGCACCGCTTTGATCACAGTTAAAAGTATGCCGTTAGTACACTATGATTGATGTTGTGCGCGCTCTCCATATGATTTTTAGGCCGCTTTACAGATGCATGGATAAACTTCTAGAAAGAGTGGTAGTTGTCATGCCAATGTATTTAGAGTTATTATAAAGCTTGCAGCCTTTATTGGGCAGATGAACTAGTAAACTATGTTGGTTGATTTTAGATTCGAGGAGTTTTGGCAGCTGTTAGTTTTCATGAGGAGATTGTTGGCTTTTGTCGTTTTATACTATATAATAAGTTGAATTTTGTCCATTTGATTCTTAACCTTGATGTTACGGTTAATGATATCCTTGATGTTTTTTTCATCTATTTTATAGGGCGTGGACATCTGGTTTCTGTAATACAGTTTGATGTTATTGACTACTTTTCGTTTTATCCGTATCTTTGAAATGATTATTTAAAAATGATTGGAGTTGTTTGTCAATCATGCTGTTCTAGAAACCGTTGTTAACGAGTGTTTGTTTAACGCATGAGATCTCTGGTTGCAAAAGTTCCCACGTAGAGCTGCATTTATATGCTCGGCGGATGTAGGAGCCGATTATACTTATTTTATAGCTTTCAGGGCATTCACTATCCACATTGAGGCATCTTCTCATGTCCGTCCTTTTTTTATATACTTTTCTGATATAGTTACCATTGATGTTTTGTCCCTTAACGTCTAAAAAAGGGAGTTTATTGCCGGTGCTCAATTCATAAGTGAATTTTATCACGGAGTTCTCCTCAAATTGATGTTTGATGTTGATCAGATGTTCTTAGTTTTGTACGTTGATGTAGATGTCGTCTACGTATAGGCAATATGTGTGTGGCTTATTTTCACTGTTGTCAAAAAGTCTCTCTTCAAGTTGACCTATATAGTAGTTGTCGAAGTTCGGCCCCAAGGGTGACAGTTAGAAGAATAGAAAGTTGCCAAAGGAAATTGACTAAGGCGAAATATACATTGGTCTTGAATGAGTGGCCCATTCTCATTCATTTCCTTACGTATCGCCTCGAAATATAATCCATATTGATTTATAAAATTGTGCAGGACTTTTATCCTTAAAGGCCAAGATAAATTATTCTTTGATCTGCCTATTTTGCCCTTTTGTCACGTTTCATACAGCAAAATTAACTGAGACAGGTGTACTTTAGGTGAGCATAAATTAATAAAGATTTCACTAAAGGTTTTACGTTTAATATACTTTTTGCTGTAGATTTCTCTTTACATTAAACTCGACAATCTGTGGTTATCTAATTATCCTCAAGGCTCCAGGCATCTACAGCTGGAAACTATACAATTGGAAGGGAAATATCATTCCTCAGAGAACTGATTCTCCCCCTACTCATTGTCATCGCCATACTCATAGGCCAATGTCACAGGATAAAAGAGACGAATGGAGACAAACTTGAAAAGACACTTCTACTCTTCACTGTTTAAGCCACCGTCGTCGCACGCAGGGCAGAATCACCTCGTCACGCCAGGGACTCATCCAGCAAATTATACAGCTTAAAGAATGCACCTTTCCAATCTTACACTTTCCTTCAAGCCCGCTTATCTTCCTCACAATGCCTTCAAGTTAGGATAAAGTCTACTCACATGAGCTTACTTACAGTCACTACACATCCCCCCTACTTCTTATTGCTGTCGATTTATTGTTCATCTCTTGTTACAAACGCTAAGGATTCTCAAAACTTTGTTAATTTTTACCACTGAAAATTGATAGCAACTCTAATCTAAACAACATGAAAATGGAATGTAATGTGGCATATATATTGGTAAATAAATATCTCCTGAGTGTGATTATGTTGATTAAAATAAAGTGAAATTTATTCTTGATATCATGAAGCTTCAAGAGTAGCTCTCGCAACACCAAATTATTGCTCCGAGACCTCATTTGTGGACGCGACCCATAGTTTGAGAAGCCATAACAATGTTGTTTTCTTACTATTATATATTTATGCTCTGTCCGTAACCAACCATAATTTTTAACCTCACTCCAGTAAATTTATTACAATTTGGAACTCAATTACTTCTGTTTGTACCCTTAAGGTAGGTCGGAAGGTCAAGATTAGCTAATTTTATCCAACCCAATCCAACGTCATTGAATTATTATCAAAGAAAGGGGGCTCAAATCAGAGGATTGAGGAAATAGTTGCCTTCCCCGACACAGCTGGCATCGTTTTGGTGGTTTTGTTATTTATTTACTTCAGGAGAAGTAATATTAAAACTAGAAATATTGTTATGTAATATGCCATCAATTAATCTTATGATAATTTAGATTTAGTTGAGAATCAGATCCTCACCAGTTTTGGCATTGATGTGGGGCTGCTTCTTTAGCCATTCTCGGATGTGGTCAATATCGCTTTGCCGCCTTTCAGGATCCTCATTTAACTCCTCTCTGGCGATCTTCTGTATTTCCGGGCTTAACTTACAAACATATACCATAGTAAGAAATAAAGAATAACAGCAATTCGACAGCTTATTACAGAGATGTAGCAAACTTGCAACTGAAGCGGGAAAGAAGCAGGAGAATTAACTACCAATTTTAACACGCAACACTACTCCATTGCTGCAATGGATAAGATAAGATAGTTATCAAGGCAACGATGAGGGCTGGGTTAACTTCAGCGTCGATCTGCGAAAACAATGAGGTAAATAAGATTTGTCATTAAAATAACCAATTAAATTTTGCATTCGGAGCAAATTAGCAGCATTCAAAATCCTTTAACTGGGCAACAAAGGTGGGTTTCTGATTCGCTCGGCGGTGATGACTAGTGGAAAGATATTAGAGATAACAAAGACTTATATATTTATTTGTCTGTTGACTACGAGGGCAATAATTTTGTTTACAATAGGAAAAGAAAAGAAACTTCAAAATGAACACTTCGATATGCTCATGCCTATTTTATGTACTGCCTCGTGTTTACATTTGTGCGTTTTTGTGCCCCCTTTCCCCTCGTAGGAAGTGCTGAAGTTCGTACTTTTGAGCACTTATTTACGGACTTGTCTCAGGGTGTGTATAATAATTCAACTAATTCCACTAATTAGGCTTTCCTTGCCAGACTTTTATTACACATTGACTGAGGTTTTTCTATTTATACAGCCTTTTTATTTATCTGCTTCTCTTTCCATTCATATTTCTTTATCTCGGTGAAAATCCTTTGTATGGTTTCACAAGTTTCTTATCTTTCCTAATTTGAAGATAATATTGAATATCTGTATAAATTTATACCTAATAATAAAGAAGTAAGCGAAATCTACACCCAAAACTGCTATTACCTCATATGGGCGTCATCTGAAGGGGGGAAAAAAATTATTCTGTGCTTTGATTAGACGCATTCGATATTAGGTCGCTCTAAAGATAATGTCTGATTCTTAGCATCAATATTCATGTTTAAAACCATAACTGTAGTTTAGTTTACTAATATATATAATTCATTTTAGTGATTAAGACTTCGCCTTTTTTATAATGTATTCATTTTATAAATAAATTAACGTTAGGCGTTACAGACCCGTACATTATTATCAACACCCGTAAATTACCCTTCCTTCGTCTAAAAAACAACTGTATGAAACATCCATACTACCTTCAGCCACAAACACTTAAATAATCTCCTATCAAACGACATTCTAAATAAACTCTTTCTCTCTAAATAAATAAATCACTTAGATCAGGACACTCCTCTACCCTAAAAACTACAAGCACAGAATAACTCCTGCCCTCCGTTTCCCAACACCAACCTAGATCAGATGTAACTTAGAATCAAACGACACTAAACACCTCGACTGGTCTAACCACTCCCAGCACGTAACTCACCTTCTATCACCTTACTGAGCTACCTGTGACCCACAGAGGGATAATGTGACGTTTCTGGGGGCCGCCCACCCCACAAAATAGAGATAGGAAGCGCCCAAATAAGCAGAACCTTAAAGAAAAAGACGACGAAAGAAGTATCGTGCATAATTTGCTTTCAGGGGATTGGTCACAATACACCTCAAACTGGTTCGCACATTATATTTTTACAAAAATTGATGAAATTTACTTGTTTATTAGATGACCTAATCACGCCCTATGCATTGGGACAAGACTTTATTTTCAAAATTACTCATTACTCGCTTGTTTTCAGAAGTTGTGTGGTATTCAAATTTGCAATTTAGGGGATAATTTTAAATAAATATTCTATATCATTATTTTAATCTGAACTTGACAAAAATTGGTTTGGTACATTTCAACAAAGGTTAACCATAAAACGAGTGATTTTGATTGATTTATTATTCTCTAACTTCAAGAACTATTCCTTCTCCTCCCACGAGTGACACCTGGTTCAGCATTAAGATAGATCTGAAAGAAAAAAAGAGGTCTAATGTTAGTTAAAGAGAATAACTAACTATCAATAGAACCGAAAGATTTTACCTTCATGTAAATTCCTCGTTATTAATCCACAAAATATGTATATTATACATTTCGAAAATATTATGAAATACCTCACCCAGCTTTAGTTTCTGGTCTGTTATCGGTGCTCGAACGAATAACGACTACGCCAGTCTCCGGAAGCTGAACACTTCCACTGGTTAAGTCTGTTATCTCTTCCTGTGTAGATGTATTAATAACAACAACGTACCGCGACTCAGTGTCATATGATCTAAAACAAAACAAATTCTATTGGCATATATCGCTAAATATCACAGGTCGCTTAGACACATCTGGGATTGTTGAGAATTCAATTCAACATACCGAACGAAAGAAATTATTTCTTTTGTTACAAGCTGGAAATCAAGGTCTCCTAATTGGAACACAGCTTCTTTCCTCAATTGAGCAGCTTTTTTATAAACCTTTAAGTTACTTTCGGAAGCTAAGTTCTGAACTTGAACGTTAATCCGAGGGTAATTTTCATGTACTGGAATCCAAGTAGATTTTCCCTTGGTGAAACCTAATAACAAAAGAATTTATCTTTTAAATCAAGAATTGACACTTAAGATAAATAAAACTCACGAAAATTGTTGCCATTGTGTAGAACAAAGGATAGTTTGGCATTAGTGGTGAATATTTAGATGAGTGGGAGGGGGGCAAGATTCTGTTTTGTCTCTGGCTAAAGCGAAGAGGAGATGGGTGGTTTCCGCGATGCAACCCGTCAGGGGGAGATAGGAGTAAGAGGAGGTATAGGGAAGAGATTTATAGAGTTGAGGAGCCCGTTCAGGCCATGCCGGGTAAACAGCCTGACATTGCACCCCTGGACGATATTAAGGACACTTCTTCCAACACACATTCCATATTCCACCTTCTAGAACAACATTCTTCAATTTAACACAAGCGGCATCCCTAGCAAGCGGTAGGAATTACAGAAATAATAACCCCCATACAACATTCATATTGACCTAATTCAGGAAGTTCACTTAACTACAAAACCTCACCTAAAGTTTTTTAACAATTACACTATGCTATGACACGATGAATTACTCTCACACACCGCACCTTACCTTAATACACAAAAACATCCTTTCTCCAACACTACCAGTCACAGAAATAATCCTACAAAATAACCATACTACAATTCTACAATCAATAGCCATAAAAGTAAAAAAAAAACACATACATCATCTACATCCCACCCCAAATCATCCCCGCCGCCCACTACACTCAATTATTAATTAACCTTCTCTCATCTCTACCTAAACTGAATACTACAAAACGCATACATACATACCCACTTTGCCCGATAGTCACCATCCCGAAGCCAACTTAGATAATCCAACCAGTTTTATTGGCCCGCCTGCGATCAGGACATAGCCCTCCCCTAACTGCTCCCATCGCATCCTCCCACCTTAAAACACTGTTCAACTTATCCCATCATCTTCCTGTTTGTCCATCTCAGAACATCTTTTAATATAACCTCTAGAGGAGAACTATGGGAGAGATCACGTGAAGTGGCTTCATTCCTGAGTGCTGCCTGGTTTGAATGAAGAGAACAAAGGAGGCGACAAAGTAAGTGTAGAACAGATTGTGAATTATATGATCCTAACTTGTTAAAAATTGGGTAACAAGTAGTTATAGTCAGAAGTAGTAATAAGAACTACATAACTAAGGATAAATTCTTTCTTTATCGTAGCCTTACACCGTGGAGCATCGTTGCCGCACATACACAAATGCTATAGGATAGTTGTCATCATTCTTTAACAAATGACTGGCCTGAAAATTTGGAGTCATCCCACTGCATTAAAGTTCGTTGTGGGTCTCTGCTGCATTCTGAATAATGTTCAGGCCCATTGTTCAGGCCCCATGGGTCCTTTGTTTCTTCATAAGAAAGAACTCCATTTTCCATCCCTGTTAAGAAGAAACATTCATTTCAGCCAACATTCTAAAATGAGCCCCCCCAATTATTGGCACATTCAAAATTGATTGTCTAACTCCTGATTTCCATGTTCTCAGCCGATCAACTGTCTGCTACTGTGCGAAGAACATAAGATCATGCCTTCTATAGTATTATATAAAGTACTCGTACTATGTAAAATATTGAACAACATTGGACTTTGTAAGATATTCTAGGCCTTTAATCCAAGCAAAACTCTTCGACTAAGGAAGAGAAGATTAACCAGGGATGTAAATTGATGAGCTAAATAGATAAATGCGCAAAACTTTAGGCATGAGAGAAGTGGCCGTAACCGAAATATCATTTGTTGTTTTCAGTAATTTAACCATTTCTAGGCCATTCATAGCATCTTTATAATTGAAGCAGGACTGTATTTGTGTAACTCATCCTGGTTGATAATTTCAATATTTTTAATTAGTTTCAACCAATATGGGTTTTTAATAAATACAATGGTGTACGGTAGTGAATGTTCAGGCACCACAGTCAAAGTAGAATTATCTGATGAAGCACCCTTCCGCTTGTTTGGAGCTTCTGGAAGATCCCTCGTTAGGAGGAAAAAAGTGAGCATTTTAGCAAGTCTTGTGTCGTGTCCCCGGCGAAGCAACTGGACACTTTCCATGTAAGGGGCACTTCTCATCTCAATAAAAAGAGAAGCTAACAAATTTTCCAAAGAACTCTGCCATGAACTCATAATCGTACCAAATCGTGCCTCATCAGCACCTTTTCCCAACAATTCAGAACCAAGTTGGTGATGATAACTATAGTTTTCAGCATGCTAACGCACCTTGACACAAAGCAAAAGAAATAAAGTTGTTGAATGAAAATAACATCTGACCTTTGGGTTCTTTTGGTTGGAATTTGCCAGATTTAAACCAAATCGGGAATTTGTGGGCAATAATCAAATTGACATTATGCCTACTTTTGCCTACTAGGGCAAAGGTTGCGGTATTCACATCGTAGCCTACTAGAGGCAAGATTAAAAAAAAACAACAAATACAAATATGTAAATAACAATTAACAAAGATAAAAAAGAAAGCAACAAGGCAACAAGAAAGAAGCGCACTCCGGCGTCAAGGGTAGGCCCGCCTTCCCTGGCGCAGGAACATGCGACCTCCAAAAAACAGTCAAATAAAGAGAAGGAAGCTCGTATATTCCACAAGTTTGTGGGCACGAACCAATCCCGAGTAGAAAGGACAAGCGTTAGCGACCCCGCTTGTCCCGGTACTGGGATGGGTAACGTGCACGAAGATCACCCAGATTGGGACATTCAACAAGAATGTGCCGAACAGTCTGGGAGTCAACGCAGTAAGCACATTAAGGGGCAGACGAACGTTCCATCAATTGGGGTGCGTCTCGCGAGTTGTCCAGTTCAGAGACGACCGAAAGCAGCTTAAAGTCCTCTAGGCTTTGGGGGATAGATCCACGGGAACATTTGCGGTGCAATGGCACGTAACTTCTAAGTTCCTCTCAACCGTCTCACATCTTATTTGCCAAGCCACCTAGAGCGCATCACGTATTTATGGCGTGTAATCGGTGTGAAGAAGAGCGAAAAACTGGTCTGGTCGCCCAGTAATCGCAGACTCTATGGCGGCCTCATCGTGCTGTTCATTCCCTGCAATTCCTACATGTCCAGGAGCCAATCAGAAGATAATATCAACATCCGCCCGGCTCGCCAAAACCGTGGCGTCACGGATATTGCGAACCAAGAAATGCGGAGATTTTAATGCCCCGAGAGCACTCAGGGTGTTTTGTGAGTTGCTATAAATTAAAGTCCGGTCTCTAAGCCTGGTACGTCACGTTATCTCTCGTAACTAGCGCTGTATTACAACCAGTACGGCCGTGAAATAGAAGGAGCACCTGACAGATACCTGCTGACATAAAATAGAGGAGGAAATATGGCGTGGAAACCGACCCTCTCTTGTGACTTCGAGCCATCCGTATACACTCGCACGGTTCCAGCGTAAAACGGAGCGTGCTCCAAAATGCCTGTTTGTGTGGGGACAAAGGTTGCGTCCTGGGCAAAACCAGGGGCGCCACCGGCCCGAGAGCTATATTGAGCTCTCGAAGGAGTTTCCTAACACTAAACTCAAAAGGCTTAGGGTATGACTGGAGTCTATCGGCGGCATAGGTACCAAAGAGATCAGCTGCGGATGTATTGAGAACTGTTGGCGACTAATGGGGGCGCAGGGCTCGCGCCTACTGGCGAAAAATGCACTTTGCATGGCGCAGAGCAAGTGGCATTTCTCCAGCATCAACAAGTAGGCTCTCAATGGGGGACGTGCGGAAGGCATAGGACACCAGGCGAAGGTCAGTGTGGTGGATTGAGTCCACCTCCAACAATATACGTTCGGCTACGGATGCATAAAACTCGCATCAGTAGTTGAGCTTCGAACGAACAAAGGATCGATTATAAAATAAGGCAGTAGCCCGATCAACGTCCCAGGAGCTGAACGTCACAGAGAGATGATTATCCATTGAGCGAGTACGAGAGAACCTAAGGCTTCGAATATGAGCCTAGTAGGTGAGGCTTCGGTCATATATAATACCAAAGAAAATGTGTGAGTCCACCACTTCTAGGTAAACCCCACTTAGAAAGAAGTCTGGGTTAGGAGTGGGCCGTGGATGGTGGGAGAATTGCTCCACCTTAGTCTTGGTCAAAGAAAATCAAAGCCTGTACGCTTTGGCATTGCGAGAGACTTGGTTCGATGATTCTTGGATTCGATACTTCAGAGTTGGCCTTTAGGTGATGCCATTGATGCTTCGGGCAAATAGTATGATACTGAAGACACTTCCCTTCGGGACATCCTCTTCCTGCTCCATCGCACGGGAGAGGGCTCCACCCACCCGTAGGGGGGATCGACGATCTCGCCAAAATTCAAATATTAAGATTTGGAAGTGTCCCCTCGCCCCCATAGTGTTGGGAGTCTTCATGATACCCTATCGCCATGCGGTATCATAGGCCTTCATCAGATCGAAAAGCACCGTGGCATAGTGCTGTCTACGAAGGAAGACCTCGCAGACGGCATTTTCCAGTCGGAGCAGAGCATCCGACGTGGAGTGGAACTTGCGGATGCCGCACTATGCAGAAGACAGGTGGCCTCCGCTGTCCAGGAAAGAAGGCTATTCTAACATTTACTAATTTCTCCATCAACTTGCACAAACAGGAGGTTAGATGGATTGGGCGAAAAACGGCGGAGGTAGAGCAATTTCTCTCCGGTTTGCGAAAAGCAAGCACAGTAGCGATTCACCAGAAGTCTTGAAAGATACACTCTACACAGATTCTTTCCAACAAATCTAAAAGAAAATTCATGCCTTGCTCAAACCAGGTGTCGAAACATGGCGTACGGGACATCTTCCGGACCAGAGGCGTTGTCCGCGCACGATGCAAGAGCGGAACTCAACTATTCATTGTAAAACTCTCGTTGAAGGGTTCTCCGTCTCTGGAAGTAAAATCCAATTGGCGGCCTTACGTGACATCGAATCGTACATTGAATGCTGGCGTGGAAGCTTCCCGGATATAGAATGCATAGAAAGCAGTCGCGAAGTACTCCCCTTCTGACCCGAGATCCACAATTTCGATCCCATTCTCCTCAAGAACAAGAGAGCGTCCTGCGAGAACTTACCCTGAATCCTTTTGAATCGCTTCCATACCTCTTCTAGAAGGTTCTTCCAGTTAAGTTGAGACACGTATGCCCGCCAGGAAGAGCGGCGTGCGTGCTTCGAAACATAACGGAGCCGAGCCTTAGCTCGAAAAAATTCACCGACAATCATATCGTTCGAGCGGGGCCTATAACGCATATAGGCATAACGCTTCTGTTTGACGTCAGCCTCACACTCGGCTGACAACTATGGGAGCAGTTAGCATGCAAAACGGCCAGACGTTCTATTAATAGTAGTTCGGCCTGCGGCAATGAGGTTGCCGGAGAAGAACTAAACGGCCTAATCTACCGACCTAAACTCATCGACTGAGACAGAGAAATCAGTCAATTCCTGAAATTCGGACCACTGTGCCAGCGCCAAGCATCCCCAGGGAGGGCTCTCAGCCGTCCTCGGCCCAGAAAATAATATTTGAATGGGAAGGTGATTACTACCATGGAGGTCATCGACTACCCCTTACCCCAAATCAGGCTACGCATCCGGAGACAAAAATGAAGCGGATCTCGGACAGTGGTGCGTAAATTCATCCACATCTAGGACACCTATCTCCAGCTCGTCAATCGAGTAGGGAAGGACCCGACCCCTAGTAATGATCGAGTAGTCTCCACAGACAAAGGGGGTGTATACCGTTCAGAACCACGAGCAACAGAAAGGACCTTAGCAACCGTGCTACGACGCGGCGGAAGTCCCCCGCGTCGAATCCGGCTGAAGGTGGAATGTACACAGAAATAACAGTATACCCCCTATCCAGGTGCAGCTGCACAGCTACTGTCTACAAGTAGGTATTCAAGGCAAATAAAAGGACGAAGACATCATGTCGGGTGTAAATGGCGCATCCTCCTGCCCAGCGCCCATCCCATGGTTGTAGGGTCGCCAAACCCTTATACGCTGGGGGCACGCACCCAACATGGTCTCCTGCAAATAGATAGCTAAGTGAAAACGAGATGCGACGGGACTCCGAAGCTCCCCCTTGTTGGCGCGGAGTCCAATGCAATTCCATTGAAGGAATATGCGACAATTGGTAAACTGAAGAAATCCAATTGTAGGTGACTGCTGCTGTTTATTGGACAATAATAGAGCAATATCAGTCTAAACAGCTTCACAAATTTGTCCTACAAATTAAAGCCGTCCTGAAGAACAAGGGAAACCATTGCAAATATTAACTGCGTGGATCAATTGAGTGTATTTATTAATAAAGCAGTTTGGGGAAATAAATTTATATATGTTAATTTACAATATAATATAGTTCCTGTCCTTTGAGCGAGTAGATTTTAATAGCGATCATAAAATATGTATAAAATATGCATTGCAATTTAATAGACGCTGAGTTTATATATTAGTTCAAGGAGCAAATGTCTCTACCTATCTCTTCTCCGTTGTATGTGACAGGGGTTCCTGGGGAGAGGAGAATGAACATATTGAGGGCATCGACGATATCTCCTCCAAGTCGAGAAGCCACCCTTTTAACGTCATGGTTGCCAAGCTAAATGGAATAGCTGCATTCATTAATTTTTTATTATGATCAATTTTATTTGAATCTATCTTTTAGAGATTTTTCAACTTAATTAGCTAACCTCTTTTGGTTTTTTAACCAGATTGATTCAATTGTCTACTTTGATAGTTTATTTCAGCACTTAAATCTCACCTTCTTTTCTCACTCCCATTTGGTTAGAATATTACAACTATTGCCTTTTTTTTAAACAAAGGTAGTAATGCACTCACCACCCAATTAGGCCACTTCCCCCGGGGCATATTTTTCATCCAGCTGTCCACGATAGCCTTTAAGCCGAAACCGGTGAGATCTGATCTATTCCGAAAGGTCGTAATGAGGAAGAAGTTGAAGGGAAAATCGCTTAAAGGATCAGTATCAGTACCGTAGTACTTCATAACTTGGTGGACATCATCGTCATAAACCTCAACCATCATGACTCTAATAGAAACATGGGTTTTTAGTTAGGGATAAAGGATAGGGGAGGAAGGGAATACGGGTATTCAATGCAAGCATTCTAATTTAAAAATACAATATATTAAGGTCTAATATCGATTTCCTATTTTTATCATAGTAAAACTTGTTGGCGTTTTAGAAAACGTTTATTATAAAAGATAATCTTCCCTGTTACTTTACATATCTTTGGTATCAACCTCTTAAGAACCATTTCATATGAATATTAAGATAAAACATCCTGTACCCACTTGTCTGGATATTCATCCATGATCTTCCTCCAATCTCTGATAATAGCAAAAGTTTCCGGTTGGTTGATCGTATATATGTGCTTCAAGAAATCGTATTGGGTGCAATCCGTTCCCCCGGATTGAGCTGCAATTGGCTCATCTGCTCCATAGACATCAGTAACTTCGAAAAGGAACTTGACTGCGTCGATTCGAAATCCATCTACTCCTCGGTCCAGCCAGAAGCGCAGTACATTCTGTCGCGAATGCTGACTGGTTAACATAAATGACCCCTCCCAAATCACATACCCAATTTGACCTTGAAAGTATCAATTGCATAACCAACGAGGGTATTTTGACTCAGATGATAGAAAATAAGGTATGGGTTGGATAAGACAAGAGGAAGGGCTCTGATTATAACAAAAATAATCTCCGGGAACAAATACTTACAGAGAACACATGAGAGATCGGGTCAGGGAAGAATTGGCCAGTTGGCCCATCTTCCTAGAAGAAACAATCTAGCCTCCGAGAGGACGACACTCCGTGAAGGGATCCAAGGCATGGGGCAGTTAGAAGCATAACGAAAGAAGCGCACTCATATTATGAAACCGGCACAGCATCAACACTTATTATACCATTATCAAAGGTTATGTACATGTGGAATAGGAGGTGACCATGAAGAAGATGCAGAAGTTTTTAGAATTCGGGGTCGTCTAAGTGGAAAACGACATCACTAAGAAGAAGTGGCAGGTGTTTTTAGATAAAGTGTGGATACGGGAGTAATGCGGGTCATACTCTGGGGTAACCATATATTTTCATTAAATCCTTTAATGAGGGGTGCTTAAATGATAGATTTTACGGTGTAGATTTTGAAAAAAAACTTTATTTTATTATACAATTGCTCCTACCTACATCAATTTCAATTTAAATAAAAGTAAACTTTTCCCTTTCGTCACAAGCTTATGTAACCTATTTTTATTTAATCTAAGTACACACAAACACAAACTAACCTCAAATTTACATGTTAATTGAGTGAGAAAAGTATATGCAAAGCTCCACATATAGCTACATGGGTCACTTTAAGTCATATTCAAAAGTTAAACTTCACCAGAGCACACAAATCTTGCTTTGATTCATTCCTGGACATCATACGTGTACTTATCTTTTGTGCCCTGATTAATCCATCCCTCTTTTCATGTTAGAAATACTTGGAAGAAACCTCCGTCACCATACTTACAACCCTCTCAATGCTCTGTGTATGACAACGCCCGTCAGGTACTTTCATAGGAGAGTCAATGAATTTTTTCAATTCAGAAGTACTTAAAGAGCAAGTGAGAGATGGCTCAGAGACATCCTCCGACCAATTGATTAGATCTCCAATCCTGGTAACATCCCAATTGATGTCTGGTGTTCTTCTAAGCTTTACAAAGGAGTCTCCCAGTTGAGTATTTGAGTCCCCTCCTCCCCTGCTCATCTGGATACTTTTCACCACTTCAGTTCTCTCCGCTTGATCTTCAGAGCATAGGAGGGTTTGGAAGATGGCTTCACTGCATGCATACCAAGCTGATCTCTTAACAGTTGGCAAAACAATATCCATCACCTCCTTCCTCTGAGACTTAAGGTAGTGAAGTTGATAAAGTATGTGCCTAGGTCTCTCGGTCCAAGAGTGCTTAATCTTAACGTTAAACCAACATGGGTAATATACACCAATGATGAACTCAACAATCAGCCGTAGATTTTTAAAGGCTTTTCTTTGAGCTCATGCTTTGATACCCACAACCGAGGAAGTCTGTTAGCTGTTTTCATCAAGCGACTGTTGTTTATTAGTCCTATTTCGAATAGAGAAATCTCTGTAGAAAGCACTCCATCTATGATTGCCGACACAATTGTATAGCCGTAGTGTTGATCAGTGGAAAGATCTTGCACCACTTCCTGATATATCTTGGTAAGAGGAGGACCTACAGATATTTGAGTGAAATTTGGTTTGATATCCAACTGTGTAACAGAGTAAATGAGCTTTTCTATTGGTCCGGAATATCTGTTGTCAGATAGTGTTGGGCCATCCAGGTTGATAATTAGATGACGGAGAGGGAGTTCCCCAGTGTGCAGGTTACAGACCAATCAAAAAGCTTTCTGCCCAAATGGAGCTCTATTTTTCGCATTACTCCAGCATTTACACCTGTGTTTAAATTCGTGGAGTCTCCTCCAATGGCCATTAAGCTTTTTTCTAAACCCCTTTTCCTGATCCATGCAAACATAGCCTTACCGATCTTCTCTGCATGTTGCATGTGATTCTTATTTTGTAGCCTTTTCTGTGAGAAGGTGGAAGAGGTAATTGCTCCCAGGCTCACGGATGACAGTGTAATGCTCCTCTTTTGTTTTTGCTGGAAACAATTTTTCACTTCCCTTTGCCTCCATCATAAAATTTGTCACATCAATTTGTCCATCAAAGAGAGAACAAGAAATTCCCCCATTCTTCCTTAAGTTTTCCTCAAACTCATGTTCAATGACTGTTATTAGCTTTTCCTGTGCTCTCTTAACTTTATTCTTATCAATTACTCTACTTGTATCTTCTTCAATAATGAATCTAGCATCTATTAAAGTTACTTTTGCTATAACTGCCGTTGGTCTCAATCCGACACCATACCTTATACTAGCAAGAGCAATATTTGGAATTTCATCATAATTCTTTCTATTCCTGGTGGACGATTCCGGCTCTTGGACAGCTTCAAAAGTTACTTTATCACCCAAACTGTTGTCACCATCAGAATTTTCTGCCTCCAGATCTTCACCTTTTGCCAAAAAAATGCTCGATTTCTTTTCTTGCTGCTTTTCACGCTCAAAAAGCGCTTTCCTCCTTACTTTTTCTCTTTCTTTCTGCTATCATTTGTTTTTCTTTCCTTTCTAAAGCTCTTAATTGTCTATTATGCTCTGGAATATCAGGACCTCCAATTTGAAAGGTACCTTTACTACCACCTTCTCCTTTTGTCCTTTAATAAAGGCCAGTTCCCTAGTAAATATTTTTTCTGTTTACTACAACAGCAGTTAATGTGGGCTTCAGTCTCACAGCCATTACAATCTACTTTCCCACAACTGGAAATTTGACATTTTCATATCACTATATCAAATAACTTATCTAGTTTTGCAATGAACCTGACCTTTACTGCCTCCTTCCACAGCTTCTTAACTTTGATATTATTGTGCCCTTTTGATTTACAACAGGTGATTTGAAAAGAGTATTAACTTTGGTCCACTGATTAATCAAGCCCTGATACATTCTTTTACCAGCTAGTCCACTTCATAATTTCTCCGGTCATCTTCATTTTGCTCCCTCAGATAGATGCCGTACTTCAAAACATCTCTTATTGTTGGTAACTCAGACACCATCAGCTCTTGCCCAGTTCCAAAAAAAATTAGTCAGATGAAAACTTGATTTGGGCCTTGTCTTGATTTTCGCCATTGTCACACTAATCGCAGGTATATCTGCAAATGAAAAGATGGCACTTAGATTAAGAAATAGTCTTTACCAAATAATTATATGCTATTCTAAAATGATCCACAGCCTTTACTAGCATTCAAATAAAATATAAATGCTCTATAAACAGTTACCAGTTAAAATAGTTACCAAAACTGGCAACACTACTAAAATATTGCCTTCCACTGAGTAATGAGTACTGGCTATTTGCAATTTTGGAGCTAGATCAAACTAAATTAAGGGTCATTTTTAACAGGTTTCCTACTCCTCATGTCTCTCTAATAATTTTTTTTAGACAAATATCTTTCAAACTACATAAATGTATTGATGATAGAAAACCGTAAGTTTGATTTTTTATAAGTAACTAAAATAATAGTAAAATATAATAAATGGCCCAGAACTAACAATATTTCAACTTCAAATTGATGTAGGTTAGGTCAATCAGAATTTAACTTCTCTGCCAAAAGTATGTTCTTTTCACCAATATTCATCATTTAAATACTCCTCATTACCAGTTTCATAAAATTCTAGATTATGACCCGCCCTACTACGGGAGCGTACGAGCTTGAGCATTATACAGCGGCTGGAACGTTTATATTTAAGGGCCTTAGGCAAATTATGAAGTGACTAAGATGGATGGGCAAGACGTTTTTAAATATGAGGGTTATCCCGGTAGAGTATGGTGTCGTTAAGATGCAGAAGCTGTAGTTACAAATTTAGGTGCCCGAAATGCCTACGATTAGAGGATCTGTGGGTAGAGTCTGAGGTGGTTAAGAAACAGAAATAGGTTTTAGATTTTGGTATCCTCCTGATAGAGTACAAGGTGGCTAATATGCAGAGGCAGTAGTTATTAAATTTAGGTGTCCTTCATGCAGAGTACTAGCTAGATATGTTGCAAATGCTGGATGAGTGTTTAGGTTTAGAGGTCCTACGGGTATAATACGAGCTGGATGAGCTGCATTATAACGGACTTTCATATTTAGGTGTGCGCCTAGTAGAATAAGAGTTGTTAAGTTGTATATACAAGATATTTTAGATTGAGGGGGTCCAGTGGGTAGAGTACGAGTTGGCCACTATGCAGAGGAGGGAAATTTTTAATTTAACTGTCCTTTGAGTAAAGTGGCTAGTATGCAGAGGCAATAAATTTTAGCGATAGCGATTCTACTTGTAAAGTATGAGGTGGATAGGATGCAGACGCAGGATTCTTTTAGATTTATGGATCCCATGAGAAAGTACACGTTTAATAGGAGACAAAGATAGTGGTTCTTAGGTTTATCGATAATAGGAGTAGAATGCGAGTAGCCTAGCATTCTGTGGTATCACTTTCTAGATTCAGGTGTCCACCTGGTAGAGTACGAGTTGGCTAAGATGCAGCAGAGCCATGTGTTTTTAAATTGCGGAGCATCCGTGTAGAGTAAAATAGTCTATATTAAGAGGCAATGTTTTATGTATTTATGTTTCCTGCGAGCAGAGTACGAAGGCACTATGTTTCAAAGGCTGAGTTGTTAGATTTAAATGTCACCTAGGTTGATATCGAGGTGGCTAGGATGAAGAGGCAGTTTTTAGAAATAGGGATCCTCTGGATAAAGTACTTGGTGTGTAAGATGATGACGCAATTTTTTTTTAGATTTAATGATCATACCAGTTGAGTATCAGGCAGTTAAGAATCAGTGGCATAGGTTTCTAGATTTAGGGGCACTTCAATAATAATACGGGGTGGCTACGATGCAGAAGTAGAAGTTTTTAGATTTAGATCTCTTCCAAGTGGAGGCGATAGAGGCTAATTTGCAGGACATGGAATTTTTTTATTTATGGATCCTCCTGGTAGAGGAAGAGGTCACTAAAATGCAGAAGCAAGAGTATTAGGTCGTTAAATATAAAGGGAGGAAGCTTTAGATTTTCGTTCGTCCTGGTAGTCTACGCGGTTGCTAAGTTACTGAGGTGGAAGATTTTTTTATTTAAGGGTCTTCAGGAAAGAATATGAGTTGCCTAAAATGAACTTATAGAAGTTTTAGATTTATGGTTCCCCGCAGTATATTTTTAAGGTGGCTAAACTGCAGAGCTAGGAGATTTTTAAATAAGAAGTCCTACTTGTACGGTACGAAGTGGCTAACTTGTAGAGGGGTAAGGATCAACCAAGAAGAGTACGAGGTTGCCGAACATTATCGTCCATCGGATGAAGTTGTAATTGGCAAGTTAAAACTAAATTTAAGTGCGAATGTACCTCGATAAATACTTCAATTATATTTTTCCTTTTTAGCATATATTTGAAATAATCATTAAGATCATTATATGAGAAGAATTTGTTTGGGAATAATACTGTTAATCCTAATTTTAGATGAACAAAGTCAGGGAATGAAGTGTAGTTATGTTCCAAGGTTTGAAAAAACGTTCTCTGACCATTTTATATTGAATAGATCTTAAACGTTAAAGGCTCTAAATATTCCATATTTATTAGGGATTGGAATCGCTCTTTCATTTAGTCAATGAAAGAGGTTCGAGGAAGATTTGTCGATAGGTGACCTCTATCTTAAAGTCCTCATCTTTTTTTGACAAAGGTAGATCAAATAATTCTACTACTCCGTTCCACATTATGTCATCAAACTTGGCTTCTCTGATGACTTCAATTTTTGAGAGTGCGCTTTCCAAGTTATTTGAGCTAAACTTATATCTAAAGATTTTGTTTGTAGGATTTTTAACAGATCTTTAGTCAGTGTGTAAATTGCACATATCATCATCATCATCATCATCACTAACTCTATAATTTAAGAAGGGGATATTTTTGAGTATTTGAATAATAATTTCATCTTAGTTTGGTTTTGACTTGTTTTTTTTTATTTCTAAGTTATTTCTAATAATTCTTTTATAATATCAAAAAACAAAATGGCGAAATTCAGAAATAAATATAAGTATCAAAGTTTTGTGAAATTTTTAAAACCCAAAGAATTACAAATGGTGAAGTTAAGAAAATTTATTTTTATATATCTTCTTCTATAACTATATTTTAGCAACGTGATATTTTGAAAGGGGGGAAATTTAGTTTAGAGTTCCTTTTTAAAATTATTATAATTGGTGAAGTCCTGAAAATTTATAAAAATTAAACCATGGTTGCTTTTTTTTAGATTTTAAATTTTAATCTTAGTAGCGAAGCCATTGCCTGGTATAATTAATAAAAAATAAATTAAAATAATCCAAAGCTGCATAAAAACCATTTGCTTAATTCTTTGTTTTATGGTGAAACACTGTGTTGAATTTTAATGAATATATTTAAAAAGACTTTTCAAATTTCCCCTACTCTCCTCTACTCTTTTTGATGGCTTCAACGAATCTAGATGATAATTCCATTTTGTAGCGGCAAATTTGTGGAAACGCTTTCCTAAAGTCATATCATCAATTAATGAAGTTCCTTTTGTAAACTGCTAAAAAGAACATGCTGAAAAGGAGTGAAAAGAATATTTTGCACTAATTAGTGAGAGCCACTGCTCAGCTTAATATAAGTTTTAGCTTATGTGCTCAACCTTACAGCTGCACCATTATATCAGGCGAGTATTTTTAGTCGCGTGCGAGTCTAGTCGCGGGCGACTCTACATCTCACTATGTTGGACGGTCGGTCGCTGTTTTGCTTTTTTTTTGTAATAACATTGTAAGTATTCTGCCGATCCTAACGAAATTTGAAAGCCCCATGTTGTTTTACATTCTCTTTCGAATGATATAATTGCCAAAGTCCTTCCAAGGTTAGCCCATTAATTATTTTGTTTTGGCAATAACATCATAATTAATCGGCCGATTCTCTTTCTAATGAAGCAATTGCCGAATTGCTCCCAAGGTTAGCCAGGAAATTATATGGCAATAACACCTGATCTTTTCCCCTATTGTGGCGCATTTTTTCTCCTTAGTATACTGGCTGAACAGCGGATTACTCGAGTAAGTAGCTCCTCAGATAGATTTCTTAATTCAATTTCTCATACGTGGGAATCAAGGGATGGGATTACTTTTTTATGTTAGGTTTCTATAGGTGGTTTGGTGGGCCATAATAAGAGCAACGATCCCTACCCACCTATTTCAAAATTACTTTAAAAATTATATATAATACAATATGATGGGATCGCAATAGCTTTAAAGTAAAGCAGATCTTTTATCCTGAAAGTAAGTAACTTGCCTGGGTAATTCTGAGAGTAGCTCCTTAATAGTATTTTTTAAGATATGTGGAATTTACTATAAAATGTATATTGTTAAAATTTTTAAAATGAACTTAGAATAAAATAGAATGCAAGCGTTCATAAATTGTAGGCCGCCAAAAAACATAATGTTATTGGTTTATACATGTTTGTGATATTTTTCAAATCGATTAATTTTAGAGATGCCAAGGCTGTTTTACAAGATTGGCACTGCACCGTCTAAATGAGCGAATGTTTCAGTTGAGTCATAGTTCCAAGTTCTGTCTTGTTTTCGTTTTCAACAAACATCCACTGCATTTATTTGTTGCGCTGCTTCTAAGTGTTTGTTAGTTCTCTAACACCATAGCTTTATTGTTTCGTCATCTATGACTTACACCGTCTATGACACTTAAATACGAGCAGACTCGCCTTTCTTGAGCGGATAATTGTTCTCAAGTCTTATTGCCTGTTAAACCAGACCAAGGTGAGTAGATACTTAATTTTATTGTACTCATATTCTTGTCTTCTTTGCAAACATGGAAAAAAATGACCATGAAAATACGAAACAGGGATTGGAAAAGTTGCAACAGTCATGCTCCCTTGGTCCAAGATTCGTAGATCAGGCGGGAAATCTTGCAACGATCTAGTTGTAGTTCTTCCTAAAATTGTGGTTGCATTTATATTCGTTGTTAGGCATTTAATTAAGTGGATTTAGCTCGTATGTAAAATCATAACTAATCAGCTGATTCTAACGAAATTTATATCCCTAATTTGTTGATATCTTCGGCATTTCTTCGTCGACTAGCTATCAGTAACCACGGGTAATCCTTCGCAAATGTCCGTATATTTATCAATATAACGAAGAACGGAGGAAAGTTAAGAAAAACAATTATATCAGAGGTTTCATACGTACAAAAGAATAGCAACCTTGGTTACTTTCTGTGAGCACATTCTTTACTCCATTTAAAAGAACACCATTAGTAGCATCAATTAATTTATTTTTATAGTTTTATTACCCTTTAAAACTTGAAGCTTTTAAACGGGTTTCCAGTTTTTTAGATTAACCATGAAAAGCAAGTTTTTGCATTCATGAAAAACGTTATTCTTCATTATGTTTACAAATGTCAATTTCCTTTTGTTTATCAAGTCTATTCTTCTTTTACTAAACTGTTTAAGATCACAATAATCTTGTATAAAGTTGATAGATAGGTTTTTAATGACGTGTGATTGCTGTATGAGTATTATTTGAATCTTCTTATCATCTATTCACTTTACTCCACACTAAATTTTCTTTCGAAAATAAGATAGAGGGTGAAGAATGGAGTTGAAATTCTGCCACATATCCAACGGACATGGTCATGAAGTTCAAAATTAAACTTTCACGTAAACTCTTTGTTTACTTCATTTAGTTTAGGGAGGGGGGGGGGGGTGACGTAAACCTTTAATTGTCTATGTACCCGATCAGCAAACTCTTGAATAAATATCCTCAAACACCAATGCAGGATTTATCACTGAACGGTATGTTATTGAGAACTGCCTAACAGGACCCAGCAAATAAAAAACTGGGGTATTTAGCAATTTGGGGAATTAATAGTGTGAATCGTTATTATTTTGATGTGTCCATATGATAAAGACGTTTCTTCTCTATTACTTAGTAGAAGAATTCACAATTAATTTTTGCATTTATATAGATTTTATTTGCAAAGTTATAAAATTAATGCAATTCAGATTTGTGGCAATACAATTTTGATTATTTTATGCCTAAAAATGCCAAAAATTGAACTAAAAAGTTTATTGCCTTATGATACTTAGAAAAAAAGGTCAATTTTGAAATTTTCTTACCGCCATTTTAGACCTAATGAAATTGATACAAACGGTGCGTTCATTCACTGATTTATTTTGTATATGGAGGTGCGCAAACGTTGAAATATTCTTGATCTCTGGTTCGTGTTTCAAATAATGATTTATGCGCGTGGTTTTTTCAGTGGATTTGTGAATTTGACAAGTGATTTACTTTCCATTCATCAAGAAACCGCCTATTTTCCTTCCATGCAAGCCTATGTTAGATTTTTGCCGACACTCTCCTACTTTGCTACAAAGCCCCGTATGCGCGCATTTTCAAGTACTTCGGAATTAAATGACCACCTTTTAGTTCGTATTTTCATATAATAACACGTTATTTTTTCAAATAATTACCGTTGTTGTAAGGGTTTCGGTAAGGGTTTCTATTTCTTGGCCGTTACCACTCACAGGTAGGCATCAGTAGCGTGACATCAATGGAGCAAAGAAATCCTTGCTTCCTCACAGGAAAATGAAAAGGTACTAACGCTTGAACAGTTTAGAATGAAGTTAATATCACTTAATCGATTCATTATATATTAAAATGGAGCAATTGATAATTTACTTCGGAATGCTAAATCGCTTCCATATAACGAACACATGACTGCAGTTGTCACATGCCCCTTATCCTGCCGCACATCATGTAATATATTTTCTTGACGTCAGGTACAAATCTCCGTGCGGCTTGACAGATTAAAGGTCGTTATCACACATGGCGGAGTCGGTTTGAATCTTGGTACTACCCCGACGCTTCGGCCCTTTTCTTTCCTACACCATCTATCTTTACAAAAAGGCAAAATGGACACACATGACCCCACCTCCCTCCCCGGCCTCATCGTGACTTGACTTTAATATGGTAAGAAGTGATATTTCCTCTCGGCTCCTTCGCAATCTCCCTTTAAAAGTTCCCTTTTGCTGTTACAAAATTTCAATTCATCATCTTTGATTTTACAAATAACGAAAATAAAGACTTATGCTTCCGTTGGTCTCAGCGACTATGGGAAGATCCCACCCATTATTTCTCCTAATGTGGCTTTAGGGTATTTCAGAGAATCTTACATTCATTTCCACCACTACTTCTGGATTTCTGTAGTTGAGATCTGGCTGCTCTTTTAAGAATTGGTGAAGGTAAAACTGCCTTCTTTCTACCGACCACTCCCACGCTGAATACCGAAATACGCTCAACTGAAAGAAACCACACAAGTTCAATTTGAATTAATATTATAAATTAGCGTAATTATAAACGCCCGCCAGTGCTTAGCTAGACGATGAATGCCTGACTTTAAAAAAAATCAGTTGGCTTCGATGAAATACGAGGATCGTTCCGAAAGTAATGCCTCCTATATTTTAAATCATAAAGTTGAAGAGTTACAAAGACGTGAGTGGCACCAATAAAACAAGCGGACATTTTTTCATGCCTGAATGCTGCACTGGTAAAAGTCTGCGCCTGCCGAGACCATCCATTTCTTTACGGCGTCGATGACGGCGGCGTTGTCTGGAAACGCTACCCGCCTTATCCGTCCTTCAGAAGCCTGAACAAGTCGATGTCAGACGGTGCTAAATCAGGCCTATACTCTGGGTGCGGCAACACTGTCTAGTCGAACTTTGTCACACATTCCGTGTGCTGTTTTGGCGTTATCATGTTTTAAACAAAATATTTCTTTCTTACGGGTAATAGGGCCTTCAGCTTGATCAACGTTTCAACCTAACGGTCAGAGTTGACAGTTGCCCTTGGTTCCAAAATATCCAAGATGATGATGCCCTTTCTGTCCCAAACGACGGTGCACATCACGTTGCCTGGTGATCTCTGCTTCTTGAACTTCTTCGCTGGAGGGCCTGAGTGGTGTAATCTCATCGACTGTAGTTTCGACTCCAGCCCATGGTTACAACACGTCTCGTTACCAGTAACGATATGGTGATCGTAGACTGCTTAATCAGACTTCGGAAATTTCTTCGATAACGATAAACTTGCATTTACTCGGTAAATGAGGTACAGCCAAGGGAAAGCAAATTAAAAAAAAACGTGAAATCTTTTTCACTTTTCCCTACGGGAACTAAAAAAGGAGATAAATACGTTTGGAGCTGTAACTAGGCGACATATGTTAGTCTAACACCCCCTACCCTCTCTGGGGAGCAGCGGATCGGGGGTGAGCTGGAGTGCCACTCATCTGGTTTCGTTCCAACTGTACCGTTCTATGTGAAAGACATAATTGGAGCTGCCTAGGAAAGCAGGTTTGAAGATTAGCCCACTGTGGAACCCAGCACCAGAAGCACTCAGACAAGGAGCAGGACTGAATCTTCCGGGGATCCCAGCTCTATTTATGCTGGACCTATTTATAGTGGATCTATTTATGCAGGCTCTACTTATACCAGAAGCAGTTCTGAATCCCAAACCCTAGATGGGCGTAACCCCCGGTTAGCGATGGTTGAGTCCGCGCTAATCAATCAAAAGTCCACAACACCAAATACCTTGAGAGGGCCTCCTCAGGCTCAACCAATCATCATTACCCTTCTCATTTGTAAATTCAGGTTCACTGACGCTGCGCTGCGACGAGGAGGAGTTTAACGACTGGCCTAACCTATATAACGTGAAAATACAACCCTGACGGAAGAATAATTAGGATAATCAGCTATCAACCTATAAATATAGAAGAGGAGATAAAGGATCCGAACGGCCCCGTGGGGCCTCACTGGGTGCAAAATAGCCCAAGAGAATATTACAAGGATTCCCCTGCGGGTGGCAACGGGAAGAACAATCCCAGCAGGGAGAAACTATTCGAACTCATGTTCGGGAAACTGAACATCGTCTTAATAAGGCTTCTGGACGTCCCCTCAGGATACGTCGTGATCTGCGAACAAGAAAAGAACGTGAAAGCCGTAACGCAAGCAGAAGCACTGGACACCCTAAAAACCATCGTACTACAGCCCACTATCTCCCCACAAATACAAGCCCTTTGCAGCGTTGTGTGCAAGATACTCAATTCTTGGATCGGACAGCACATCAGGGAAGAAATAAAAGAAGAGATCGGGCTAAGGCAAAAATGGGCCGAAGTCGCAGATGTCATTAAATTTAAAACAAGAGGGAAAGGCTCTCCAATGACCTGCCGCGTTTTGTGATTAAATAATAAATAGTTAATGAATTGATGGTTTCCCATGGTTAAAATAACTTACAAGTGCCTTTGAATGCTAAATGAGGCTTTCGCCAATAGATGGTGCCAATGAGCGCCAAATCCGATGGCAGATCTGAAATCACCATGGTTAATAACCATATGTCTCATGGTCAAATAAAGGGCATTTCATGGTTCTAAATGGGTACAATTGAACTTTATCCCTTTTTAAAAAAAAAGCGACGCCTTGACCTGGCACTTTGCCGCAGGTAAAAAAAAAGCGAGACAATAGTGACTAAACCCATGTCTTAAGGTTGTATTCGCAGAGACCTCGATGGCCCAAAAGGCAAAAGAACAGGGTCTGCTCATGTTCAACGCCAAATTGAACGGAGACCAAATAGAGTGGGAGGAATTTTTCCCTATCAAGTTTTGCTTCAGTGGCTACAAAATGGAGCAGCACACCACAAAACTGTAAATAGTCCGAGGAAACGTGCTCCAAGTGCAGCGAGTAGGGCCACCACTGGAAAAACTGCCGCAAGAATTCAACATGTGCAGTAACTGCGGGCAGGGCCACATATAAATCACTATGGCATGCCTAATCAAAAAAGAGATAATCAATAAAAAGAAAATAGGAAGAGTTACGCAGGTCTAAAAACACATTTTCAGATAACCAAAGCCGTGTACAATGAAACCAAATCTAAGAAAGCCTACCTGAAGATACAAAATGACGAATCAACAAAAATTCTGACGTGTATTCTCTATGCCCACGTCATGAATCTTACTCAACCAGTATGTTTCGCTTCTCAAAAGAGCTCGACCAAATGCTTGCCAACAACTGGATGAGCCAAATGTGGTTCCCGGACTCCCCCACCACCCTCTCCTCCAATCAAGGGGCGTCCTCCAACTGCAGATGGTTCCAAAAACAGTAGCTGAGAAAGATAATAACAAAGGAGAAGAAGAAAACCAAACCGGGACAAAATCCAAAACTCAGCAACCAAAAGCTGCTGCGAAAAAGGTACAAGAGAACACAGCTGCAAAGCCACAACAACTAAGCCGAGGAAAGAGATGACGAAGAGAAACGAAAGGTTGACATAAACGGATTCCTCAGACTCCTCGGACTTTTCTGATTCTCAAGCTCCCAAGAGCAAGAAACACACAAAAAGGAAAGAAATCCACCAAAACATCGCTCTATGCAGATGAGATTAATCTCATCATATGCGCATTGAAGAAATTCCCCTTCCCTGAAAATATGGATGAAGCAAAAATACTAAATGGAATAAAAACAAAATATACAAATGGGACTATGACAAATCGATTGAGGCAAAATGTTTTGCACCGCCAAAACGTTTCTCTATCTGAGGACACGTATGAGTAGATTTCCAACGCTGAATTCAAGAAGAAAAGGAACGGTAGGAAAAGGAATCTCACCGAAAAGGACCAACTGAAGAAGACCAACAAGGAGAACGTAAACAATAGAATGAGGATTCTGACACTCAACGTTGATGGATGGGAGGGAAGAGCAACGGCATATGGAACATATTCCGTGTGCTAGACCCCAAAATAGTTCTTATAACGGAACACTGTATTGACCCCGGAAGGGGTTAACTTAAAATAGCTGGCTATAGAGTGCTCATAAGGAATCACTTTGTGTAAATGTTTGAGGGTACTGCGATAGCTGTCAGAGGGAACATCACGTTCAGGTGCCTCCCGGAACTGGAATAATCCTACTTGGCGATTGAACTTTCCACATTGGTATAAAACCTCACGATAGCCGCAGCTTATCAACCCCCTTGCCGACCTAAATGCAAAATTCCGAAAGCCAAACTATGGTAGAACAAACAAAAGAGGCTGGAACTTGGAAATGATAATGAAGAGGAAAACTATCCAGAGGATAGAGCCGGATTTCCCGACCTATATCACTTACAAGTCAACCAGCAAACCTAACATTATCATGACAAGCGACGGCTTCCCCTTCAACTACCATAGCGAACAGGGCCCAACAATTCCTAGCGACCATATTATGATCCTAACCACCATCTCACTCGCGCTGATCCAGCTGCCAGTCACACAGCGTAAGAACTACACCGCTGCAAACTGGGGCCGTTATAAAACACTTTTCAGACAATACACAACAGCAGACTTGAGCGATGCAACTTTGGAGGAGATCGACGACGAAATGGAGACGGTAACGACTTCTATCATTGAAGTAGACCGCGAGTGCGTACCCACGGCAGGGTACAAAACTGCTACCTCAGCCCAGGTAGACAAAGGAAATGAAGAGGATCACACGTGTGCACAGGGAAGTGTACTTGGAAACCAGACGGAAGGGTCCAAACCTGGAAAGAAGCGCGCTACTTCGCCGGCTAAGCTTTGAACAGGCTAAAATTTGGGACAGCCTTATATTTGGAGTAGACACTGACCAGAACCCGGCCAAATTCTGGCACAGAATCTAGAAACTGAAAGAAAAATGCTCGGATTAAGGAGGATGGAAAAAAATATAGAGGATCCGGCGGTTCTGGAGGAAAGATTCAGAGGATTCTGGAAGAATCTCTTCTATATCACCAATGCAGACAATGAACAGTTTGACCAGGAATTCGAGGGCCATCTGATTGACGATCTGAATCAAATAATACACCGCACGCATCCACGTCACCACGCAGATATGGGAAAAGAGATGGTTGACCTTGGTCGTCCAATAACAACAGAAGATATCATGGCAGCTTTGAAAGCCTTTGAACAAAAGGCACCAGCCTGGACGGTCATCACCAAAAACAACCTAGTGAATGACCCACAGCATATCTTTCAAGGAATCAACAACATCTTAATGCTTCCCTGAACACGGGTTATTTTCTCCGACAGTCTAAAAGTAGACAAAATCATCTCTTACCCAAGACTAGCTAGCCGAGCTGAGAGCTCACAACCCCCAGCGGCACGGGTTCTTTAAGAGGCGAGTTAACGGAAACCGCTCTTGCCCGCCTAACGGTGAAAATGGCCCGATGCAAGGATGGGGGAAAGTACGTTTACGAGGTGAGGCGTGAGGTACAAAAGGCCTTTGGCAAGGTTTGGCTAAGGGGCCTACAATTAAAGATCTTAAACCTCCAGGCGAACACAATCCTGGAAAGGGTCCTCTGTGATTATATCATGGAGAGAAGAGCCCAATTCTCCGTCGAAGGCTTCACACGACCGAACTCGAACTCGAAACGGAAGTTCTACAAGGCAACTGTCAAGTCCATTACTGTACCTCATGTACATAATAGACCCAGCTCCAGTACGGGACGATACGATGTATCTACAATTCACAGACGCCATCACTCAAATCATCGCTATTTCCTACAGGAAGGCCGGAGTTCAAGAAAGGGAGACAGAAGCCGAAATAAACATCAACAGATATGAGAAGTGGAAGATAAAAACTAACCCCTAGAAATTCCAGATAATCTCAATTAACCGTCGAAAACTAGACAAGGTCATCGTCAACGACGATCTCTACCCGTACTCAGAAGAGAGTAAAGTCTTAGGTTTACGTTTCACCAAGTCTCGTTAGAAAAACCACGTCAAAACCAGAGTTTCCCTAGAAAAAAAGCAACTTCGTAAACTCTGAACGCGCAAAATAAAAAGAAGCTATACACTGGCCTGGTACGCTCCATCCTAGTGTCCCTGGCAGTGGTTACGCAGATGGCTAGTTGTACCTCTCTCAGGACGATGCACAGAGTGCAAAACAAGGCTACCCTACTATTTGCTGGCGCTAGAAGGAACGACCATATTAGGCAAACAATCCTGCACGCAAGAACAGGGCTGAAGGAAATATGGTCCAAAATGCGTCACCTTCTGCCTCGTACAGGTCCAACAACTTCTGACTGACAACCAGCCGGTGGTCTTTTTGCTACTTCGTAGGCATCCGTGGAACCCATCTGGCACACACTTTGCTGTATCCCAGGGATGATAATATCGTTTCCAGGCACCGAAACCCACTTTCAACTCTGCTCGCATTTCATTCACCGCTATCAGCCGATTAACGCGGATGGGCTGATCGAGGCGCGCTTCATTTTCCGTAGTGGCGGCTGTGAATGGTCATCCGGAGAGCGGTTTGTCACTCACATCTCTATTGCCACGCTTGAATCTACGAATCCATCTTCTAACCGTGCTGACATTAACTGCCTCGGCTCCTTAAACGTTCGCCAAGCCTTGGTAAATGTCGACTGGTCACCTCCTTTTGCATGGAGCGATTCAATAACGCATCTTTGCTTTTGACGCACTTTCATGACAGGGGGTGGTTTCTTAGACTGTCAAATCCTTAATATCTGCAACAGAGAAATGAGAATTTCAAGTTGTAAGCGCAAAGGTTTAGTCACCACAAGAATTCTATGAGCAATTTCCTTGGATCACTTTGGGCGGAATACAAAAGGGAGGCAATATTTTCGGAACGACCCTCGTACAAGCATTGATGTTATTCGAGACTTCGTAATACAATTTTCCATTGTTGCAGTGGATGAACTAAGTGATAATCGGCTGGAAAAAGATATGGAAGAACTTCCCAACAAAAGTTATCCCTGAGTAATACCTCAATAATTCAGAGACTGTAAATGACGAATAAAAATCGATGGACAAATTTTTAATGCCAATTGTCCTGTTTATATATATATATATATATATATATATATATATATATATATATATATATATATATATATATATATATAATGTATAAATTTTTCATTAACGCATTTTTCTTCGGAAATTTTATTTCCTAATTAACTAAAATTCCGTTCAGGGGTGAGATTCGAACCGTGCACAGTGAGGCAGCGAGCAACCGCTTTGAACTCAATTAAACTGTCCCTTAGACCACTCCACTACGCGGAAGAGATATTTAGAATAAATGAGCAGGCTAAATTTTAGAAGTTCATTATTATATTATAACTTCTTGGTATTGACGTTTCGGGTAAGATCCCATTCTCAAGGATATGGCATTTTAAATATATACAAACATAAGAATTTTTTTAGAGAAGTTATCAGTTATTTATAAATTAATGATATGGGAAATGGGAAGCAGTAGAGGTGGTAATATTCAAATTATAAAAGTGCAAGGCTTTTAACTATTAGGGAATGGGAAATATGTTTTTGTTTTCAAAATAAAAACTGAGATTAATTAGTTTTGGGTGTTTTCGTTGATAAAAAAGGGGAGATAATAGAAATATTTAAAAAATATGGGCCGTTTTTTTATGGGGGGGGGGGGTATAAATTCCTAGAGTACATAAACCAGTTAAATCCAAATATTAAATTCACTCAAGAAAAGGAAGACAGCAACTCCACTCCTTTCTTACACCTACTAATAACACGCACAACCGACGGTTTCTCTACTTCCATTCACCGATAACCTACACGTACGTGCTCTGGACTCCATTTTCTTAGTCATTGTGCCACCAAAATCAAGTTAAAATCTATAAAAACCTTACTTTCTTGCGCTTACAATCTCGCCTCACCATACCACAATTTGCACAACGAGGTCACTTTCTTCACTAACTATTTCCAACAAATCGGATATCCTTCAAACTTATACGACCGAACTCAACGAAATTTTATCAATAAAATATTTAATCTGAAAGATCCCTCATACAACGTCCCTAAAGAAAAGTTTTTTTACCTCTCCCATATATAGGGCCCCTAAATTCACTTCTCTGGGCCAAACTCTTACCATTTCTTAAAAATTAATTTCCTGCAACACATTTTATACCAATTTTTCAAAACACACGCAAAGTACATCTTTTCAACATTAAAGACAAAATACCAACGCTACTTCAATTCTCCATCATATATGAATTTACCTGGTTGAGATGTAATTCCAAGGTGTATTTGGGATCGATACAGCACACACTACATACCCTTATTTGCGGACATTTAGGCATCAGCAACAAAACTGGAGCCCCGCTCACTGCTCCTGAATTCTCTCCTATTCTAATACACTACAAAAACAGACATCCACACTGTCGCGGTACACCACTCTATACCATACACTACTCGTCTATTAAGTGGGGGAATGATCTGAACCAACGTTCCGAGGAATAGCGATGAAGATAGCAAATCTTCAAGGATGACGTTCGACGTGGATATGTGGGATTACTCATAATTCCACTGGAAGAGGAAACTTCTTTTCCTCAAAGGTTATCGATGGAAATTTTCATCGGATCGATTAAACGAAGAGAGACTGTCTCGCAACTTCAAAGGATTGCCGTTCACAGGAGCTCCCAATTGAATGGGGTAGAATCACGGCAGAAAAATTCTTGCTGTCTGATGAACGCTCACGGGACTTCGACGAGAGACGATGAGGACGACTTTGAGTTGCGTGCGGGATTCACCGATCTCAATTCAAAACCTGGTATTTGTACGAGTGATCCGGAAAGGGAGAATGGGGGATTCAAGGCAGAGGGTGAGATTGCTCTAGATATCTTAATACGTGAGGCGGTCGAAAATTCAGCTTTTAGCGGCAAAGCACGAAAAAAACAAGCGGCTCGTTCTCTCTTCGTCTCTGGCGAGAAGGCTCTTAACAAATTCGCAAGGTTGGGGGATAATTCCCAATACGCCCAAGAGTCGAAACTTCTTGAATGCTTCCAAACAGGAAGTGACGTTTTCAATGGCAGGATACAATCGCACGTGGTCTCTAAATAGCGTGAGAAGGTAAGAGGTTGTGCTTTTACACACACCATAAACCCAACTTAAATAATTTTGCAATTGAAGAAACAGCCAACACCGAAAACCAACTACACTAGAATCTCTTTATATTAGACTTACAAATCGCACTTTAAACTCTGACACGAGCTTATTTGCACTTGTAATACAACTATAATCACCCACGAATTACACACGCCAAATCCACTCCTCCCCCCCAAAAACAACCCATATTTCTATTATCTCCTCTTTTTTACAACAGAAACACCCAAAACTAATTAGTCTAAGTTTTTACTTTGAAAACAAAAACATATTTCCTATTCGCTAATAATTAAAAGCCCTGCACTTTTATAATTTGAATATTATCACCTCTGTTGCTTTCCATTTCCCATATCATTAATTTATAAATATCTGATAACTTGTCTAAAAACTTCTTATGTTTGTATATATTTATGTCATATTCTTGAGAATGGGTTCCTAACCGAAACATCGGTACCAAGAAGTTATAATATAGTAATAAACTTACTAAATTTAGCCTACTTATTTATCCTAAAAATACGTATATGCTGGCAACGCGCAACCCCTCTACTCTCTTAATATATATATATATATATATATATATATATATATATATATATATATATACGTGTTCGTGTATGTTTCTGCTTCTAGCAAGCCGGATCTTTAGCAGAAAAAGGAGAGCAATTACTGAATATAACATATGTTGCCAACGTTTCGGGTTTTGGACCCATCTTCTAGGCTAGAATATTAAAGATTTATATAAGAACAATTGCTTGACAATTATAAGAACAATGATAATTAATGGCTTTAGGCTAAAAATGTACTAGGATGTAAAACAAAAAGAAAAAAATCCAATGCAATATATAGGACAAAAATCTGTATATTAAGATAAAAAATAAATAAATTTAAACGAAATTAATAAAATTACAATTAGAAGAAAAGTAAAACCTCAATAAATACACTAAAAAATTCGTATTAGTTGGTGGGTCGAAAAACAAGAACAAAAAAATGTTAGCTAGTTGGTTGTTTAACTGGTAATTAATTCATAGTGACTAGTTAAAAAAAATCCAAACGAAATTAATCTGGCCATATATAACGGTGTTATATTTAATTAAAAGGGACCCAATTATGAGAAGGTCAGAATTAGATTTTGATGCAGATAATATTTTAAATTCATTATAATTTATCGGTATTTTACATGAATAGGAATGAGATCGGACAACAGAGTTTTCTTTTACGGAGAGATCCATTCCTGTTCTGTAACTGACCCCACGGTGAGCATCAATGCAAACCTTGAGAAGACGTTCCGTACATCCAATGTACGTTCCCAAAGAACGTATATATATATATATATATATATATATATATATATATATATATATATATATATATATATATATATATATATATATATATATATATATATATATATATATATATATATATATATATATATATATATATATATATATATATATATATATATATATATATATATATATATATATATATATTCATTTGTACTCTGCGCATAGTCCAAAGTCAAACGTCCCGTTTTTTCCTCTATGTTTGTACGGGCTTTTCGAGTTGTTAGTCCTGAATATATAGATTCTGAATTCTCTAATATCTTTGAAATTGGCCATAAACAATGTTACCCTTATCCCTTTCTTCTAAACTGTCTTTCCTCTGCAAAAAAAGAACGTTCTATAATAAAGCTCCTGCTATCCCTTTTGATGTTAAAAAAATTTTGGTTTTACCCTTCTCTGTTTGTTTCATTGACCTTCCCCATCTTTTAAAAAAACTTTAACATTTCACTTGCTTTCAAATACAAGTCAACTATAAAAACATTCTAGTTCACAATAATTGTAATAATATTAGGGAGGTCTATTCGGTCGAATGTTCTCTTTGTCCAAGTAAATATTTTGGACAGACAGGAAGGCAATTATCTGTCTATATTAATCAGCATAAATGCCTTGTTAGGAGAACTATAAATAATAGTGCGTTTTTGTGAATTTGTCCGTAAATAACCACTAAATTAATTGGAATTCAGCAAAAATTTATTTGTCACTCAAATGACTCAATGAATAACTTTAACATTTTCCCTGGCCTTTTTGAAATTGAGATTGTTAGGAAAAACTCATTCTTAAAGAAATTAGCTTTGACTTATGTGAGAAATTATTTGGGAATTCAAAGTACAAAGAACGCTGCACATGTAACTCAATTTCTCCTTTGTCCTTTGAATTCCCAACTAATTTCTCTCTCTTTCCCAGTCCCGATCGACCTTGCCAAGCGTGCCTTAAAAGCTTGTCTATTCGGATGAAATTTTGGTCTTACAAGTAGCCGAGTGGTCTGAGGCTCGGTTTAATTCAGATCAAAATCAAAGCGGTTGCTTGCTGCCTTACTGTGCTTGGTTTAAATCCCATGCCAGTAAGGAATTTTTCGAATTCTAAAATATCTTTTTCCGAAGAAAAAATTATCCTGTTTTTCTGTTGCTTGCGGTGCGCTGGATGTGTATATATATATATATATATATATATATATATATATATATATATATATATATATATCCACTTAGTATTTATTTTATCAGATTCACTTTATAATATAGGAAAGAGACATAGGACGACAGTCTTAAATATTTATTGGTATTTATATAAGGTTGTTAAGAAATTATGATGTCTGAAAGAGCTTTCTAGAATAATGTGAACTGTTACAATAATTTATTATATAGTGCAGGGAGAGAGATTAATTCTTCTCATGGCAATGTACTCTTCCACGTGGCACGTGTGACCAAGAAAAGGATAAGTGACCACGGTTGAGAAGGTCTCTTGCATCTTTCTTTATCCGATTATCCCTTATTTCGTTCATTGTAACACTTGAATATGGTTTCACGATGTAAAGACTTTGAATTTCATCAAAATCAACTGAACTTTGTAGTCAGGCATTCAGCGCCTAGCTGAACATTGGTTAGACGTTGCTAATTATAACGCTAACTACTTTGCTTACTAAAATGAATTTTGAGATAAATTACTCTAATATTTTTTACAACCTAGTATAATCAGCATTAAATTTGCTCGCTTGATTTTAGGATTTACCCAGTTGTTGGGAGGAATTGGCTTTCCGTCCTCATCATAACCTGACGGATCTTTCCAGACGTAATAATCTTGATCTTTGGTAATGTTCTTCAGACTCTTCTGAAACCATTCATGTTGATCGCTTGAATGGTTCGGTACAAAATCTAACACTACTTTAATATCTGAAAAAAAATCGATAGTCAGTATTCTTTTAAATTTAGATGCTAGAAAACAGTGTACCTAAGGAGACACTGATCGGGCGAGGAAGAATTAAGGGAAAGTCTGAAAGGTAAAGAAAAAAAAAGTGAAAAAATAAAATAGAAATAGAAAAAAAGCATAATGATGACAAACACTGCAGTAGAAAACTCGCAACTCTAAATCTGTACTGAACCGTAAGGAGGTCTTATAAACATCTAGGAATAAGTTGAATAAAGAATACATATGCATACTATTAGGTTGAGTCATAAGTAATGTCAGATTATTGGAAGCAAAAGGGAAATCAAAATTTTTAAAATTATCTATCATATGTCAGGAATACATGCCAGTTTGTTATCTATTAATCGATTTGGGGGCTTACATGTTTACTTCCCCTCTGTTCTGAAACTAATGTCTACAAACCTCTGGAATGCATTTCGGCCAAAAGGTGATCAAAATCTTCTATTGTACCAAAGATTGGATCAATTTCTCGGAAGTCTGAAATATCGTATCCAAAATCTCTCATTGGTGATTTGAAAATCGGGCTAATCCAAATAAAATCCACCCCGAGGTCCACGAAGTAGTCAGCTTTTGAGGAAATTCCTATTAAAAAGAGAGAAAAAAGGGATTACATAGTTAGGTAACAGATCCGATAACTTTGAAATCATTTTTGACGATTTTCATTTGCATCGCACACGAGTTTTGTACACTATTGATTTAGAAAAATACTCTTTCGCTTATGAGGCGCTGTATGTTTATCTTCACAATTTATAGATGCTTTGTGGTTGTATTATAAAGTACAGTACCCTTTAGTGCTCTTTTATTAAATTAGGTTTCTAAATAATCAAAATAATCTTCGAGCGCAATAATGCCAATGCTTGTACTGATGAAGTGAGAACTAGAGCGGATTGGCCAGTAATCCCTTCCCCCTAGAGACAGTCAAATTTGTATTCCTAGTTTGTGTTTCTTGAACTACTCCAGCATATGTGAGTAACTAGGTTGAATACGCCTCTCTTATCACTATCGGTCAGATTGCTACCATATATATATATTAAGTTATGATTTTTATCTCACACATTATTCTCATAAATAATAAGAGTAATATTAGTAAAATAATAACAATAATAAAATATTCTGTAAGATTATATGATGCCAATATTTCGGGGTTCCCACAAAGAAAGTGGAAAAATGTCTGCTCTTGTCATTCTATGGTTAGTTGAATGTGTGTTTTTATGCATCTGTGTTTCATATGTAAGGAACCAATATGATTGCTGCAAAATCTTTCTGGCTAATATAGCGGATGATATTGAACATAGAGTGTTTTGTAGCTTGAAATATTCATCGATGTCGACACCCAGAGTCGCGCTAATAGCTTGGTAGGGAAAGTTAGGATTTCTCGGTTCTCTGTGGATCAAATATGACGAAACTTTTCTCCAGTTGGTCGGCAGAATATGACAACACTAATGCTATATTTTCATTATGCTTGGTTACCTCCTTAAATTTTGACATATTTGGAGAAAACACAGGATAATTATATGTACACATTAGGTATACCTTCATATATATTTAACAGAACACCATAATTATAGTACACGATTGATGGACAATGAATTATTTGCCGTCATGAGCGCCATTTCGACGGAAGACTTCAAAAACTCTAGCATCTATGAAATCCGTCAATTTCTTAATAGTAACAGATTGGACTGCTTCTGCGGTAACTTTAATAATATTTTTTTTAGAGGAAAATTGACGTTGATCGGTATAAACATCCTGTTTAATGATGGAGCACAAATTTTAGATTGGGTTGAGATCCAGAGAGGCTGGCGGCCACATCATCAACTTATCCCCTTGTATGCCGTAAGAGTCAACGATAGATTGGGTGGCCCTGGCAGATTTTTTTTTTAAGGGGCTATCTGGCGACTGGCCCTGGAAGAGTGGGCTGGCGTGTTGCATGCATGAAATCTCGAGTCCTTAGAAGTGATACCCGTATGTCATCGAACCAGGGATCCAAAATCTCTTAGAGATTACAATAGGCAGCTGTGGTCAATTAAACCCCATCAAATAACATGACTAAGTCAACAAATAAGTGTCTAATTATACATGCCGACAACATGACTCTTCCTCAATGCTGTTGAATTCACAAACATTGGTAACGCGCATCTCCGAGAAAGACCCAACCATTTGCCAAACCATCAGGTCCGGGAAGGTTCGCCCTCGTCATGTCAGTGAGCAGAACTCAACTTATCTCCAACGTCATGTAATTTCAGGCCCATTGAATCCTCAAAGTCTTGTGACGCGGCGTAAAAGGAAGCAGTTTCAATGGAGCTGGAATGGAAGCCATAGTCTCAAGGATAAGGTTGCTGGTGGTCTTCGGTACATGGGTACGACCAACGGCGATGAAAAATGACTGTTTGACCGAGTTTCCCCCCTAACTGGCGGCCAATATTACTTAAATCCCTAGCTGTCACATTCTCGGAGGTCCTGCAATCGGACCACTTCTTACTTATCGAATAGTCCTTCAGAAATTGTCTAACTGTGTCCACATGGCGAACTAACTTATCAGCAATAGCATGAACAGAGGAGCCTTCAGCATTTTCCTAAAAAGAATAGATGCTATTATCGTGGTTCTCCCCCCCAAAAAAACCCGACGAATCTGAAATAAAAATTGAAGGACGTAACACAGCATAATGAAAACATAACATTAGTGTTGGCATAGACTGTAGACCAGCTGGAAAAAAGTGATTCACAGAGAACTAAGAAATCCTAACTTCCCCTACCAAACTATTAGCGTGGTTTAGGGTGTAAATGAGAGAAAGGAATATGAATGGCTTAAATACATGACGTTTAAGTTACCTAACATTTTCCTTTTATTTTCTCCCAGGGATTAAATTTAATAATAAAATAAAATGAATAATAAAATTTAAAATGATTCTTTACGCCATCCTTTAAATATTACAAGAAAGTTTTATGGATTCAACTGTATAAATGCTATAAAATGTTAACGTGAGAATGAAACACCGGAATTTTAAGTATTACTGAGGGTGAATGTTTGAAAATGTGCAATAGATATCAAAATTTAGATGGGAATTCATCAACACCTAATCTCTTTAACACACAGTGTGGTTAATGCGAATCACTGTCAGTTAATACCCAGATGCGGATTAAATGTCATGACTGGGCGGAGTTTGCAACAGCCTAGCCCATTACCTCTATTATATATTTCTCTCGCAGGAACAAAAGTTTCAGGTGAGCGGCTTTCCATGACAGCGCCCCATTATCCGGGTTTAGTAGTATTCCGCGGCACCCGCCGGAACACGGTGGTATGGGACATCTTCGTCCCAGAAATGAGCTCGATGTAATCTTACAGTCATTTGTAGGACACAAGATGAGGCAAGAGTATATCCGATCAAAATCAGCTGTTAATGGATTACAAGATAATATTGCATTCAATAAAGAGCTAAGGTTTGTATGAGGACATTTGCCCCTTACTGTAGAAGATGAAAGGCGTGTGAAAATATGAATATAAGTGAAGAGATTTCTGAAGACCATCGAAAGTTTAAGTTAGCACATTTGAGTTTGTGTACTCTTTATACGAACTTGTTCCTCTCTTCATTTATTCAATGTTATCATTCTATACATCTGTCTACCTTTTATTTCATCTCCGACAAAAGTTTCATCGAATAAGATTGATGTATTCTGCTTCAATGAGACGTGGGAAGGAACTTCTACAAACTCGACTTTCGCGCTCGCTATAGCCAACGGATACACTTTCCTAACCAGTGTAAGATTACCAGAAGAGACAGTGAGGGCGTTATTATTGCTGCAGACTTTTTCTGCCCTTTATTCATACCGATCAACCCATCCCTGAAGCTTTCGAAGTAGTTCTTGCTACTCTTGCCTTAAGGACATCGCTCAAAGTCATCAACATCTACAGACCACCCGGTCTCCCATCAAATATCTTCCTTGACTAATTAGGTGATCTACTTAATGTGGCCTTCTAAAACTCCTCCGCCATCGTGGTGGTACTCAGCGACTTCAATATTCCCCAAAATACAACCACACATCAAAGACCTTTTGAAGACTTCGAACTTTTCTCTCTCCCACAATTCGTCATTTTCCCACCCAAACCACGACAAAATTCTTGATCCCATTTACTTGCAATACTCAGTTCACCAACTCCCTGTCACGGACCCTTGAAATGCTATTTCTATTTACTTTATTATTCAATTCGGTTGAACTATACTTTCTTAAACTAACCTCACAATGTCACAATGATCCTGTCGCATGGCACACCATCGTAGATTCTTTTCACTTCTCTCGGATAGCTCCACTGTCTTCCCCTATTCTTACCTCAAAGTACATAACCTACCTACGATCCTCCCGCGAGGCCGATACCAGTAAGATACTTTACGCAAGCAAACAAAATCTCAGTGCACTTTTCAAGCTCCTAGCTTGTCTTTCGTCTTCCAGGCTACCACAAAATCCTCTCCTCATCTCCCCATCCGCCATCTCTGCCCTTTCCTCTGAAAAGGTAGTTAATATTCGCTGTGGGATCCCGTTTTTGCTTGCCACCCTTAATACTGTACTGGATTTGCTCTTCTTTAGTTACTTTTCATGTTGTTTCGTTCAAAATTTGCATTTTTTGGTTTTGTATATCATTTCAATGAAAATTTTATGCACTTTTTTATTGTATAATAAATTTTTAGCAAGATGACTAGAACATAGTGAAAATTAAGATAATGCACAATTGTATACATTCCTGGAAATTTTTCTTATATATTTAAAGTTTATTTGTAAAGAAAACTACACCATTGAAATGTATATCATTTTATTGCAAATTTTATTCACTTTTTTATAGTATATATTTTGTTTAGCAACATGACTAGAACATAGTGAAAATTATGATAATGCAAAATTTTATACATTCGTGTAACTTTTCTGATATATTTAAAGTTTTTTTGTAAATAAAAATACACCATTGAAATTTATATCATTTTATTGCAAATTTTATTCACTTTTTTATAGTATATATTTTGTTTAGCAACATGACTAGAACAAAGTGAAAATTATTATAATGCAAAATTTTATACATTCGTGGAAATTCTCCATAGATCTTTAAAGTTGATTTGTGAACAAAACACAAAACTATACCATGCGATTTTAAATACTTACTATAAGAAAAGGAGCCTAAGAACTGATTTATATTTTTAACTTCATTCGAATATAGATTGAACTAAATTCCAGGGCATTCAGAACACCCAAACTATTCACCTAACACTCCCACCCATCCAAATGAGAATAAAGCCTATAGTTGACCATGCCTGAAAAATATATTTTTCAGGCCGCCAATAAAACAGATTTTAATGGAACTAAAGAAAATTGATTTCAAATGATAACTAAATTATATGTAAATCTTTTGGTCGTGAATTGAGATAGAACGCTTAATTTATATTAATTCTATAGCCATTTATATGGTATCAGGTTTCAAGGGGGGGCTTCTGAAACAATCCCCTGTATCTCAAAAAACGGCGACATAGGTTAATATGATTTTGGCAGGAATAAAATGGCTTTTAATGAGCTTTAATTTTATATGTGATAATCTAACGTATTATAAAGTTCAAAAGTGAATATGGTATCACCTTAATTTTCATCTCGTAGGCATTCCGTTCACATCGGGGATGAGGTCTCTCGGCCAACTGCTGTGTCCTACGGTTTTCAAAGGTCTTTGTCTTTATTTTGCACTTCTTTCATATCTATTCCCTCTTCTTGGCCTTATTTTGCTTCGCTTTGATTTATTCTTCCATTTCTATGTTGATGACACGCACATACTTCGCTGCTCCTACTCCTCTAACTCGTTCGCTGTGAACATCACTAATAACAAGAATATGAATAGATATCGGATAACTTCCTCAAACTCAACCATGACAAGACTTAGGCTCTTTGGTGGGTCCCTCTGAATATACATCTCTCCTGGCAGGCTCTTTCCTAAAACCTCTCTCTCTCTCTCTCTCTCTCTCTCTATATATATATATATATATATATATATATATATATATATATATTCAACTGAAGAAGATCCATTTTATTTGTTCCTATTTACAAATTTAGGCAGTGAGAATTCGCCTTTCTTTAGGCATCTTCTCGTTGCCTCCTTTAGCGGTGAGTTAAATGTTTGGTGAGTGTCTAGGAATAGGCCGAGGGGTGGTTGGAGTTTTCCTTGGCTCTATATATATATATATATATATATATATATATATATATATATATATCCTATTATCCCGAATGTGGAGGAGTCGTGCTACTCCTTATACTTCATTCGGCCGGTGCCCTGAATGGGTTTATTGTGTCAGAGTGCGTAGAGGTTGGCTACGGAGAGATTGGAATGAACTTTGCCAGAAAGCAACCCAAAGGAAGTTAGATACACAACAATATGAATATAAAGTTTTAATGAACACTAAACAAGAAAATATTTCTATATATATATATATATATATATATATATATATATATATATATATATATATATATATATACAAATAAGGTGCTTTGAGAGATAAATTAGTAGGTGAATCTCGGATATCTCTCTTGGCTTGTAAATAACTATTCACTATGTAAATCCCTATACACTTGAAATGTTGGTAAGCTTCGCGGTGAAGTTGGGGAATGTGAAAGGGACGGATTACTTTGAAATCTCAGGGTCTGGATGGCTCTGGTGAGTGAAAGTGGTGAGATAGGGGGGGAAGACGATGAAGCAGGTTCTCCAGGGACCAACCTGATCCCACAATTCCGTCACGATTCTGCTGGAAGAAGGCAGTGACAGGAGCTTCTTGTTAAAGAGGCCCCACGCTCATGAACTTCCTAGTAATCTGGGGTGCCTCAGTGAAAGGGGGAGGGGGGGAAGTAACCTATCGATGCGTAGGCTCACGGAGAAAAGCCGGGAAGTAGTTTTCTCGCTTAGGAAACCAGAGTGAGGCTGTTTGTAGCTTCGGCGCTGAACGTGAGTACGAGCTTGGGTCCGCACTGACTTGCAGACGAACGGGGTAAGGAGCCTCTCTAACTGGAACTGATCTCCTCTCTGAAGACTTGGTGCTTTGACGATTTACCTTTATACCGATATATGGCAATTCCTGCCGCGTCGGACGCTGTGAAAGCTCTACTACCGAGGGTTAAAAGAATCCATCTTTTATACTCGAACTCGAGAGAGGTTCTCATGGCGTCGGAAGTAGATTAGATGTCGAGCTACTCCATTTTGTCCTTTATAAAATTCCGGCAACCATCGGAAGCGAAGATGGGCTCCCATCTATCGTAACCAGTCGAGGAAGAGACTCGGTGGTTAGCTAAAATGGCCGGCGGTTTCTTACGGCGGGAAACCATAAGATATGGGGCCGAAAGGGGACGGTTTGATAACACAGCCCGCCCGGAAGGGAGGTGGGAAAAACTTGGGAACATTATGCTATTCTCCTACATTCCTACCCATCCCAAGAGGCCATTATTTTGAAGTGGAACGAGGGATAATCTCACAAGATATAACCTACTCTCAGTTACAATCTATAGCCAAAATGAGATCCCAGAAAACATACCTACGCGAAACACACCCCAAAAAATGAACATAATGAAATGGCACTATTTTGTGACAAGGTCTTAGAAATTACGGTTATAACAAGACATACATTAAAAAAATAAATACAACATACATATATACATAACAAAAAAAAAGGGCCGGACAGTTCCCATTACTCGCCACAACTAGGGCCTTCGTCTATCGGATTGCGTGATAAATTATCAGCAATGACGTTATTCGTTCCTTTTACGTAAGATACATTGTATTGGTATTCTGACAATAAAAGGGGCCATCTCATAAGTCTGCCGTTCTGACTTTCACAATTTTTCAACTAAGCTAGTGGCCTATGGTCCATTTCGACAGTAAAAGGTCTACTAATCAAGTACATCCTAAATTTTTTAATGCCATAAATGATTGCTAATGCTTCAGGTTATCTAGTAGCGTATGCTCTTTTGCGAACCAACAGCTTTCGGCTCGCGTATGCCACTGGAAATGATGTTCCTTCTTCCTCATATTGTAATAAAACGCACCCAATGCCGAGATTAGAGGCATCAGTTTGAATGAAAAAATTTTTTCTGGGGATTGGGCAAACGGAGGATAGGAGTGACAAAAAAAATTTTTCTTTAGCTCGCCGAAACTCGGAGCGCGGTGGGATTCCATAGGATGGGGTCTGGTGCGGCCTATGGAAGCGAATTTGGGGATGAACCGCCGATAGAAGGAGACATCCAAGAAACGAACGAAGCTGTTTCTTGGTTTTAGGGAGTGGCATGCCTTCTATTGCCTTTACTTTGTCCTCTTGGGGGGGGGGGGGGTAGTTGTCCCTCTCCTACTTTCAACCCTAAGTAAGGGATAGTGCTATGAGCATAGTGGCACTTGGACGGCTTGATTGTCAATCCGTGGATCCTAAGCCAGTTTAGGAGTTTGTTGTTGTTCGTGGAGAGTAAAAGCAGAACTTCATCGCCTCGTTTTAATTTTCGTGCCTTAGATTTAATATTAAAATACGTTCGATACTTCTTTAGATTGATCTCGGAATTTGGCACGGCAACCTCCGAGCATTTTTTTTCCTGTCACGCAAGTCCAGAACATAAGACTAGGAAGTCTTTAGTTCCTCATCCAATCGAGAGTTCGTGAGGAGCTCCTTGAGAATGCTCAGTGGACCTCGGACATTGCGACCATAGAGAAGCTCGAATGGGGAGAATCCCAGAGTTCGGTGGGGAATCTTCCTACACACAAATAAAGCTACTGGCAGGTACCGGTGCCATTCCTGGGGCTAGTCGTGGTACAGCTTTTAAGCACGCTTTCCAAAGTAGCGTTTACCTTCTCGCACATACCGTTTGCAGAGGTGTGAAAGGGCGTGGTGTAAATGGGCCTAATTTGGATCAACTTACTCACATGCTCCATCAATTCGGATGTAAATTGGCGGCCCCTGTCAGAGAGGACCTTTTTAGGGATCCCTATTCGTGGAAATATAGAGATTAATGCCTCGGCACACGAAATGCTATCAATTTTTTGGGAAACAATTGCTTCAGGGAACCGGGTGGCCCAATCGACGAGGGTGGGAATGTAGGCGTGTCCCTCGGTGGAATGGAGATGTATCGGTCCAATAAGATCGATGGCAACCCTGAAAAATGGTTCTGACATAACTGGAGTCTTCTGAAGGGGGGCCGGTTGTACTCTTCCTTTGCGGTCACCTTTTGAAATATATCACAGGTTCTACAAAACTCTGCGATTTCCTTGGCTGCACCAGGCCAAAAGAATACTAAAATACGCGTTGCGAGGTCTTATTATGGCTGAAGTGTCCTGTAAACACACCTTAATGTGCTATTTGTAAACACTTCGCAACGTAGGCCCTAGGCACGCAAAGGGCCTTGAACGAGGAGCCTACTGGATCCGGAAAAGTACGAAATAGCAAAGCTTCTTCTATCACATTCCTCACTTTTCGGTCTCCACGAACCGATTCTGTCTCTCATCGTTTGGCTTTTTCCCATAAGGGTTGGAGGGAAAGGCAGTCCTTTGGGGGCACTGATGAATTGGGCCTCATTCAGTTCCTCGTAATCAGGGGTGCATGGGGGCTTGAGAGATGCGGAGGGGGCAGGCGTCTCTATCAGCCTGAGCCCGCGTGACGACAGCTTGCGACACAGCAGTTGGGGAGAGCTGCACGCTCGGGCCCGCCGACACTGCACAAAACTTAATCAGGGCAGCTACGACGTCGATCCACTCCGTAAAATAGCGGCATTTTATGTGACAACGGACCACTGGGAATTTATTAGCTCGTCCCAAGAAATCGTGTACGACAGCGAATTTCTTATGTTGTGGGTTTACCGGGGAAAGCAGCTTGTCCAATACCACTATACACGCAAACCCTGTATCTCTCACCAGAGTGGATACTCTACACCCATTAATGGATCCGGACTCGAATTTGAGCCCACCAGAAGAACTTTTATTAAAAAGAAAGTTCTTCTGGTGCTCCTCAGAGGTTGACGATGATGGCAGAGGCGCAGGCGCGGTAGGCTGTTTGGCAGCGAGAGTTGCGGAAACTTGGTGGACTTATTGTCCAGGAACAAAGCGAAAACGGGAGTTTTGTGGACACTGAGATTTGTAGTGACCAGGGATTCCGCAAGAGAAGCATACAATGGGGTTACTCGACGTAGCATTAAAAATCGGGGGTTTCACCTCTTCTTGCTTCTTATGGTGGTTACCTTTGGGTTTAAAGGGGCCTTGTACTTTTACTGAATGAGGGGGTTTACTCGGTTGCGATTGTACTTAGTTCTTAGAAGACGGAGGAATGTTCTTCTTTTGCTCCTTAGGATAGAACTGATGATTTGTGGCGTAGAGATCCACTTCCTCGAGGCACTCGTTAAAGAAAGAGGTACGCCTATCTTGCACAAATGCACGGATTTTCGCTTGATTTCTACTTAACTCACGCTCGTGTTGACGAATTTTCTCTCTTTCATCTAATTCTTCTTGTCTTCGTTGTTCTTCTCTTTTTTCCTCACGTTCATTCCTTTGTTCGTTCTGAACATATCCGATCAATTCCTTGCACTAAAGGCTCAAAATTTGTCCCTGTAGATGGAACATCTCAAATGAGGAGGAAGACATCTTGGATATGCTGTCGGATCCGCTGATTCCCGAAAGAGCTTTACGACTTAACCACAGATTATACGGCAGTGACATATTTTATAAACATATAATATTAAAAAAATATAGAAAATACAAATAGTTCCTATGCTGGGTGAGATGCTCCCAGCAAGGGTTATCATTAGTGGCCTAATGATAATACAAAAAAACACAAAATTATAAAAACACGGGGTCAATTCTTATTTCACCAACAAAATTTAAAATGTTTTATTATTTGTTTTATCTAACCTTGGGAGCTTAACAATTAGAAAAGGAGGATTTCAAAATAGACGGGTTCGAAACAAACCACACACCTAATGACACCAGAATTAAATATGATATAATATATATATATATATATATATATATATATATATATATATATATATATATATATATATATATCCTATTATCCCGAATGTGGAGGAGTTGTCGTTCAGCCCGTGCCCTGAATGGATTTATTGACTCAGAGTGCTTAGAGGTTGGCTACGGAGAGATTGGAATGAACTTTGCCAGCAAGCGACCCAAAGGAAGTTAGATACACAACAATATGAAAATAAAGTTTTAATGAACACTAAACAAGAAAATATATTTATATATATATATATATACAAATAAGGTGCTTTGAGAGATAAATTAATAAGTGAATCTCGGAATGTGAAAGGGACGGGTTACCTTGTAACCTGATGTTCGGGTGGCTCTGGTGAGTGAAAATGGTGCGATAAGGGGTGGAGACGATGAGGTAGGTTCTCAAGGGACCGACCCGATCCCACAATTTCGTCAACATTCTGCTGGAAGAAGGCGGTGACGGGAGCTTCTTGTTAAAGAGGACCCCACGCTCATGAACTCCGAGGAATCTTTGGTGCCTCAGTGAGGGAGGGGAGGCTGCGGTGACCTATTGATGCATAGGTTGACTGAGAAAAGCCGAGAAGTAGTTTTCTCGCTTAGGGAACCAGAGTGAGGCTGTTTGTAGCTTCGGCTCTGAACGTGAGTACGAGCTTGGGTCCGCACTGACTTGCAGACCAACGGGATAAGGAGCCTCCCTAATAAAACCGATCTCCTCTCTGAAGACTTGGTGCTTCGACGATTTACTACTACACCGATATATGGCAAATTCTGCCCCGCCAGACGCTGTGCAAGCTCTACTACCGAGGGTTAAAAGAATCCATCTTTTATACTCGAAACTCGGGAGAGGTTATCTTGGCGCCGGAAATAGATTAGATGTCAAGCTACCTTATTTCGTCCTTTATAAACTTCCAGCAACCTTCGGAAGCGAGGATGAGCTACCATCCATAGATAATCAGTCGAGGAAGGGACTCGGTGGTTAGCTGAACTGGCCGGCGGTTTCCTCTGGCGGGAGACCATCAGATATGGGCCGGAAGAGGAAGGTTAGATAACCTGGCCCGCCCGGAGGGGAGGTGGGAAAAACTTGGGAGCATTATGCTATTCTCCTACAGTAAGCAGCAAAAAATGATTTTCGTCTTCGTTCTTTGATGTCTTTTTAGGTTGGAATCAGAGTACGATTCGCTTTTCTTTTAGCAGAAAAGGTGCAATACTCGCTCCGATCTTGTTCGCAGTTGTTCAGGTTCGAGTCAATCTCGTTGATGGGAAGAACCTCCAGAATCTACAGGTGGCGGAGATCCGAGTTTTTTCTGGTGGTAGTGTTTTCAACCTTCATTTTATTGTAATTTGTTCATTGTAGTGTGCTTTGATTATTATTATTATTATTGGCAGCGGTAGCGTTCAGACATGTTCTCAGCGAACATTCTATTCAAATATTGATGCCCGGCTTGACGAATCTCATGAAGATCACCTGGAAGATTCGAATCTTTCATTTGAGAAGAGAACTCATTTGAGTATTTTATAATTCTAGAGAATATCGAAAGCAGCTTCACTGGGGGCTGCCAAAAAGATATTGAAAATTAAATTCTCTATAAAATTATATCCTCCTAATGATCTTCTATTGGAAGTCTTTAATAGGAACTTAGGATTCAAATAATGGCTACCCACTATACAGAGCCAGAAACACATGCACACTAGTGCTTCAAATAAGCAAAACTGCGTCAAACGTCAAAAGATCCGATACAAAATAACAGCAAATAGAAAGCACCAAGCAGTCAACTAAACAGCAGAGTTAAAAGTCGCCCAACCTCCCAAGAAAACCTCATATAAACCCTAAATCCGACATATTCCCTACTGTTTCATGAGCCAATTCAAAAAATACAACTGCAGTTCATCCAGAAAAAAACTACCAATGTTTACTCATCAGCAGGGGTTTTCAGAGCAGCATTGAGCCCCACGTTCTGTGTGCGGACACGCCTTTGCGCCTACCATTCACTACACCCCCCTCCCCCACTGCCTTGTGCTTTCTGCCGTTTTAGGCAAAGGCTGGAGGAAGGATATCTCGATCGCTACCTAAGATCAGGAGTGCCTATAAACGAGCACCAACAGACCGGTGTCTCGGCAGCTCCCTGCAGATAAGTATGAAGCCTGGTCGTCTCGAGCCTTTCCTGCCACCAGGGTTCTTCTCTCATCGGTCCGAAGACTGCACACATTCATACCCGCATAAACCTAGTGTAGGTTTGATGCTCTCAATATAAGAGCATCCGTAACCATCGACCTCGATTTACTATCCAAAGCTTTGATTCCTCCTTCTTGCAAGTGCATTGTTAGGCGTCAGCTGAGGGTGGTGGTGGTCATACCTATATATTGGTTGTTTGGGTGAGGCTGCAGTTCTCATGGGGGCATTCAAATTTGTATACCGCATTTGCAGCCTTTAGGATCGATTCTTTTTCACAGAGGTTGTTTTTCATTAGTAGGTTGCTGACTTTTTTGTTTTTATAAAATATTCGTAGAGATAACTTATTGTTTTTTTCTTGGATAGTGTTACTTTTCAGGATGCTTTCTAGTATTCGTTCGTCTGTTTTGTAGGCATCCGTCATTTGAATCTCGTAGTAAAGTGGTATTAGTTTTTCCTCTTTTTCCTCCTGTACTTCAAACTTTGAGTCGAGAATTTTTGTCTGTAATTTGTCAAATTCTCTATTGGAGTAGCCGTTATTTATTAGGATTTGTTTGGATCATAGAATTTCTTTATTAAGTGCGTTCCAAGTTGAGCAGTTTTTTAAATCTCTTCTTATGTATAAGCTCATTACCGATTTTTTATATTGTGGGTGCACTCATTTGTGGCGTTAAGGCATCGACGGCAGTCTGTTCCTTCTGATAGATGGTGGGCAGATATTTTCCGTCGCTGATTTGTTTTACGTCTACATTCTGAAACAGAATATAGCCGTTTAGACTCAACTTCTATGTGAATTCAAGAAAATAATGACATGCTAAGGTTCTCTTTAGTTGTAGTAATTGATGTTCTTCCTTAGTTGTGAGGTATATGTCATCAACAAATCTGGCCTAAATTTTGGGTGTGTTCGTCATTTTTGGTAAAATTCACAAGTTCGTAAAAGTATATATACTCGTGTATATATATATATATATATATATATATATATATATATATATATATATATATATATATATATATAAATATATATATATATATATGAAGAGGGATTGTCGAGGTATTGTAAGGGCCGAGTGGTGGTGTACGTAGGTTTGTTACGTACTTCAGATAATTCCTTTATTCCGTTTTCTCTGAGTGCTCTATTACTTTACGTTATTTAATCTTTGAGGATTTCTACTGCCATGTGCAGCGTTTCGAGGATTGCATTAAATACTTCTAACCAAAATATATCTTTAATCACAACATAAAAACGTGAAATCTTAAAAACAAACTATACATCTATGAATAAACGAGTCTATGTTAGAATTACTAATTTAAACCAAATGAATATAAAGTATTAGTTGATCCCCAAGCTTAATTTAATACTAAAAGCTAATTGACATGCAAAAATAATTAAATTTCTTTACCTTTAACAAAATCACACCTGAATCTAGTTGAAGAATGACCTTTACCTTGGACTTTATGTAGACCGGGAAATGGTTTGCGGTTAGGCGCGTGCGCGTGTTCGCAGACGCCCAGCCGTTTAACTTGCGAGGAGACGGACTTGGAACAACAGATGATTTCGGTGAGGGCGACGTATGGCGTTAAGCACGTTGTCTTAGTCAGATGATCTAAGCAACGGGACCGTGAAGGTATGCTTTTTTCAATCTTCGGGTTAATCTTGAGATGTTTCGCAATGACGAGTGATAAGCAAAAAAAAGGAATCATTTGACGAATAGGGAGGGGGGGGGGAGTTCACTTTGGGCATTCCTCAATGGTGAGAACTATCTCTGTTTTTTTTTGAAAACCAAGATAGGGGGTTTTTCTGACGAGAGATGTATGAGAGTGATTCTCAATTCAAGGGTCTATCTATTCTTCGGTGTGACCACCAGGAACTGATTCTCAATGAACTTCTTCTTAAGTTCTGTTCGATTCCCCTTTGTTTGTGCCGGGTCCTGCCGCCGGACATCGTCGTATTGATATCTAACTCGATCTCCTCAATGATGAGGGATATCTCTTGTATTATTGGAAAACTGCGATAGGGGGTTTCTCTGACGAGAGATGTATGAGAGTGATTCTCGATACAAGAGTCTATCTACTCTCCGGTGTGACCACCAGAAACTGACTCTCGATGAACTACTTCTTAAGTTCTGATCGATTTTCTTGGTGCCGGGCCCTGTCGCTGGACTTTGTCGTTTCGATGTCTAACTCGATCTTCTCATTCTTCTCCAGTTATCCGCCTATATACTTCACCGAACCACTGGGGTAGGAGAAGGGGGCATGAGGGCTTATGTATTAAGCCTCTCTCCTCTAACGACGCTTCTCCGAGCGTCTTTCATTTAGCCTTAAAGGCATCTGGCCTTTGGTTGCAGCTCCTATAATTTCGTCTATTACACGAAACTCGATCCCAAATTATAGGGGAAATAGTGCCTGTTTAAACATTGCTATTGCGTCTGCTCTCCTCCCTTTCGTATTGTTATGCTCGCTGGCACAAAAATCTGTTGATTCGTACTTCTCGTGGTTGGAGGAGGCATTCTGGTGGCCAGCGAGTCGAGGGGAGAGAGGGGGGTAAGTAATTGTGTTACACCTCCTAGCGTAAAGACGTTGTGGTACCCAAACGAGGCATCTGTTATTATGGTGGGTATCAATTTCCCTAAGGAGCTTACTCTGAGGAAACTCCAGAGGAGGGGAAAGTCAGTAGGCACTTGTGTTTCTCAAAATCTCCCTCACAATTTGCTGTTAAAGACACCCATATATATATATATATATATATATATATATATATATATATATATATATATATATATATATATATATATTAGTGTAGTTGGGTAGCAGTCTTTCCTGAATGCAAATTTTGTTGAAGACCATTGTGTATTTTGCCTTAATAAAATTCCGTTGGCAACCTTCTCTTCTTCTAACTATTTTTTTATTCCAGTCCTTGTAGCAAAATTAAAGGGTAAACCACAGGACAGAACCATATTCCTTAACAAAGACGATGGAACAAAGCTACGGTGTTCCAAAATATTCTAGGATCTACTTCTTCATCGAGTTTGCATATAAGGTCATTCCATAGTGCTGTTTGTTGTTCTGTATCTATGTCTTGATTTCTGTCCTTAGTGTTTTAAGACGAGTACTTTTTACTTTCTCTGTACTAGTGAGTCTAATTTCTTCATAGTCTTTTGTTTTCGTTTGTTAGATCATGTAGTTCCTGGCTCCATCTTGGTGCTGGTAACGTTTTGTGGGCTATTCTGGTTTATATATATATATATATATATATATATGGGTATCCAGGATTTTTTCAAAGGAGAAGTGGTTGCTCAATTAGGTTAATTTAGCAAGGTAGCAAGTAGTCAAATAAGTTCTGCAATTCGGATACAAGGAAACAAGATATGAGGCAAAGTGTTTTATTATTTTTCAATATAACTACCCTCGACTTCAATGCACTTGCGCCACTTGTTTCTGAGGCCTTGAATTCCCGACAACAAAAAATCTCCCGACTGCTGTTCAATCCACTCCTGGACGATGAGCTGGACATCTTCTTAGTCCCCAAACCGGCGCTCACCGGAGATGGTTGAGCTCCTCGAATCCGCATTTGCACAAGGCAGCTTGTGCAACTCTGGCCTTGTGGACAGAGGCATTGTCGTGGGGTAGCAGGACACCTCGTGTCAACTTGCTGCGCCGCTTCTGTCCGATGCACTTTTCAACCCAGCCAGTTCCTTGGCGTAATATTGGCCTGCGATGGTCCTTCCACGAGGCGTATAGTCCACCATCAACACTCACTCAGAATCGCAGACGATGGTGGCCATGAACTTCCAGGCTGAGGGTTGGGTTCGGAACTTGATGGGGGTCGAAGAGCCCCTGTGCTTTCAGGCCATACTTTCGAGCTTGGTCTCGAGATCCCAGTGATGGACCCAAGTTTCATCAGCTGTCACTATGCGTGACTCGAATCCCGCCGGGTCTTGGTTGTACAGGAGCAGCAGCTCCTCCGATCTTTGAAGACGTTGAAGTTGATCATAGGGCGTGAGGTTTCGTGAAGTTTCTACAGACCCAAAGGTCAGAGACCTTGGTCATGGACAAATTGTCGTGGATGATGTTGATAACACTTCCATGTTATATTCTAAGTTCTCGCTCGATTTCTTCGACCTTCACCCGTCGATTTTCGAGGATCAACCTCTCTACATGGGCCACATTGTGCTCGTTGGTCACGTCTGACAAGGGCATCCTGGACGGGGGTCATCTTCAAGGGACTCCCGACCATGGCGGAACTCCCTATTCCAGTGAGCAATGGTTGCATAGGAAGGGGCGGTGTCGGTGTACACTACAACCGTGCGTTCATGGATCTCTTTTGCATTCTTGCTTTCCTTGGTCAAAAGTTTGATCACTGCGCGCTGCTTAACCTTTTCCATTGTTGAAAAATTTGCGACTGACGATCTGTGATCAGCTACTGCTTCTTAAATAGACGAGGCAGGAGCGTGCGGTTGCAGTTGCAGGTTCTGACTTGTCATAACTTGTCCTAACACCCCCACAAACAGCCATCCCCCTTCCTTTGTTTTGCCCTACCGATTTGCAAAACTTATTGACCGCCCCTCATATATATATATATATATATATATATATATATATATATATATATATATATATATATATATATATATATATATATAGGGAGAGAGAGAGAGAGAGAAATCCATTTACATAAACATCCAGACACTCTCGTATACGGTGTTTTCCTAGTCTCAAATATTCTGACCGACGATTGAATTTGCCTAATTCGCTTTTGATCAAGCATTTTTTTTCTAAATCAGTCTGGGTCACAGGATACCGCATGCATTATCTCGGTTAACGTCATAAATATTTTCCCAAACTTTCTCCTGACTTTATCTCATACTTCCATAAATTCCTTTGATTAAGAATTTCTTTTCTGCTCTCTCTCAAACACAAATCAACGAACATTCACTTCAGACAAAGCTCCTCCCTCAGAAACGCCCACTTTATTCTCACATAAATAACACGGCCCTGCGTTTCAAAACCTTTTCAAAGGTCACAGGTTTTCCAACTGATTTAGAATCATTTTGGCATTTTGAATTTAAGAATATAATTAGTTTTCTTTGGTCAGGTCTTTTTTCTAAGATAAGCTCGATTTATATTAGAACTTATATTCGAAAATAGTGCTGTCATCCAACCGTTTATTACTTCCGTTTTGTCAGATCTAGTGATGAGTAACCATACATTTCTTATTTTATTCATCTTTTCAGGTCTAGATTTACATTACAATGGATAATATGTGTAAGAATCATCCGAATAGGTTTTGTTACATCTGCAGATATGTGGCTCTTCCAGAGCGTTAAGCAAGTATCAAAAATTTTGTAGAAAAAAGGCATATCATGCTTACTTTGGAGTAAAACATGTATGGAAATTTTACGTGATTGGAGTAATAAGAAAAGGAAGAGTATACCATTTGGTGTTCCAATGGTGTGGAGGAAAGGCAAAGATCACGTCACTGGCTGCTACTTCTGGATGACAAATTTGGAAGGCATCAATTGCAATAACAAGCACCATGCACAATACCCCAATGTTCTTTCTGTTATAAAACCAGTCCCACATGGCCATGATCTTCCTGTTCCTGAGTCTGATTTTACCATGGGTTCTAGCTCTGATTCCGATGCTAGTGTCACTACCGATACAGCTGAGTTTGATGCATACAAGACAGAAAATGGCGACCAACTGGTGCCATTTACGCGAGCCGAACTCAACGACCTGACACGAGACCTGAACGATTCCAAAGAATCTGATCAGCTATTGGGTTCACGTCTTTGACACAAATCTATGTTGACACCAGGGACAACATTCTATTGGCATCGGGACCACGAAAAAGAATTTATGGTTTTTTACGTTTGATGAAGCCTCTTTACTATTCTAGAGTAACAAAATTGCTGACCTGCTTAACTTAATGGGCCTGAAGAATGATGCTATAGAATGAAGACTTTTCATTGACTCATCTAACGAAAGAAATTTGTCGTTTGAGTTGACCTTCGTATCCACTCCCCTTCCCCTCCCCTTCCCCTCCCCTTCCCCCAACTAGCGACAGGAAGTCTGACGAAAGAAGGCCTATCTCACAGAGAAGCCTAAATTCTATTTGCCTTCTTTATGATACCATGGAGATTGTCCAGAGGGTGCTGCGATAAGCGAATTGTCGTGAATGGAATCTCTCTCTCAATTTCTTACAATCCACGGTATAAATAACATCGCCGTTCATCCCTCTACAGCAGTGTCCCAAACCTACTCGCGTAACGCGTAACCCTCACGTTAAACGAGAGTCGTTGCCGTAACGTATTGACTGCCAACGCTCCTGAGGTTAATCCCGCCCCGCAGAGTCTGTTACTAGAAGAATACGCTCTGTTGCTCAACGTAACTTGAGAAAGAAAAGGAACATCCAAGAAGTTAATGGAAGTTACTATTTGTTAGTGCCACATCCAGTTAGGAGTGAACTAACCGGAATTGCAGCCAACAGCCCCGAAACCGTCGTCTTATCCCCCCTCTCCCCGAGAACTTGTGTTAACGCCACCCGAACCACCCCGTCTGGACCTGAGTAGTCGTCTCTTCAATCCATTACAATTAATGGTAATCTGTAAACCCAGTGTCCGTCTATTCTTAAATTACCTATTTAATTAACCGTGATTGATACTCCCATTGAGTCATTATAAATCTAGACGCTTAACGTCAGTGTTTAATATTTAATCCTCAATTTTGCCCGTTTAACTATTTCTAATTACTATATTTGTGTAAAGTAAAGTTAATTTTTTGTACGCGTGTTTATTTATGGCTCTTCCTTTTTGACGTATCCTTGGCAAGACTTTAATTAAGAATCCCTTTGGCTAATTTATTCAACCTGTATTATGCACTCTTAGAATTCAACAATCACAAACCTCCCCCCAGTAACAAGTGGGACTTTTATAGTGAGAATCCTGGCTACGGCACAACCCACCTCTAACCAACTTTCGCACGTTCAGTAGGAATTAAAGACTACCTATATATATATATATATATATATATATATATATATATATATATATATATATATATATATATATATATATATATATATATATATATATATATGTATATATATATATATATATATATATATATATATATATATATATATATATATATATATATATATATATATATATATATATATATATATATGATCGTAGATTGAGTCATAGGGTCAATACCACCGACTTAAACAAAAGCGGTGTGTCCAGATCAAGGACTAGAATAATTATTGGACCAGACTATGAGCAATTCTACGACATTCTGATTCCGCGCGAAAAACTGGCCTAAAATCGGGTATTATGAGTTAGAACTTGAAAACAGCGCAGACCAGTGTAAACGGACACTCTGGGACATTACTACAGCCTAGCACAGTCATACAGTCAGTCACATCACCTCAGGAAGCATAAGTCTCTTCCATTCATCTTCCTATTGTGCTCCATCCACCGAGGAACGACTTTTAACTCACCTAAAGTTCATTCATTTACTTCCTCAACCAGTCCACATCCACATTTACTCCTTACACCGAAAGGGGGAATTAAACTCACCGACTCCAGTAATTCATCCTGTTAAACTTAGGTCCAAAGTAGAGTTACTTTTATCAAATTGTTTATAACTCCAAATACGAATCCATTTGGTGAATACCCTGATAAACGAACTCGAATCCCGAACTTGGATTATTAAGCAGAGATTAAATATTTGTTCTAATAAAGAACTGGTTACCCTCGCTACAATCAAGCAACAAGCAACTTATTCTTTCGATATATATATATATATATATATATATATATATATATATATATATATATATATATATATATATATATATATATATATATATATATATATATATATATATATATATATATATATATATATATATATATATATATATATATATATATATATATATATATATATATATATATATATATATATATACATATATATACATATATATGCATATATAAATATGTATAATATATATATATATATATATATATATATATGAAATGGAAAACTCACAAAGTATCACGTGAGGGTAGCAAATGAATGCAATGCCTCGCAGGAAAAAAAAGAAAAGGTGTTTCCAAGTACTTTCGAACTTTATTAAGTTCCTTATCAAGGATAACTGAAAGAAATAATATTATATTAGAGGTATATATACGAAAGAAGAGTATGAAAGACCGCCTCAAAAACAAGAAATCACCAATGAGGAAGACGGAAGGGGGAAGGTAAAAATTCACATTAAGAATTACAAGAAACAGAAAGGAAGGTCAAACTGAGAAGACGGAAAGGGTAACAGATTAAAAGAAATGGAGATAGCCTAACGAAGGAGATTATAAGACACGAGGCAGCTATGAACAGTGCAATAGATGCAGTTAGAGAAAAAGAGATGGGCTTGAAAAAGCCTCAAAAGAATTCAATGTGCCCAAGACTACTCTCGGTCGCCTTGTCAGAGATTAAAATAAGATAACAACTGATTCAACAAAGGTAAGAAACTGTCTAGCACATGCCAAAGTTAACTATCTTGTCTACCACTTCCTGAAAGTTTAACCTTTTTGAATGACTTATGAATTGATTCCTGTTAACCTTTCTCTTTAATACTTGATGCTTGTTGTCCTGCAATATTTTATGTTTTGTTATATTTTTTTTAATTCAAACATCTAGCAAATTGCATCTGTCTCATTTTACAGATGCTTGGCCCTATTAGGACGGTATTCAATGCCGCACAAGAAGCAGAGTTGGTTACTCGCATTTTATGGATGGAGGAACAATTTTTTGAACTGACTACAAAGGATATTTGCTACATTGCATTTCATGCAACGGAAAGGAATAACGTGGACCACAATATTAACAAAATGGTAAGATCTTGCTACGAAACAGGTTTCTTCATTTCATGCTTAGTTTACATCCTACTATGATACACATAGGAGTTTGCCTTTATTCTAATTACAGCACCTGTTTCTGTCTTTTAACTGGGTTGGACTTGCTGGTAAAGACTGGTTACTAAGCTTCTAACGGCACCACCCAGAACCTGCAATTCGAACTCCAGAACCAACTCCTGCTACTGTTCAAGCAAAATGCTTCAATTAGACAAATATTGAAAGGTTTTTTGACATCTTATCTTCAGTTCAAGCAGATCATTCCTTTCCTCCACATAGGAATTTTAATTTTGATGAGACAAGTATTACAACGGTGCAGACGAAGCCTTCAAGAATCCTCGTTCTGCGGGGTTAAAAACAGGTTGGCACACTGACTTCTGCTGAAAGGGGAGTTTTAGCTACAGCAGTTTGCCGCATGTCTGCTGGGGGCCAGTCTGTTCCACCTTTCCTCATCTTTCCACGAGTTCGAATGAAGCAAGAATTGAAGGATGGTGCTCCTCCAGCAAATGGATTTGCATACCATCCATCTGAGTGGATGCAGTTTTCTATTTTTACTGAATGGTTTCTTCACTTTCTAGCTCACACCAAGCCATCAGTGGATGATCCAGCATTATTGAATATGGATGGCCATATGACTCACATAAAGAATCTTGATGTCATAACTCTTGCCAGGGACAATTACGAGTATGTCATGATTTTCATTTTGCTACCACATTGTAGTCACCGAATGCAGCAACTGGATGTTTCCTTCATGAAACCACTGAATGCCTACTATGTGAAGGCTATTGAAACATTCCTCAGAAACAATCCTGGTAGGCAGGTGACCATCTACAAATTAAGTACATTGTTTGAAGAGGCCTATCTATAGGCTGCCTTTCCAAACACAGCCATCAATGGGTTTACGAAAACAGGAATTTGCCCATTGAATAAGCATGTTTTTGGCGAAGCTGACATTTTTACACCTGCCACCCCACAGATATTCCATTAAATGGTGAACAGGAAGCGGAAGATCCGGACGACCCAGTTTCCCCTCCAATCATGAATACTGAGAATAAACCTGAATTGGAAATAGCTGATGAACTAGAACACACGAAACGTGACTCGGAACTTGTTCAGGCCAGGTAGTTCACCGCAGGAAATAATTCCCTTGCCAAAGGTGGCCACAACTACACGAAAGAAGACACTTAGGTCTCAAGGGCGAGCTCTTATTATGACAGCATCCCCATATAATAAAGAGCTAGAGTCAGAAATTGAGAATAAAAATGAAAAAGAACTCATCGAGCAAAGAAGCGCAAAGAGAGAGAGAAGCAAAGAAGAAACCAAAAACTCTAGCATCCAAAAAACGACCTAACAAAAGCATGATCAAACAAAAAGCAACACAGTGAGCAAAAGCTGGACATCCTGGGTTCATGAAAGTGACAGTGCGAGTGAGGGAGATTCAACTCTCTGTTTGTATTGCAATGACACATTTGATAATTCTCTGAGAGGTGAAGGGTGGGTTTGTTGTGATATTTGCAAGAGATGGGCACATGAGCAATGTGCAGGAATGCAAGATGATGAAGAGGTTTCTGTGTGTGAACTATGCAGGGAATGATCAGTTTCTTTATGTTATCGTATAGCGCTATGAAGGTCCTATATAGGAGTAAAATGGGCAATGTATAGGGGTACAGGATAAGGAGGAAAATGGTTTTGTACGTCATTTTTGCTAGTGAAGATGTTTCTTTGTTTTAAAGTTGAAGATTATGACAAACATTCAGAGGGGTTAGATGGACCCCTGGGGTCAATCTTACCCCATCATATTTTATTTTGATGGCATTAAAATAGTTTTTTTGAACATTCAGTGTTTCAATCTTTTCTCTCCAAAAACCATGGCCAGGGTGCATTGTAATCATAACACAACAAAGCACCACCACAACCCCTAAAACCTCAGAAAAATTATATAAATTTGGTTTCTAAACTAGTTCTTTTGTTAAGTAGTCCGTCTTACCCCACCTTCATATATATATATATATATATATATATATATATATATATATATATATATATATATATATATATATATATATATATATATATATGTATATATATATATAGTCGTGGGCAAATTAATTCGGACAGTACCAAGTATTTGGACTATTTAATAATATGTCTTAATTTTTGGCAACACTAATAAAGTTGTTTTTTTTGTTTTCCGAGCAGAATACTGTACTGGTAACATCTGGCAACTGTTTTATTGTGCCCTCGGTACACTAAGCCCGACAGTGCTATACTAGAGCTTGTCGTGGATGATGTTTGGCTGGGAGCGTGCTCAGTGCTGTACTTGGTTCTGCCGGAATATTCCCCTTCTAATCATTATTTGACTATAAATTTACTATGGATATCAAACCCATGAAGCGTTCAAGTATTATAGCTCTTTGAAAACATGCTGGTTTTTGCATAAGACGGATACCTGAGGAAATAAAGGTAGCAAAGTCAACTGTTGGCGACATTGTGAAAAGAGCTGAAGACACTGATGAACATTCAATACTGCAACAAGGAAAATGTTGAAGAAAACGAAATATAACACTTCATGATGACAAGGCTCTCATCAGAAATAGTGTGAAGGATAAAAAAAAAGTAAAGACCTCCTAAGAGATTTGTCTTTAGCTGGTAGAAATGTTTCTTTTTCAACCGACTGGCGAAGGCTGATTGAATTGGCAGATTGGCTAGAAAAACGGTACGTAAACAGATATTGACTTCTAATATGAAGACAAAACGTCTTTGCTGGGCACGCAAGTATGCTGTAAGGAAGGCAGCTGACTGGAATGAAAAAACAGTTACAAGAAGAGAAGGTTGCCAAAGGAATTTTATTAAGGCAAAATACACAATGGTCTTCAACAAAATTTGCCTTCAGGAAAGACTGCTACCCAACTACACTATATATATATATATATATATATATATATATATATATATATATATATATATATATATATGAGTGTCTTTAACAGCAAATTGTGAGGGAGAATTTAAGAAACACAAGTGCCTACTGACTTTTCCTTCCTCTGGAGTTTCCTCAGAGTAAGCTCCTTAGGGAAATTGATACCCACCATAATAACAGATGCCTCGTTCGGGTACCACAACGTCTTTACGCTAGGAGGTGTAACCCGATTACTTACCCCCCCTCTCTCCCCTCGATTCGCTGGCCACCAGAACGCCTCCTCCAACCACGAGAAGTACGAATCAACAGATTTCTGTGCCAGCGAGCATAACAATACGAAAGGAAGGAGAGCAGACGCAATAGCAATGTTTAAACAGGCACTATTTCTTCTATAATTTGTGATCGAGTTTCGTGTAATAGACGAAATTATAGGAGCTGCAACCAAAGGCCAGATGCCTTTAAGGCTAAATGAAAGACGCTCGGAGAAGCGTCGTTAGAGGAGAGAAGCTTAATACATAAGCCCTCATGCCTCCTTCCCCTACCCCCAGTGGTTCGGTGAAGTATATAGGCAGATAACTGGAGAAGAACAAGAAGATCGAGTTAGACATCGAAACGACAAAGTCTAGCGACAGGGCCCGGCACCAAGGGAATCGATCAGAACTTAAGAAGTAGTTCATCGAGAGTCAGTTTCTGATGGTCACACCGGAGAGTACATAGACTCTTGTATCGAGAATCACTCTCATACATCTCTCGTCAGAGAAACTCCCTATCTCAGTTTCTCAATAAAACAAGAGATATCCCTTATTATTGAGGAGATCAAGTTAGATATCGATACGACGATGTCCCGTGGCAGGGCCCGGCACAAACAAAGGGGAATCCAACAGAACTTAAGAAGAAGTTCATCGAGAATCAATTCCTGGTGGTCACACCGAAGAGTAGATAGACCCTTGAATTGAGAATCACTCTCATACATCTCTCGTCAGAAAAACCCCCTATCTTGGTTTTCAACAAAAAACAGAGATAGTTCTCACCATTGAGGAATGCCCAAAGTGAACTCCCCCCCCCCCTATTCGTCAAATGATTCATTTTTTTTGCTTATCACTCGTCATTGCGAAACATCTCAAGATTAACCCGAAGATTGAAAAAAGCATACCTTTAAGGTCCCGATGCTCAAATCATCTGACTAAGACAACGTGCTTAACGCCATACGTCGCCCTCACCAAAATCATCTGCTGCTCCAAGTCCGTCTCCTCACAAGTTAAACAGCTGGGAGTCTGCGAACACGCGCACGCGCCTAACCGCAAACCATTTCCCGGTCTACATAAAGTCCAAGGTAAAGGTTATTCTTCAACTAGATTCACGTGTGATTTTTGTTAAAGGTATAGAAATTCAATTATTTTTGCGTGTCAATTAGCGTTCAGTATTAAATTAAGCTTGGGGATCAACCAATATTTTATATTCATTTGGTTTAAATTAGTAATTCTAACATAGACTTGTTTATTCATAGATGTATAGTTTGTTTTTAAGATTTCACGTTTTTATGTTGTGATTAAAGATATATTTTGTCAGAAGTATTTAATGCAATCCTCGAAACGCTGCACATGGCAGTAAAAATCCTCAAAGATTAAATAACGTAAAGTAATAGAGCACTCAGAGAAAACGTAATAAAGGAGTTATCTGAAGTACATAACAAACCTACGTACACCACCACTCGGCCCTTACAATACCTCGACAATCCCTCTTCAAATATATATATATATATATATATATATATATATATATATATATATATATATATATATATTTATATACACTAGTATATATACTTTTACGAACTTGCGAATTTTACCAAAAATGACGAACACACCCAAAATTTAGGCCAGATTTGTTGATGACATATACTTTACAACTAAGGAAGAACATCAATTACTACAACTAAAGAGAACCTTAGAATGTCATTATTTTCTTGAATTCACATAGAAGTTGAGTCTAAACGGATATATTCCGTTCCAAATGTAGACGTAATACAGAACAGCGACGGAAAATATCTGCCCACCATCTATCAAAAGGAACAGACTGCCGTCGATGCCTTAACGCCACAAATGAGTGCACCCACAATATAAAAAATCGGCAATGAGCTCATACTTAAGAAGAGATATCAAAAACTGCTCAACTTGGAACGCACTTAATAAAGAAATTCTATGATCCAAATAAATCCTAATAAATAACGGCTACTCCAATAGAGAATTTGACAAATTACAAACGAAAATTCTCGACTCAAAGTTTGAAGTACAGGAAAAAAAAGAGGAAAAACTAATACCACTCTACTACGAGAATCAAATGACGGATGCCTACAAAACAGTCAAACGAATACTACAAAGCATCCTGAAAAGTAACACACCTAGTGTAGCTTCCTGTGAAAAACGACGGATGCCACCGGGCCGAGAGCTATACTTATCTCTCGAAGGAGTTTCCTAGCCCTAAACCCAAAGGGCTTAGGGTATGACTGGCGTCTCTTAGCGGCATAGGCACCGTCTAAATCAGCTGCGGATGCAGTGAAGGTTGTTGGCGATTGAAGGAAGCGCCGGGCTCGCGTGTACAGGCGAATAATGCACTGTACACGGCGTAGAGCGAGTGGCATGTCCCCAGCATCGACTAGTAGGCTCTCAATGGGGAAAGTGCGAAATGCACCGGTCGCAAGGCGAAGGCCGGTGTGGTGGATCAAGTCCAGCTTCCGCAGTAAACGCTCGATTGCAGATGCAAAAAACTCGCATCCGTAGTCGAGCTTCGAACGAACAAAGGATCGATAAAAACGTAAGGGAGTAGCCCTATCAGCACCCCAAGCGCTGAATGTCACGAAACGAAGAATATCCATGGCGCTGGTACAAAAGACCCTAAGTCTGCGAATATGAGCCTCCCAAGAGAGGCGGCGGTCAAATATAAGACCAAGGAAACGGTGCGATTCAACCACTTCCAGGCGCACCCCATGAAAAAACAAATCTGGGTAGGGGTGGAGCCGTGGATGGTTGCAGAAGTACACCACCTTGATCTTGGCCAAAGAAAACCGAAACCTGCGCGCTTCGACATAGCTAGAGACGTGGTTCAATGCCTGTTGGAGTCGATGCTTCAGAGTTGGCATCTGGGCCGCGCCAAAAGATATCGAAAGTTCGTCCACGTAGAGCGTAGCGAGAACGTCTTTCGGTAGCAGTGAGGTGATGCCATTGATTCTTAGGGCAAAGAGTGTGACACTAAGGACACTTACCTGCTGGACACCCTCTTTCTAATCCATTACGTCGGAGAGAGCTCCCTCCATCCGTACGCGGAATCGAAGATCTCACAAAATTTCAGATATAAACATTGAGAGGCGTCCTCTCGCTCCCATCGTGTGGAGAGTCTCCATGATACCGCATCGCCATGCTGTATCATAGGCCTTCTCCCGATCGAAAAAAAACACCTTGGCGTAGTGCTGTCTACGAAGGAAGGCCTCCGACGTGGAATGGAACTTGCGGAAGCCTCACTGTGCAGAAGACAGATGGCCTCCGTTGTCCAGAAAAAAATGCAAATTTAACATTTACCAATTTCTCCATCAACTTGCACACGCAAGAGGTTAGAGAGATTGGGCGGAAACCGGCCGGAGTAGAGTGATCTCTCCCTGGTTAGCGAAAGGCGAGCACAGTAGCGATTCGCCAGGAATCTGAGAAGAGACCCTCCACCCAGATCCTGTTGAACAAATCTAAGAGAAACGCCATGCCTCGCTCATCCAGGTGTCGAATCATGGCGTACAGGACATCGTCAGGACCATATCTAGTGTCCGCGCACGAGGCAAGAGCGGAACGCAACTCACTCAGAGTAAACCTGTTATTAAAAGGTTCTCCGCCTCTAGAGGTAAAGTTCAGTCGGCGGCCTTCCGCGACATCACGACGTGTATTGAATGCTGGCGCAGCATCATCCCGGCTAGATAATGCGGAGAAAGCGGTCGCAAAGGATTCGGCCACGGACGCGGGGTCTGAGATTGCGTTCCTATTCTCCTGGAGAACGAGAGGGGAGTCCTACAAGAACTTACCCCGAATAATTTTGACTCACTTCCACACCTCTGCTAGAGGGGTCTTTCCCGTTAAGTGAAGACAAGTATGCCCACCAAGAAGAGCAAAATCGTTGAGGCGGCGCTTATAGGCATATATACATAACGCTTCTGTCTGAGGGTCGTCTCATACTTAGCCGACCACCACGGGCGTGCAAAACGGCCAGACGTTCTGGGAATAGTAGTTCAGGCCTGCGGCGATGAGTTTGCTGGAGAAAAACTCAACGGCCCTATCTACCGACCTAGACTCCTCGACTGAGATAGAGAATTCAGTCATTTCCTGAAATGTAGGCCCGCGCCAAGCACCACCGAGGTGGGCTCTCAGGCGGCATTTGCCCTGAAAATTATATTTGAATGGGAAAGTGATCAATACCATGGAAGTCATCGACCACCCCCCAATCAAAGTCAGGCTATGCATCCGGAGAGCACAGAGATAGATCAAGACAAGAAAATGAAGCGGTTCTCGGGAAGTGATGCGTAAACTCATCAACATTTAGGAAACCTATCTCAAGCTCTTCGATCAGATTGGCAAGGACTTATCCCCTGGGATTTGTCAAGTAGTCTCCCCAGAGAGAATGTCTGCCGTTCAGAATTCCAAGCAAGAGAAATGGCTCTGCAACCGTGCCACTACGCGGCTTAAGTCCTCTGTGTCGAAGTCAGCTGACGGTGGAATGTACGCAGAAATAACAATATACCTCCTATCCAGGTGAAGCTGCGCAGCCACTGCCTGGAAGAAGGTATCTAAAGTGAAAAAAAGAACGGGGATATCATTCCGGGTTTAAACCGCGCATCCCCCTGTCCGGCATCCATCTCGTGGTGGTGGGATTGCAAAACCCTTATACCCTGTGAGGGCAGGCAGGGGGCACGGCCCTAGCATGGTCTTCTGCAGAAAAAAAGCTAACGGGGAACGGGGCGAGACGAGCCTCCACAGTTCTTCCCAGTTAGCCAGGAGTCCGCGGCAATTTCATTGAAGAAATATCCCCTCTAGGCCTAGCTCGGAGGAGATGCGCAGGCCCTTTTCGAAGAGAAGATCCTCGCGGGAATGGCCGTACGCTTCCTGAAGGCAGAACCCCGGGCGCTGTTGGCCGGACAAATGCACTGAAGGCGCTTTCACCTTCGATTACATATTGGGGGAGGTTGGTTCGCCATGCGAGTCTTTTCCTCCCTCCGACTCGAAACCTTAGGCAGGCGTTGCGGCTTCGGAGGCGGGGGGCCATCTTTTCGAGGATCCACCCATTCTAAGCCACTCAGCCCACCACTAAGCGTAGGCGAAGGAGCCGAATCTCCTTTGTTGCAGTTTTCCTTTTGGGGGGAAGCTTTAGTAACCCCAGAACATGGCCTGGCGACCAACTTCAGGGGTGTTGCTTCCTGTGATTCTTAACGACTCGGTGGGGGCGCGTGGACGTTTCGCCTTACGGAAAACGGTCACACTGGAGGAAGTGGGAGGGAGTCCTTGTTTTATCCGGGGCTAAGGGGGGAACCCTTTGTGCAAACAGCTTTACCAGGGAAGCGCCCGGGTTGAATAGAACCGGCAGAAGGGCTCTGAATGGGTGTCTTTCTTAGCATTGAGGTGTAAGGCGTCCCAGGCAGAGCCGGGTGCGCCAGGACCAAGTCATTAGCCTCGCGGAATGAGAGACGATCCTGGGCCTTAACGGCCAGGATTTCTTTCTCAAGGGATATGCACCATATTGCTTCGAAGAAGCGATGTGCTGCTCTCTGCAATTGACACAAATGGCCACACACGATATGGACTTATCGTTGCGGCCTTAGAGCAATTTTTCACAGACTTCGGGTGACCCCGACTTTACACGTATACATGAGCGATTCGTATGGCTAAGGCGGTGACAGTAATAGAACATCCGCGGCACTGACACGAATGCCTTCACGTGGTAGCGATACTTACCAGCACACACCGACTCAGGGAGCTTGTCACAGTCGAACGTGACGAAGAGTGTAACGGTGGGTCTCGAGGCCCCTTCCTGTTTTCTCATCACACGTCCAACCTTGACCGCCCCATGGTCAGCCAGCCTTAAGGTGATGTCCTCTATGGAGTAGTCCACGAGTTCTCTCGCATAAACTACTCCTTTCACGAAGTTCATGGTAGAGTGCGGCGTCACACTCACAGGCGTGGCATCAAGTATCAGAATGGCACTAATCATGGCCGCCTCAGAGGGATTCGACACATTTGCCAAAAGGCTCCCGTCCGAGAAACGGGTCACCTTCGGCTCTCTACCAAGCCCACTACCTAAAGCTCTCTTCTGATGATCATTTTGCCTTTAGCCAACATGGCGCCATTAGTGGAGCAAATAACGAGGAAGCGTTTGAAGCCAGCGGGCTCGGAAACGCCAGGGGAATCTCTGAATGAGGGGCCCCGATGAAATCGAGGCTCCGCTCTGCGCATTAGCACTTTTGGTCTTAGTCAGGGGCTCTGCACCCGAGGGGGCAGAGGGCCGGGATGTGCCGATCTTGGCTTGGTCGCTTACCGAAGTGGCAGCAGACCCATCCGTTCCCGCAGCCCCCGCGAATGGAGAGGAGCCCCAAGTCTTTTAGTCTTTTACTTTTTTTTTCTTTTTAGGATAGGAGGGCGGAGAGTGAACCCACTTCTCCCTGCCACCGGGAGGAGCCTCTAGGCCGGATGAACCGGCCTCAGCAAGGTCCTTCTCCGAGATGGAGAAGGACCTGGCATTCGTAGGGGCACTGGTTGGAGGGGATCCCTCCCCTCCTGGTACTGCCTTGTAAACCCTAGCTGTTTGAGGAGGACTTTGCATAGGGGTAGACTCGAGTTCGGTGCTTGGCGCTGAGTCGGGGTTCACTCCCATGGAAGGCCCTACGGTCTGAGGCTGGGTTGCCTCAAGGACCATGTCTATCTCAGGTCCCATTGGCAGGGCTGTCACAAGTCGAGTCTGCGGAGGAACAGGCCTTGACCACGGCAAGGTTCAATATTCTTGCCAACAGGTCTTTTGAGGAAAGCAAATGATGGGGCCTCGCTTCCCTCTCCCCCCTAAGGGGGTTTGCCCTACCAAGCCACTTCAATGGGGAGCGGTCGGCTATGGGCTGCCTGCTGGCTTTCTTGGAAGTCCCCTTGAAAAGTAAAGGTGCGACTGCCGCTGGGAAGAGAAAGGTGCCCGAAAGCACCTCCAGACAAGGGGGTGAGGGGGAGGCCCCTACACCCGTAGGCGAAGTAGAGGAGTAAGCCTCCTCTCCGGTTAAAGAGATTTGGAGGGTCCCCTGCGAGAGCGCAGGGGGAAGGGGACCTCCATCTTATCTGTGGAGCTGCCCGAGGGCGGCTCCGACGATGGACAAGGGGAAATTGAGGGGAGATTCTTCTTGGTATCATCATTAAGCATATTGGCCCCTTGCAGTAGCCCGCCCTGCAAGGGGTGTGTACGAGGCTGACAGAACCAGATGCCGCCATTTAAGGCCATTCCTCCCGCCTGGTGGCCTGGCAGTCCCTCAGCATTGCGGCTCCACCTTGGACATGGTGTAAAATGTATATTGTTTACAAATAGAAAGGAAGAGGAGGTGAGGAAGATGTGGGTGAGGATAAAGCAAGTTATTTAAAAACCTACCATCCCAAAATGGAGCTCAGTGGTAGGGGATTATTATCCCCTTCCCCCTCAGCCCCGATCCGGGATAGTTGGCTGAGAAGTAGGTCAGCTTCTTCCCTGTGAAATTAGAGGCTGACCAGAGAAATTTGTGGCAAAGGTTGTATGAAAAGCGAGGAAACAGGGGGGAAACACAAGTGCCTGAAGGAAGGAGAAGAGGCTAAGCTGGGGTCGGACGGGGTGATGAGGCTGAGTCCCGTCAGCACGGTGGCCAGGATGGCAAATCGCCGCACCCTTAACGGGGTCAAAAACCCACAGCGGGAACAAAAAACCCGCCCCAAATCAAAACTTAAATGCCTCCAACTCTAACACAACTAAATTACAAAGTTTAATTTAATTATTATAACCTATAAATTTTATAGTTTATAAAACTAAACAAATAAAAAGTCAAATTCCATTTCAAAACTTACAAAAAAACAGAGCTATCCTGTCACCAGGGGCCTATTTATTCTGTCTTCCACATCACTTCTATTCTTAAACCTCACCCAATTTCATCACTTTACTATCTCATTATATAACTCTCTCTCTCTCATTTTCACCATCTTTCTAAGTCAAAGTCCAAGTCCGAGTCTTGTGTTATGTTGATTTGCCTTTGAAGAGCGAGACAATAAGAGATTCAAATTCTTCTTAATAGTATAAGGAGATTTATGTGTAAAACCAGATTATGAATACCAGAAAAAGACACTATAAGCACCGAACAACGATAGATTTAATCAAACATGATAAATATCCGATTCTAATAATTAACCTGAATGGACAAGCAAGATGAAAATATAACCAACACAAGATTGAATTAAGAAAAGTAACATATATAAAACTAATAGAAAACGCAAATAGAAATACAAGAATGGGAAATAAAAAGAGACAAAACAGACTAGAAGTAACGAGAGAAAATAGCTCATCAGCAACTATAGAACAACTAGCAACGGTTTGAACGCTTAAAACACAAAATGCGAAAAGTAAAAACAACAAAAATACTTTACCTACAACTTATTTCAAACTTAACTCTAACAGGGAAACAGAGATTAGTGTGACATCCTCGAAAATTGCAACTCTTTGCAAACTCCAAACTTCTTTCCATTTATTCTTTTCACTTTTACCGCTATCTATTTTTCTAGCCAAACATTAACACAGGGCGCAGTGAAATAGAGTAAAAAGACTAAAGCATCATGGTTTGGATATCAAGTGAGACTGTAGGTCCATCTACCACCAAGGTCAACTATTATTTCTTTTTACTTTATTTGCCTTTTCTTCTTCCTCTCCCTTCTCTCCCCCGTCCGAAGTTCTTTTCCCTCAGAGCCTATCAAGTCCCAGAGGGATGAGGGCATCGGAGGACACGCTGAGAGAACTGGAGCCTCACCTCCTTCCTCCGCCTGGTTCCTCCTAAGAGGGCCAGGGTGGGGAGAGGAGGTGAGGCACGGTGATCTATAACTACTTTCTCTCCCACTTTCCACTTTGATTTCATTTCATAGTATGACAACTGAATTAATCGGATAACTTAGAACGCTATACGTTCTAGTAAGATAAATTCCCATAAAGAAAGCAAGGCCAAGGACAAGTCGAAAAGGCGAAAAACATGATTTTTCATGGAAATCCAATTTTCTTAAGGAAGTACTCAAGAAAAGCGGAATCATCTTTTAGTTGACTACAACAGACAAGGAAGAAAAGACGCCAAACAAAGCGGTGATCTCAGAATTTTCTTACCTTTATCCTCTCCTTTTTTATATCATTTGCATTCTCGCATTATATTTCAATCTAGCACAACATAACCTGCACATCAGCTAGGTCTCAGAAGCAGTGAGTAGTAGAGTGTAGTTAACTCATGAAGGAGACTCCGTTAGGGGGACAAAGAAGGAGCCCAGTTTGAGGTGACGATCCCAAATCTGACTACAGGATCGTTTATAGGGCTAGGCAAATTTTTGTAGGGGGGTGAGAGAGTGTGCGCCTCGAAGCAGGAAAGATATCTATAATTAGTAGTATATATAATGCATTTCCCATTGGTGGAGCTGGGATACTAACTTATGGACTATTTTTCAGAAGGAACCCCTCCTTAAGGGGCATGAGAAAGGAAAAAAGACCTACTTCTGCGAATAATACTAAACGGAAACCGCAAGATAGCGCTCAAAGTATATCCAAGGATCTTCAGTTCACTCTTATCAAATGCGGGGAAAGGCCGAATGGATTCATGGTCATATGCACAGATAATAACGACTTGGAACTCTTACTCGCATCGGCTGGAAGCATAATCCTGAAAAAGATAGAATGGGAAGTCAGAGTCCCCCCCAGATTATAACCAACCGAAGCATTGCGTGCTGGAAGGTTAAGTCCTGAGTAGGCAAACTCAATCTAGAGGAACGATTTTCTAGGCTGAAAATACACGACGTCATAAAATTCAAGGAACACATACACTTCTATAAAACCATGTGCGAATCGACTGAGATAGCGACTGAAACCGTTGAAAAAGGACTGTTCCCTTGAGCGTGAGGATTCCGGCAATTAACATAAAGAGAAACCATTACATTAATATACGGGCGTGGTTTGATTGCTACAAAATTGAAGACTACATAACCATCAAATGCCAGAACAAGGATGAAGAAATCAGTTCAGAATGCAGTAGAACTCATGCCTGGAGGACCTGCACAAATACCATCAAAAAATGCATCAAGTGTGCCCAGAGCGATAGAACAATGGCTATGCCATATCGGAAAATGCGATAAATTTCCAGAAGATAAGAAACATAAGGCCAACTAAGGAAAGAAACAAATAAAATCCCATACGCAGCGGCAAGAAACACCAACCAGTAAACACAAATGAACATCGATGGAATCCTGAATGTTAAAGTACTAACGTGCATTCTGCCCTCGCACGAAACCAAACGAAATTCCATGCTAGAGGAAAACGGTCTCTAACTGATGAAATTCCGGTAGACGTAGATTTATCTTCTATCTTTGAAGCAAAGATCTCAGAAGAAACGAAGATGGAAGAGAACACAACCAAACAAAAAGAGAAAATAAAGCAGGATACTGAAACGGAAAATAGCAATCACAAATCAAACATCAAAGATGCCCGAGAAACCGGACGCAGGACCCCAACACACAAAAAGAAAGCAACCAGGGGCCACTCTCCACGAGAAACAAGAACCGCTTCATCTACTTCCTAAATTGCGAATCAGCAAAAATGCAAATCTCGGCAAGGACGGAAAGAAAGAGGAAGACGCTCAGGAAAGGTACCTTTATAAAGATCTTAGTAAACTCCACTATCTTAAAACGACAACCGCTAAAAAAAAAACAAAGATCATGGGAGCAAGAAAAATACGAATATTGCAAATAAATACCAATAGATGGGAAGATAAAGAAAGCATATTTGGAAACATATTTAGAGAAATCGATCCGGATCTAATAATAATCTCTGAACACGGGATAACGTGAAACAGAAAACATATAGAACTAACCTGCCCACATCATTACATAAAAAAGGAAAGATATGCTAACGTGGGTATTAACGCCAAAATTATCACCGAAGAGCAAAGTAATAGCCACTAGTCATATAAAATAACATCATGATGGTGCAGCAATAGCTCTAAAAAGACGATTAGACTACAGGAAGCATCAAGGACTAACCAAATCTTGCCTCTCAATCGAGGTAAGGATGGAACTATGCAACATAAGAAATAGCTACAGGCTATCAACCGCCTCGACGACCAAATCTACCACCAGTAAATAATTTTGTGAAAATATAAAATAATAGGCCAATAATCTTGTTTATGGGAGATTTAAGTACAAGATGTGCAGATACCGAATACAGAAGAAACAACCAAACAGAAACGGACCTAAAAGACATAATAGATTGACGGATAGTCAGATGACTGGGACCGGACTTCCCAACCTGTAGATGTTATCCGCAGCGAACATACAGCAATGCTAGTCACCATTCATCAGCAAACAATTCAGATCCCCACTAAAATATGGAAAGAACACCACATAGCCGATTAGGCAAAATACAAACATGAATTAGACAATTATGTGCCAAACGAGCTAAAGGAAGCAACACTTGGAAGGGATCAACGACAAACTTAATAGAATGAGGACACATTCAAACAGCAGAGAGCAATGCAATCCTCAGAACCGCTTAAAAATAGTTAAATAGTTCATATGGACCACGCAGATAAAGCAAAGATTACAGAAATAAGATTATTAAATGAGGATATACTAAGAAAGAGACCAACAATGGAAAGATATTTAAACCTGAGAACGAAAAAGAGAGAGCTACTACGAGACATAACTGACAAACAGAAGGAATATTCGGACACAGATGTTCAAAATATCGACAACGAGCTAACGCCCCAAGAACTCTTGAGGAAATATAACGAGCGGGAAATAGTAAAGGCAAAAAAAACAAACTAAAGATTAAAGGCAGACAGAATTCGAGATTGAAAGACTATTCAGGAAACACTGGAAAAGAGTGTTTTGCATAAGCGAAGAGGAGAATAAGAATTATGATATTTTCTTTAAAAACAAGATAATCGATTCAGTAAACGAACAATAGAACTAATGTACCCACATCATTACATAAAAGAGGGAAGATATGCTAACGTGGGTATTAACGCCAAAATTATCACTGAAGAGCAAAGAAATACCATCTCAAATATTAAACAAAGAGAGTCAGGAAGATCTGGCCTCTCCAGAAAGAACTAAATAGAGGCCCAAAATAACATACTAGAGTGGTTAAAGAGTGTGTTTATTGCTTGCCTAAAAAAGGGGATATTTCCCAAACGAATTAAAAATTACGATGATATTCATTCTGAAACTTGGAAAACCTCTTTTTGAGATCGAAAAAAACAGGCCTATATCCCTTCGCGACATCATCGGGAAGGTATTCGAAAAAATTATAAGCCAGCGACTTAATGAATATCTAACAAAAAACAATATATGAAACAAACAACAGTTTGTCTTCAGGAAGAAAAGCACAGAAATGGCTCTCAGCGTTATTACAGAAAAAAATAAGCAAGGTTAAAGGAGAAAGAGGCAGCATAGATATAGTCTGCAGGGACATATCTAAGCCATTCGCTAAAGTATGGCAAATATGAATGCAACCCAAGAAATTACCAAGATGAGCGAAAAAAAATGATGCGGGCCTCGTGCTGGGAAAGTGTTTGAGTCCCACACTTATACTTCGTGTATACATCAGGCATTCACCAACCCAGAAACAAGGAATGTGTTAATATAGAGTTCGCCTACAATTTCACGCAGCTAATTCTCTGTTGTGTCTACAGAAATCATCAGATGCAGGCCAGGATGACGGTCACAGAAATAAAGAACCTGAAAGACTATGAAAGAGATAAATTCAAAATACTACCTATTTATCGAAAAAAAGTTATCGGATATTGTAGAGGGACTCACTAAAATAGTAATATTTCCATCCCCCCCCCCCAAGATATTACTTCGGGAGAGAAAGCGAGCCGTTACTCCCTTCCCTCGTCTTCACCCTTTTGGCACTTTCCGCCCGGTCACTGAGAAATTCACATCGAGGCATGACGCTGCGATTGAAGGCTATCTCCCTGCCGTCTTAATCTTCCCTCCCTCCGAGTCAGGAGATTATTCGTCTATTTGTAGGTTTGCCTCGAGAAAACTTTTATAGCTCCAGCCACTGGTTGTTCCTTCAGACCCGTAGAGACACGCTCTGTTGCCCAGACGGATAATGAAGGTTCGAGAAGGTCTTTCTCCCTCTCCCTGTTTTGGAGAAGTCCGGGTATATATGCACTCCCTCAAGAATTACCCATAGCTTCACTTAGACGACGCTTCCCCGAACGGTGGTTCACTTGAACGACGCTCTCGCCTGAGAAGTGTTTAGTGACGGTCACAGGCCACGGAAGAGCCAGACATAACACTCGTTACTTCTGGTCAGGGAGAAAGGTCTCTTGAGGCAACGTCAGTCTTTCTCAACTGACTTCGGATCAAGGATTGGGGAAGCCGTCCTCCGAAGTTCTTCTGGTTACCTCTTGAGGACGAGAGGCCCAAAAGCTCGCTCAATCCGAGTTTGGAGAGGTCACCCTCCCCCTTCAAAGTTCTTCTGGTGAGCTCTTGAGGACAAGAGGCCCAATAGCTGTCTCAATCCGCGTTTGAAGAAGTCCCTTTGTCCCTCCGAAGTTCGTCTGATGACCTCTTGAGGACAAGAGGCCCGCATCTCAATAAATCAGAGTTTGAAGATCGTAGCATCACTCTCCTCGAGTTCCCCTCTACACCCATCAGTAATCAAGGTCACCGAGTCCCCCCCCCTCCCAAGTTCGTCCCGCTTTACTCTCGAGGTTCAAAGGAACTGGATCTCGCACCGCCCCAAATCTCTCATTATAATCATTTAATAACCCTGGTTATCAAATCAGTATTCTGAACCTATTTCTATCTTATTCGTATATACTTATATATCTATATATATATATATATATATATATATATATATATATATATATATATATATATATATATATATATATATATATATATATTGTACCTTTTATATAGTTTGTATTAAAATCTATTTTGTTCGTTGGGCTTGGAATATTCCTTGACGCAGCTGCATCTAACTATTCAAATCGCACTCTTAGAAAAATAACCTTTGTTGCCTTGCTTAGCCAACCTTAGAGCCTGTGTTGCGTATATTCCTATACACTTGGCCATACTTCGACAGATATTTAAGTCGATGGCGAGCGATACAGATATAACACAGAAGGCAAGATTTTAAGTATAACAATCAGAACAAATGGTTACAAAGAAGACGTAACCCAGAGAATAAACAGAGTAAAAAGTGGATTGAGATTACTTTATAAACTAAATAACCTAAATCTCAAAAAACAAAATATAACAAGAGATATCAAGCTATGTACAACCTACACTAGTGTCCCATATACTTGCAATGTACACAATAGCCAGATTAAACCTGATTAAATTGTAACGTATACAGACAGAACAAAGCAATGTTATTAATCACGAATAGTCGACGTGCAGAAAGACGGAAATAGATAAACCTACACAAAGAGGCAAAAGAGAGCCACTGAATAAAATAATTGAGAAAGGGGCAAAGAAAATTAATAAAAAAAACACAGGAAGAAATAAGAGAACTCAACAACCAAATAGCATGAATAGGAGTTTGGAGACCACACATGCTGTTTCTGAGTGCTTACAAACAAAGCGGAATAAAGGGAATAGGAAGAAGTTTACGTGTAAAACTCGATTATGAATACCTGAACGAGACAATAAAATACATCGAAAAGAGACAGAACTAACCGAAGAACATGACCCATATTCAATTCGAATAATTAACCTGAATGGACAAGCAAGAGGAATATAAAACCAACAAAAGATGTACTTATGAAAAGGAATATATATAGAACTAATAGAACACACAAATAGAGATACAAGAATGTGAAAGCAAAACACACTAAAAGTAACTTGAGAGAAAATAGCTAACCAGCAATTATAGAAAAAATAATGAACATTTAAACGCCTAAAACACAACACACAAAAACTAAAACAAACAAGCATACTTTACCTACTACATATTTCGAACTTACTCTAAAAATAGCCTTGGGAATAGAGATAAGCGCGACTTCCACTCATACATACAACTCTCTGCAGACCTCAAACTTCTTAACAATTATTTCTTTCACTTTACGGCTATCTATTCTTTGGGCCAAACATTAACACACGGGACATAGGATAGCATACAATACAATGAAATAGGGCAAAAAAAACACAAAAACTAACACCGTGGTTCGGATCCCACGTTGAACTGTAAGTGCATCGACCACCTAGGTCAACTGTTATAGTTTGACTTTATTCCCAATTTTCTATTCTTTCCTTTTCATCTTCCTCTCCCTTTCCCTCTCCCTCTCCATAGTATTGGCAGTCGCAAGACTAGAATTTTGCTTTTGTACTCTCTTTTGTCATTGTCTTATATTCTACTTATTCTAATTTAAATATAACACTTCATATTTTATTGACGTTTTCCGTTTTGTTACACGTTGATTTAGGGTTTATTTTGAAATAATAAATTATTTTAGGGTCTGATCTGATAGGGTCGAGTGAGGAAGATACATGTTTAGTATGAAAAAATATTAATAAAAATCCATTGGAATAAAAGCGAAAATATCGAGGGAGTCAATCCAAACTGATAACAATGAAGAAAGAGCAGACAGAGGACAAAAGTGAGGATGGGGGAAGGTAGCAAAATAACTACCTTAACAAACTTCATTCAACCCTGATGATTAGTGTGGCGGAGGTGTAATTCGTTCAAATCATTCAAAAACATATCGTGAAAAACAATAATAAAATCAGCATGACTTATCTCGAACTTTGGGCTACATCCCAGCCGAGTGAAACACCATATTACATCGAAGTTATGCCACATCGCCTGTGGTAATTCGCCGGTTAGAATCAGAGTTTGGATTGGTGCTAAACAGTTTCGAAACGAGTCCGTATTCGTAGTAAAATGGTTCGAAACAAGTATAGGTTGGTGGTGAAAAGCCTCGAAATGAGCCCAGATATGTGGTAAAATATATCGAAACGAGTGCTGATTTGTCGTAAAATGTCTCGGAACGAATGCTGACTTGTAGTAAAAGCTCTCGAACTGAGTGCTGATTTGTGGTAAAATATCGAGAAACGAATACTGACTTGTGGTAAAAGGTCTCGAACCGAATCTGGTTTGTTTGTAAAAGTGCATCGAAATGAGTCCGAGTCGGTGGTAAAATACCTCGAAACGATTAGAGATTGGTGGTCGGAGCCTTACAAAATTAATTATTCCCAACGAGACACATATTAGGGCCAAATATTTAGGCGCTCTCAGGGGGCAACCACCAATACAGAGTGTGCGTTGACTCTGAGGCATGAGCCCAGACAATTCCGCTCATACTAACATACAGCTAAGCACAATGCTGCTCTCTCTTCCATACCATTCCTTCGTAACAACTCTTCCGTCTTAGAGTCTGCCAAAGAGGCTTTATGTTCCCCATTCCAGCGGGACCGGAATGGTGTTCTTCTCGCTGGCAGGTAGAAAAACGCAGTACTGCCGCTATTTGTGTACCTCTAACTTCCCCGCCCCCCATGCGGACCGGCTTCTTGTGTTTATGGACTTGCCAGCGAATGTCATTCTTATCTATATGTTAATTATATTATCCAGTCAGGCCACGATTGCTCTTCATCTTACTTTTCTACCCTTACTACATCGTGCTAGCTTATCTATTACATCTTATCCTACATACTACACCCCATAATCCTGTTCACTACCTAAGGGTCGCGATAATGCCTAAGGCGTGGCACTACAGTATTATCCTTTTTATTTAAATAAATAAAGCAAAAACCAACCAACCCCCCATCCTGACGGATTTGTAAATAAAAATAGATAGAAAAGAAAGTGGTGTGGTTAGGAGACATGAAAATATGCAGATGCTACAAAGACCTAGGCGCGGCTCTTCTGAAAATAGCCCAGTCAAGTACGGAAGGCAGGTAGCCAGATCGACAAGCTGTGGTCATTGTATTATCTTTATTTGGTTTCTATTTCCTTGACATCTCAAATTTCCGGGATGTCGACGATTCGACACCCCCACCCCAAGCACCCCCAAATTTTTCCTCTCATTACCCCATAGTGAAAAGAGAAATGACTTCATAAGTGTCCCCCAGAATCACACTGAGCAGCTTCTGCAACGTCTGCAAGAAGTCAGAGGAGTTCCACCAGGAGATCGCCTCGTCTAATGAAACCATTTTGGTGACTAGAGTTTGTAGGCAGCAAACACAGCGAGCGAATGTACTCTAGCAGAAAGCTGAGAAATATTACCGGCGATTTATGTCCCGTTCATTGAACAGGTGTTAAATGAGCTGCAGAGCCAGTTCGGAGACGACACTATGTCCCACACAATGACACGATTTGGTCGTTGTATTCACCAAATTCCTGCCGATTATTGCCATCTTTCGCGAAGATGAAAGACACTCGGACGCGACGGCGGGACTCCTACGGGTCGCAATCTAACAGCCGCGCTTTCGGATTGGCCTAGTCCTCGGTGAGTCTGGTCCTAGCTTAAACCGGAGAGACGAGGCGAGTCCTGAAGTCTCTTATGGTCGATCTCTTCTTAGCATAAGCTGCGATCGGTGAAAGGGAGACGTACCCGAACAAGACTAGGAAAGGTACACTGAGCAGCTTCCACGTCGTCTCCAAGAAGGCAGAGGAATTCCACCAAGAGATCGCCTCGTCACATGACACCATTTTGATGACTTGAGTTTGTAGGCGGCAAACGCAGCCAACGAATGTACTCTACCAGACAGTTGAGAAATATTACCGGCGGTTTATTTCCCGTTCTTTTAATAGGTGTTGAATGAGCTGCAGAGCCGGTTCGGAGATGACACTATTCCGGTCGTCTTCAACATGCAATATCTGTTCAACGGCGTCCACGGAGATGTTATGAATTTACTAGAGGAGGAAAAGGTCTACGAGGCTAATATCGAAGCCTCGAGCCTCATTAATGCGGAAGCATAGCGCCGGTTTTTGTCAACAATCAAGTTTTACTCCGTTAAAGATGCTCGCGCTCACACTCAGATCTGAATGTATTCGAACCTAGCCAAGCTCCAAGTATTGATCATTCTCTCAGGCTCGAACGCAGAGGCCGAGTGTACATTTTCGAGGCTGATAAAACTGAAAATATAATTATGCAAAAGCTTGGGTCTATCACGCCTTAATGCCAGACAGCCACCATTAGTCAAGATATCAGATCCACATCAATTGATCTGCGCTTCGAAACCCCGTAAGGGGCGCGTCGATTTGACTTCCTGGCCACCATGCTGACGGAAATCAGCGCCCCGTATATTCCAGCTTGGCCTCTTCTTTTTTCAGACAACATGCCTTTCTACGATAGGGCCAACCCCTTTAGCGGGAGGAGGGAGGATAGAGCCCATCGCCCCCTACCTCTAAAGAACTGCGTGCTAGTATATTGAGCTTAGAGGGGGGTCATCGTACGTGCCACCCTCCTTCTCAGACCAAAGATAACACAAGCAATGGGACCTGTGATGTACTGGTGTCCTGGGGTGGGGGGGTCATATGGAGCCCCCCCCGTAGACGGACATGGTTCTTGAAACAACCCATCCCCAGACAGTAGGACCTTTCATTGTGGCGGATCTATACTTGGTGCCAAGCACTGAACCCGACTCCGCCTCTGTGCGAGGTCCTCCTCAGACGGGTCGGATCTCCAAGACTTTACAAGGAGAGGAGGGATTTCATCAACCAGCTGGTGCCCCTGTGGCAGCCTAAATTCCTCGATCTCGGAGGGGGATATTGCTGAGACCGGTTCATCTAGCCTGTGGGTTCATGCTGGTGGAGGAGAGAAGCGGCTTCATTCCCCGCCTTCCTCTCCTAAAAAGAAAAAAAATAGAAAAAGGACAAAAAAGACGCAAACCTGTCCATCTGCTGGGGCCGCGGGGACGGATGGGTCTGCTTCCGTTTCGGTAGCAACCAGGCCAAGATCGACACGGCCAACCCCGTTGCTCCTCCCCGATGGGGAGTCCCAGACGAAGAACAAAAATGCGCAGAGCGGAGCCTCGATTACGTCCGGGCCCCTTATTCAAGGGCTATCGGGCATTTTCGAGCCCTCTAGCTTCAAATGCTTTCTCCTCATACGCTCCACTGATAGCAGCACGTTGGCTAAGGGTAACATGGTCGATCAAAGGAGAGCCTTAGCTAGCGTTATTGGTAGAGAGCTGGAGGTGACTCCGTTTCTCGGACGGTAGCCTTCTGGCGAATGCGTTGAATCCCTCGGGCACTAGATGGCACGACAGTGAGTGTGACGCCGCACTCTACCATGAAGTTCGTAAAAGGAGTAGTTTATGCGAGGGAACTCGTGGACTACTCCATAGATGACATCACCTTAGAACTGGACGACCATGGGGCGGTCCAGGTCGAATGTGTGATGAAAAACAGGGAGGGGCCTCGAGACCCACCCCTACACTCTTCGTCACGTTTGACTGTAATAAGCTTCCTGAGTCGGTGTTAGGGCCGGTTAGTATCGTTACCGCGTGAAGGCATTCATACCAGTGCCGTGGAGGTGCTATTACTGTCACCGCTTCAGCCATACTAATCGCTCTTGCAGGCGCGAAAAGTCGGGGTTACCCGAAGTCTGTGTAAATTGCACCAAGGCCGCACGCGATAAGTCCGAGGAGTGTGTCAACAAGTATATCAATTGCGGAGAGCCGCACCCCGCTTTTTAAAAGCAATGTGGTGCGTATCTCTTTGAGAAGGAAATCCTGGCCTTTCAAGCCCAGGATCATCTCTCACTTCGCGAGGCTAATAAATTGGACCTGGCACGCCCGTGTCTGCCAGGGACGTCTTATGTTTCATTGCTAAGAAAGACACCCTCTGCTCCTGACCCCTACAGGCCTACGATCACGTTTCTGTGCCTATTCGGAATCTTTCTGCGGGTTCTACCCACTCCGGGCGCTACCCCGGTAAAGCTGGCGGCACAAAGGGTTCACACCTAGTTCATGCTAAAACCAGGGCTCCCCTCCCCTCCCCCAGCGTGACCATCCGAGTCGTTAGACTCACAGGAGGCAACATCCCTGAAGTAGGGCGTGAGGCCATCTTCCAGGAATTTAAAAGCTGACCCACGAAAGGAAAAGAGCAATAAAAGAGAGATCCTCACCTCCGAAGCTCCCCCCCCCCCCCCTCGCTCGCCTCGCCTAAGTCTCGAGGCGTAGGGATGAAACAACTCGCATGGCGAGCCAAACCTCCCCCAGTAAGTCCTTGAAGGCGAAAGCGCCTTCAGCGCATTGTCCGGCTAACAGCAAACAGATTTTGCCTCCGGGGAAGCGTACGGCCATTCCCGTGAATATCTTCTCTTCGAAAAGAGCTCTCGCGTCTCCTCCGAGCTAGGCCTGGAGGGCATATTCGTTCAATGGAATTCCCGCCGAATCTGAGCCAACTGGGAGGAGTTGCAGAGGCTCGTCTCGTCCCGTTCCCCGTTAGCAATCTTTTGCATGAGACCATGCTGGGCGCGTGCCTCCTGCCCACTCTCCCGGGGTATGCAGCTGCACTTGTATAGGAGGTATAATATTATTTTCGCGTACATTCCACCAACAGCCGACTTCGACTCGGGGTACTTCCGCCGCACCGTGGCACGGTTCAGGAGGGCCTTTCTCTTTCTCGGAGTTCTGAACGGTAGACTTTTTCTCTGAAGAGAATACTCGATTAATTCCCGGGGTCAAGTCCTTGCCGACCTGATCAACGAGCTGAAGATAGGTGTCCTAAATGTGCATGGGTTTACGTATCTGCCCGAGAACTGTTTCATTTTCCTGCCTCGATCTATTTTTGTGCTCTCCGGGTGCACAGCTTGATTTGGGGTTGGGGATGGTCGATGACCTCCAGAGTAGTGATCACTTTCCCATTCAAATATCATTTTCTGGGCCGATGCCACCAGCCCACCCCAGTGGTGCTTAGCGGGTGCACGGTGATCTGCATTTCAGGAAATAACTGATTTCTCTGTCTCAGCCGAGGAGTTTAGGTCGGTTGATGAGGCCGTTGAGTCCTTCTCCGGCAACCTCATCGCCGTGTGCCTTACTACTATTCCTAGAACGTCTGGCCGTTTTGCATGCCGAACACTCCCGTGGTGGTCAGCCGTGTGTGAGACGGCCCTCAAACAGAGCGTTTTGACTAAATCCGCTATAAGCGCCGCACGAACGATTCCACCGTTGGTCAATTTTGCCGGGCTATGGCTAGTTTCCAGTATATTTGGAAGCACACCCGCCAAACTTCTTGGCGGGCACACGTATCTTCATTTAACGGGAAGACCCCTTTAGTAGTGTGGAATCGAGATAAAAAGATTAGGGGCAAGTTCTCGCATGACTACCCTCCAGGAGAATTGGACCGCAATCTCGGACCCCGCGTCCGTCATGGAATCATTCTCGACTGCTTTCTCCGCATTTTCTAGCCGGGATGCTGCTCCGCCAGTATTCAATGCACGTGGTGATGTCGCGGAAGGCTTCCGACTGGACTTTACCTCCAGAAGTGGAGAACCATTCAACGACAAGTTTACTCTGAGGTAGTTGCGCTCCGCTCTCGCGCCGTGCGCAGACACCACCCTTGGTCCGACCATAACCCGTGCGCCATGTTTAGACACCTGGGTAAGCGTGGCAGGGCGTTTCTGTTATATTTGTTTAACAGGATCTAAGTAGAGGGTATCCTCCCAGACTACTGGTGAATCGCTACTGTGCTCGCTTTTGACAAACCGGCGAGAGATCACTCTACCCCGGCCAGTTTCCGCCCAATCTCTCTAACCTTCTGCATGTGCAAGTTAATGGAGAAATTGGTAAATGTTAGATTAAACTTTTTCTGGACAGCAAAGGCGATCTGTCTTCTGAACATGGCTGCGTCCGCATGTTACATTTCACGTCGGAAGCTCTGCTTCGACTAGAAGATGCAGTTTGTGAGGCCTTCTTTCGTAGATATGCAGTACGCCACGGTGTTTTTCGATCTGGTGAAGGCCTATGATACCTAATGGCGATACGGTATCATGGAGACTCTTTACACGATGGGGCGAGGGGACGCCTCCACATCTTTATATCTTAGTTTTATGAGATCGTCGATTCCACGTAAGGGTGGGGGGAGCTCTCTCAGGGCCAATGGAGCAGAAAGAGGGTGTCCCGCAGGGAAGTGTCCTAAGTGTCATACTCATTGCCCTGAGCATCAACTGCATCACCTCGGGGCTGCCGGGAGATGTTCTCGCTAAGCTCTACGTGGACGCCCTTTCGATCTCGGCCCAACTCTGGAGTGTCGATTCCAACAGGCATTGAATCGCTTCTCTTGTTACGCCGAAGTGCACAGGCTTTGTTTTTCCTTGGCCAAGACTAAGGTTGTGCACTACTGACGCCATCCACGGCTCCGCCCTGACCCAGACTTGTTTCTAAATGGAGTGCGCCTGGAAGTGGTGGACTCGCCTCGATTCCTTGGTCTTGTATTTGACCGACGCCTCACCTGGGAGGCTCATATTCGAAGCCTTAGGGTCTCTTGCACCCGCGCCCTGGATATTCTTCTTTGTGTGACGTTCAGCACCTGTGGCGCTGATAGAGCCAATGCCTTACTTTTTTATCGATCGTTCGAAGCTCAACTACGGATGCGAGTTTTATGCATCCGCAGCCGAGCATGTGCTGTGGAAGGTGGACTCAATCCACTACACCGGCCTTCGCCTGGCGACCGATGCCTTCCACACTTTCTCCATTGAGAGCCTACTTATCAATGCTGAGGAGATGCCACTCACTCTGCGCTGCGCTTAGTGCATTTCTCGCTTGTAAGCGCGAACCTAAAAACTCCCTCAGTCGCGAACAGCTCTCACTGCATTCGCCGCTGATCTCGACGGTGCCTAGGCCGCCGATAGACGCCCAGTAATACCTTAAGCCCTTCGGCATTAGAGCCAGTAAACTCCTTCGAGGTATAGCCCTTGGGCCGGTGGCGCCCCTGCTTTTGCCCAGGACACCACCCCGGAGGGTAGCACCTTTGACCATTTGTCACCACACATCTGCTTCCGAAGCTTTCACAGCGCTGGGCGTATTCTGTTTAGCCATTTTGGAGCACAATTCGTGTCACGCAAGAGGGGGTCAGTTTCCACGCCGTATCCCCTTTGTTTGAAGTCAGCGGGGCTATGGCCGGCACTGCGTCTGTATTCACGGCCGAGCTGGTTGTAATACATCGCTCGGTACGGGAGATTACGCTACGTGCCCGGTTCGAAGACCAGATTATGATTTATAGCGACTCACGAAGCGTCCTGGGTGCTCCCGGGGTATTGGAATCTCCGCGTCCACTGGTCTGCGATATCCGTGACGCCACGGTTTTGGCGAGCAGGGCGGATGTCGAGATTATCTTCTGCTGGATTTTGTTTTTTGTTGTTGTTGTTTTTTTTGCATACTGTTATTTCAATTTAGCCTAGTACTAGGCTATCATGAGTATGGCGACTTATGCCCATGTTGGCAGTCGCCAGATGGGCTCCTAAAATTAAAAAAATAAAACAAAAACTGCGCTACAGAATTTTCAAACCAGTAAAGGAGGCAAGGCCAAAGATAAGAAGAAGCCTCCATTTCTGTGACTGTTGCATCTTTTCGGGATAGACTTGGACATTTGGCCCCCGAGACATTCGTCCCCTTGCTGTTTCCCTGTAGACCCACCAACGCAGGATGCACCTTTACGCGAGACGCAATTCCTTACAAAACTTCAGCATTTCACCCAGTGAACCCCTGGGAAATGACTACCCCACCTCAGCATACAGGTGCACTTCTACGCCCTGATTCCATAACCGTTTGTCCCTGAATAGCAGCGGCCGACTGATTTGAGTTTCTTCCTGTTTCGGTTGCCCCGAACAGTGGAAGTATCAAGCGTGGGCGTGCGGATTGGAGATTTTCCCTGCGCCTGCCTTGCTTCAAAGGAGGCTACCATTGCCTCCCCTATCCACCTTCCCTCCCATGACTCAGTTGAGAAGCGATAGACTGATTGGAAATATCTTCTGTTTCTGTCGACCTCATTAAGTCAAAAACGTCTACAGAGTAACTTATTGGAGATTCCTCCTGTATTTTCCTTGGATGTGGGCGAGGAAGTTGCCAGTGCCTGTTCTGATGGGACAGGGGTGACATCGGACCAATTAACGTACCAGAGGAGCCGCCAGACCTTCGGGCCTCACTTCGCCTGAACAATGAAGAGCGTCCTTCTAAGTCCCAAGTGTTTGATGTAATCTTTGGACAACTGCATATTGGCATAAAGAAGCTCATTGAACTCGGGAACGAATGCGCAACCATATGCAATAATCAATTGGATTTAGAAAAAATTACCTCCAAGGAGGCATCAGAGCTGCAAGCTTAAATCGGACTGGAACGGAAACCACTCCCTTCAGTCACCGCAAGAAAGGCAGTGATGAACAGGCAGATAGGCTCCTCGGTAGAGGATAGAACCGAGAAAGAAATGAGGACTGAAATCGAGAGAAATTACGCGTGGGCCAAAGTCTCAGAAGTCATCAAGTTCCGCGACCTAACGCATATTTTTAAAGTGGTCTTCGAGGAAACAAAGATGGTCTAAAAGGCGCAAATGACTGGACTGATACTCTACGCAAATGAGCCGAGATAAGCACTTCCACCTGCTGACGTGCTTCTCCTGCTATAAAATAAAGGACCACACCACTCGCAACTGCCCCGAAAAATAGAAGACGCCCTGCTCGGAATGCGGATAAGAAGGGCACTCCAGGATCCGTTGTGTCTCATAGACTAAGGAGTGCCTAAATTGCTCAGGACGTCGCAGCATCATGAGCATGCAGTGCGCTGTGTGCAGAGAACACCTAAACCGCAAAAAAGACAGCCGACAGAGTCTCTTCGAGTATCACATACGCCTCTCCCGCCAGCCAACCAACCTCAACCCCAACCACAAATAGTTCTACAGTTATCCGATTCAACCCCCAACAAACTATTGGCATGCATTCTACATCCACACGTGCTAAATTACGTGGCCATTGGCTGATTTAATATGGAGCTCAACAGAATGTTAGAAGCAAACGCCATGGAACCTTAAAAGTTTCCTGCCAACCCTCCCTCCAACAAAGTTCCAACTCTACGGAGCATAACTCCAACCCTAACCACCACTACACTCAATTAAGCTGTGCAAGTAGATCCAGAGCACAAAGAAGCTACCCCAGCGGAGGAAGATATTGAAGCTGTGGCTTCTCCACGGAGCCGAACCACCAAAAGACTTTCTCTATTCCCATCAAACCTCAAAATTCTACTCACTAGATATCAGGCAGATCAACCTAGTCATCGCTGTAAACACAACTACGATGCAATCAAGAAACTTCACCATTGAGGACATCACCACGGGTATCCGTAGATGATACTTCAAGTGGCATTGTGACTCCTCAACTGAGGGAGACGTGGTTAAGACGGCCCTGCTGGTAAAAAAAGTGAAGCTGTACGACTCGACGCTCAAATTCTACGAGCCATATTTGTACAAAAAACTCGGCTCCAGCAAGCCATACAGCCCTCCTAAGTGCCATAAGTCCCGGACCAAAGCCAGAAAGTAATTCTTGCACACAATGTGCAAGAATAAGGGCAACCACAAATGCCAGCGTACAACATATAGAGAGTAATTAACATGGATCTCCTACTTCTTTTTGAAGCTGGAATAAGAGAGGAATACCCCATCAAAATCTACGGTTACGACGTCATTCAAAAGAACCTGACTGGCGAAAGATTTGAAGGAGCAGTGTAAAGGGTAGACCCTCGGATTCCCATGCTTTCCCTTTCTCATCATAGCTTACGGTGTTTATCCGAAGTTCGACCCACTTCGAGGCTACTATTTTGGCCGAAACTTCTTTAACTTATCAGTCTAATTTGCGTAGGAGAAGCGACTCACCCCCATCCCCTTTGTGCCCCACTTCCCTTTTTCCCCTTGGGACTGAAGGATATAAATGTGGCCGTGAGGCCTTTTAAGGTATTCTGTTGCGAGGATTCTGCATGGTTGCTCCGCTGAATCGTTTCCCGTCACTAACCTTTGACGTTCATTTTGGAGCCTCGTACTGGATTCCTTCGTGCAGCGAGGATTTACTGCCATTGATTCCTGCCAGTGTTGTCGCTGCCCCTCTGGAGGCTGTATTGAATTGTTTACTTCCAGTTAGGTTTGCAAGTTTTCTCATTTGGGAAGCCGTTCACACTAGGCACGTGAAAGCTGTCCCAAATTTACCTCACCATTTCCTCTTTGGAGAATTCTGTCGTATCGAATTCCTTCACCCGGATCGTTGGGCCTTCGAATCATCGTTCCCCCTGGTCTCGACGCCTTTCGCCCAATATCGCTTTCTGTGGGTTTCACCTCTCCGAAGACCGTCATCGCATTTACCCCTGTGGACTCGGGTCAAATTCCCTCATCGTCGCCTAGCCTCTTTCGCCTGGGTTCCCAACGTGGGTTATCGCTTCACTGCTCTGGTATCAGGTATCTTGGAGTATTTCTTTCTTCTTACGTCCCCTTTAAATTAATTAAGTGTTATTTTTGTAATTTGGGGCCTTCGAGTAAGGGACGTAAGACAGGGAGGTTATTCCGGAAACACGTGTCACTAGAGTAGCGAAGCCTATTTCATCTTCAACGGTGCGTGTCGTTTCAGCTTTGAACAACTTATTCATAGAATATCTTTTTTGTTAAAATGACTTGTGGTCGTTCGATGGTGTTAAGCATTTGTGACTATTCTTATTGTTTGATGACCTCCGTATAATTTGTTAACAGTTAATTTATTTCATTTTAATTTTGTTGTAAATAATACTGTAAATACTTTTTATGTGTGTATTTTTTTTTAACCCGTGGGGAAACCCAATAATTTAGCACCTTTCTGATTAATTCTGTTGAATTTCTGGTAGGCCTTTAGATCCCTGGTCTTCTATAAATTTTATGTGTGTATTGCCTTTGGGCCGTGTAAATCGCGTTCCGCGATAGCCTTTACACACGTGGCGACTTTGCTAGGATTAGGTTTTGCAATGATTAGAGTAAGCCAGTATTTGTTTTTTTTTCAGTTTATGTTATCAGGTTTGGTTGTGGTGTTTATTCGCTTGGGTGTTTAAGTCGCTTTGAGCGCGCATTCACTGTATGTGGCATGTAAGTGAATTCCTACTGTGCATAGGATTTTGTTAGCCCTTACGCTACTAAGGTTTGCCTTTGCCTCAATTTCCACGGCTCTTCTTAGCTGTTGTTTGTAATAATTTATTGATCTTTTGACACTTGCAGGGGTATCTTTTGAGGTTTGTTATACGCCTCGTATTCACGGTTGTTTGTTTTTCTGATTTTTGTTTAAAGAGGTTTGTTTATTGCCTCTTGTGGGTGATTTGTGTAGTCTCCATCGAGTGTTTAACCTTTTTTATTATTTTTGCCCTCTTTTATTTAGCATTATTTTGTGTTTAGTTAACTCTTGCGTGTCATTTCATTTTTGTGTTTGATATTCATAACGCTCGTGTTTTCTTCTTTGCAGAATTAACCTGCTCACTTATTTTGGGGTTTGTAACCTATTTTCATAACTCATTATCGAGTTAACTTTATTTTTTTCTCTGACTCGCGTTTTCTGTCATTATGTCCCGCATTAAAGAGCTTAAGGACCAGGCAGTATAGTTGGGCTTCACTGGTAATGAAAGTTCTCAGTATGTCCTCCAACAACAAGTGTTTAAACGTGAGGAACGTAGAAAGGACCGCCAAGCAAAAAGGGAAGAACGTAAAGTCCAGAGAGAGCAAGAAGACAGGAAGGCTAAAGAAGAGAAACGAAAGTTTCAGTTGGCCCAAATCCAAATAGAAGCAGAGGCACAAGAAGAGGATAGAAACCTTCAACTTTCTAAGACTAAGATCGAAGCAGAGAAAGAGATTGAATTAGCTCGAATCTCCGCCTCCCAGCAGTCAGCTTCTGTTCAGTTTACTGATCCGGTGAGTCAACATAAACTTTCCCTGTTACAGGATGGCGAGGACATCACTTCCTACCTCAACCACTTCGAGAGGGTTCCTGAATTGCTTGAAGTGAACCCCGAGAGCTACGCCGTGAGGTTACGAAGTTTACTCACCGATAAGGCTGTTGAATTATATACCTCTTTGCTAATGGATGTCACCAGGGACTACAAACTTTTGAAGAGAGCCCTTCTTACCGGCTTCAATAAAACTCAGGACGGCTACCATATCAAGTTTCGTAGCGCTAAGGTTTCCCCGGGGAAAACCTTTTAGTAATTTTGCTTTCACCTACCCCGATTATTTCAGGCATGGCTCGAAGACTCCGGCGTCAGTAACACTTTTGATGGGCTCAAGGAATTTATGATCTTGGACCAATTTCTTTCTTTCCTCCATTCTGACCTGTGAGCCTTCATCAAGGAACGACGACCCTCTACTCTATCGGAAGCAATCCAGCTGGCGGATAATTGGACTTCTGCTTACCCGTCTTTCTAAAACTTCTAGCTCTCATCCCAAGAAGTTCGTGCGTACGTCCAACCCGTCTTGGAAGGGAAAGACAACTTTGTCCACCGCTAAGAGCACCTTAAAGAATTCCTCCTCCACCCTGATGTGTCATGGCTGCGGTGAGGTTAGCCACATTCGTCCGCAGTGCCCAAGAAACCCCCGTAACTTCAAGGATGTCTCGTCTTCGTCGAAACTCTTTAAGGTGGTATTCTGTTTTGGCGCGAAAGTGTCCCTCATTTCCAGGCTTGTGGTACTATTAACGGGGCCTAGGTTTCGACCATTCTCAGGAACACTAGTTGCTCTTGCGTAGTCGTCTCTGAGTATGTGTTGCCAGACGCTGACGTCACCGCCTGCAAGAAAGTCTTCGTGGCCGACTACTTGGGACGACGAGTTGACTCATTCCCCCTCGTCTCCTGCTACCTTCATGGCCCTTATTTCGAAGGATGGATGGACGTCATTAGAGCACCAATTAAATTCGCTAATGTACTGGTTGGAAACATTCCGCGAGTTAGGGACCTTGATGCTTCTAAAGCTTTACCTTCCCTAGCTCCACCTCCGTCATCTGCAACCCTTACTCCACCAAAAACTTGTTCCATTAACACCGGAATTCCCTCAGCACCTAAACCCAACCATCGTTCATGCTGTCCAGACCAGGGCAGGGAAGATGAAACGAATTCACCCCTTAGCTCTGCCTGCATTCCAGCCCCTTTCTGTGACGCCTGACAAGTTCTGTCACCTGCAAACTTCCTGTGAAGCCCTTTCTGCTGTTCGAGCTAAAGCCGCCTTAGGGGAGATCAAGCGAGTTAGAAACGAGGCTAGTTACCAGTTTCTCAATGTTGACGGCCTCCTTTATCGGAAATACTTAATATCTGACCATGTCCATAAGGTAGGCAAGTTGACTTTGGTTGTTTCCCGTGAGTGTCGCCCGGTGATCCTTTCAGTTACTCATGAGAGCCGTTGGCTGGCCATTTTTCCCACAGGATAACCGAATTGAAGGCCACAGATCAATTCTATTGGCCTGAAATGGGGTCTGAACTTCGTGCTTTCTGCCGTTCCTGTGATAAGTGCCAACGCTTCTCGACGAAAGGACATCGTGACTGAGCCTTTCGCCCGAATCGCCATTGATTTGGTAGGACCTTTTTCTCCCTCATCTTCTGTCAGTCACAGGTTCATCCTTGCCATAATAGATTGATTCTGTGTCCGTCGCCGAAGCCTTAATTATCATCTTTTCTCGAGTGGGAATCACTCGAAAAATTCTATCCGACCGTGAGACTCAATTTACATCCAACCTTATGAAAGAACTTCACAAGCTGCTGAGTGTCAAACCTATCTTCACCACACCTTTCCGCCCCAATGGAAACGGAAGGATCGAGAAACTTCATGCCCCTTTGAAGGCTATTCTCCGTAACTTGTGTTCGGAGAAGCCTCGAGAATGGCACAGATACTTCATTCCAATCTTATTTTTCCTCAAAGAACTTCCGAGTGACCGAACTGGGTTTTAGGCCTACGAGTTGTTATATGGCCGCTCATTCCGTGGCCCACTAACCGTTCTCCAAGATCTGTGGGAAGATAAAACCCTCCAGGACGACGACCAGACCAGCTTTCAGTACGTCATCGAGCTGCAGGAAAAGTTGGCCGAATGTTCTAAAATTGCTGCCTAACATGCCGAAGTCAGCAGCTCCCGGTACAAGACTTATTTCGACCTTAAGTCACAGGACCAGCAGTTCAAACCGGGCGATGAAATTCTGGTGCTCCTGCTCAGTGACACCAGTAAACTTCTCGTAGCCTGGAATGACCCGTCTAAGGTACTTGAGAGGCGGGGTAAAGTAGATTATCTCATCGAGATTCGTCGTGGACCACTTTTCTATCATGGTAACCTTTTAAAAAATATAATCGCAGGGCCCAGGTGCAGCGAGTGGAAGTTCTAGACGAAACTTCCACCCTAGAGGAACTTATGGCTCCTGGGAAGGAAGGACTAAACATCGTCGAGGAAGGAGACTCGGACAACTTCCTTCTACCTTTGACACCCGATGGTAGTATTGATTCTCCTTCGTCTGAACACCCCGAGTTTGGAACACTGCAACAGGATCAGCTATCCCAACTCCAGGAACTCACGGGTGAGTACCGGGTTGTTCTCTCTAATAAACCGGGTTCTACCTCCACCCTCTCCCATGACATTAATTTGACGACCACCGATCGTATACAGGCCCAGTACAAATTCACCTTAGGCCTGCCTTTTAGAAGAGACCCTCTTATAGCCAGGGATCATCCAGCGCTCCTCCTCCTCTCACTGTTTTCCTGTTGTCACGCTGAAAAAATCCGATAGTTTTTTTTATAGGTCGACAACAAGTCTCTCCTCTACCTGTCACCATTCATGGGCAAGAACGACAGACTACTTCGGTGGGCTCTAGCCCTACAGACCTATAAGTTTAGGGTTGTCCACATCGCTGGAAAGGAAAACGTAGGGGCTGACCTTTTAAGTAGGTCCCCTATGTAATTATTGTGTATATTTCCTCTTGTATATACTTTACCCTTCCTCTTTTTGATCTACTCATCAGTAGATTCTTGTTCCGGGGGTGGTGTAAAGGGTAGGCCATCGGATTCCCATGCTTAACTTTTTTTTATCATAGCTTACGGTGTTTATCCGAAGGTCGACCCGCTTCGAGGCTACCATTTTGGCCGAAACTTCTGTAACTTACCAGTCTTATTTGGGTAGGGGAAGCGACTCCCCCCCCCTCCTTTGTGCCCCACTTCCCTTTTCCTCTTCGGACTGAAGGATATAAATGTGGCCGTGAGGCCTTTTTAGGTATTTTGTTGCGAGGATTCTGCCTGATTGCTCCGCTGAATCGTTTTCCGTCACTAACCTTTGACGTTCATTTTGGAGCCTCGTACTGGATTCCTTCGTGCAGCGAGGATTTTCTGCCATTGATTCCTGCCAGCGTTTTGACTGCCCCTCTGTCGGTTGCATCGAATTGTGTTCTTCTAGTTACATTTGCAAGTGTTCTCCTTTGGGAAGCCGTTCACACTAGGCACGTGAAAGCTCTCCTTAGTCACCTCGCCATCTCCTTTTTGGAGAATTCTGTCATCTCAAATTCCTTCACCCGGATTGTTGGGCCTTCAAATAATCATTCTCCCTGGTCTCGACGCCTTTCGCCTGATATCGCCTTCTGTGAGTTTCTCCTCTCCGAAGACCGTCATCGCATTTACCCCTGTAGACTTGGGTCGAATTCTCTCATCGTCGCCTAGCTTCTTTCACCTGGGTTCCCGACGTGGGTTATCGCTTCACTGCTCTGGTATCGGATATTTTGGAGTATCTCTTTCTTCTTACGTCCTTTTTAAATTAATTAAGTGTTATTCTTGTAATTTGGGGCCTTCGGGTAAGGGAGGTAAGATAGGGAGGTTATTCCGGGAACACCTGTTACTAGAGTAGCGAAGCCTATTTCATCTTCAACGGCGCGTGTCGTTTCGGTTTTAAACAACTTATTCATAGAACCCAATTTTGTATGTGCGAATATCTTTTGGTTAAAACGACTTGTGGTCGTTCGATGGTGTTAAGCATTTGTGACTTTTCTTATTGTTTGATGAACACCGTGTAATTTGTTAAAGGTTAATTTATTTAATTTTAATTTTGTTTTCATTAATAATGTAAATACTTTTGTGTGTATTTATTTAACCCCTTGCGGATACCTCATAATTTAGCACCGTCCGATTTTTTTTCTGGTGAATTTCTAGTATTGCGCTTGGGCCGTGTAAACCGGATTCCGCGATAGCCTTTACAAGCAGCAATAGCGGTGCGACCTGGACTTTAGTTTGTGAAGGGAAAGAAATGGACGAGTCTTTCCTGTCCGTCACTCTCAAGAGATAAATGGGCAAAATGGAAGTAAACGCAGGGTACCAGCCTCCATAAAAGGGTACCTTCCGATCCACGATCTGTTCACCCTGTTCTGGAAGAGGCCCACCTCGTTATCCTCGTTGGCAACCTTAACGCTAGATCAAGAATCGCTGGCTACGCTCAAGCGGACGGTCGAGGTAGGAACCCTGACATATTCCTGCGTAGAGGCGCAGCGGAGAGGATTGGGCCTGACTTCCCGACGTTTATTCACCCAGGGTCAGCGACCCAGCGAGACATCAGGTTTACGGACCTCAACTTTCCCTTCCATCGTCATGTGCAGCCTGGTCCCCTTATACGTAGTGAACATATTCCTATAGTAATCATGGTGGCCACCGCTTCTATACCCAGACCACCGCCACTAAAGACAAAAATCAGCTGCAGACTGGAAAGCCTACATGTCATTCCTGGAGGTAATTCCTGAGATGGTTGTACCACACACGAACAAATCGACAAGTTGCTGTCCAGCATCCTTGATGGTTTTGCCACTGCGGACAACGTAATCCCGAACACAAAGCACAAGATTCTGAGCCACAATCGCCCAACACAGGAGAGGATCATCCTGCCGCAACGATTCCAGTTGATCTACAACAGCGTCCGGGTTGCTGTATACGCCAACCCAGTGGACTTTGCGCTAGTCCAACAACTCAAACAAGTGAACGATGCACTGCTGCACGAGATCAGGGAGAAATAGGACCGCATGATCCATACCCTAGACATTGAGTACAACCCCAATAAATTTTGGAACGCCATCAGAAGGTTTTGAGGAAGACTAACTTCCACGGCTGACTTCACAAAGGTTTCATCTGAACAAGTGCGCCAGGACTTCACAAGAAAAAGCTTAACTTTTTAGAGAAGTCTTCAGCAACCGTTTTTCGCATCCCATAAGGATACATGGCTGTGAGGGTATGAAACGTACATACTCGCATGCCGCCAGACAATCCTGGGAACCAAAGAAATTTGTCGTTTGAGTTTACCTTCGTCTCCTCTCCCCCCCTACCCTTCCCCCAACTGGCGACAGGAAGTCTGACGAAAGAAGACCTATCTCACAGAGAAGCCTAAATTCTATTTGCCTTCTTTATGATACCATGGAGATTGTCCAGCAGGCACTGCGATCAGCGAATTGTCGTGAATGGAATCTCTCTCTCTATTTCCCACAATCAGGCGGTATAAATAACATCGCCGTTCATCCCTCTACAGCAGTGTTCCAAACCTACTCGCGTAACGCGTAACCCTCACGTTAAACGAGAGTAGTTACCGTAACGTATCGACTGCCAACGCGCCACCGAGTCAACTTGGTCGCTGTCTTAAAGTGTTCCTGAGGTAAATCCCGCCCCGCAGAGTCTGTGACTAGAAGAATACGCTCTGTTGCTCAACGTAACTTGAGAAAAAAAGGAACATCCAAATAGTTACTGGAAGTTACTATTTGGGTAAGTGTCACATCCATTTAGGAGTGAACTAACCGGAACTGCAGTCAGCAGCCCCAAACCCGTCGTCTTATCCCCCCTCTCCCCGAGAACTTGTGTTAACGCCACCCGAACCACCCCGTCTGGACCTGAGTAGTCGTCTCTCCAATCCATCACAATTAATGGTAATCTGTAAACCCAGTGTCCCTCTATTCTTAAATTACCTATTTACTTAACAGTGATTGATACTCCCATTGAGTCATTATAAATCTAGACGCTTAACGTCAGTGTTTAATATTTAATCCTTAATTTTTCCCGTTTAACTATTGCTAATTAATATATTTGTGTAAAGTAAAGTTTATTTTTTGTACGTGTTTATTTGTGGCTCCTTCTTTTTGACGTACCCTTGGCAAGACTTTAATTAAGAATCCCTTCGGCTAATTTATTCAACCTGTATTATGCACTCTTAGAATTCAACAATCACAAACCTTCCCCCAGTAACAAGTGGGACTTTTATAGTGAGAATCCTGGCTACGGCACAACCCTCCTCTAACCAGCTTTCGCACGTTCAGTAGGAATTAAAGCCTACCTATATATATATATATATATATATATATATATATATATATATATATATATATATATGATCGTAAATTGAGTCATAGGGTCAATACCATTGACTTAAACAAAAGCGGTGTGTCCAGATCAAGGACTAGAATAATTATTGGACCAGACTATGAGCAATTATACGACAATGGCAATCACCCGGCTTCAAGCAAAAATCTCCTGGCATTTGCATAATAACAGCAAAACACCTAAAAGAGGCCCCAGTGAGGACAAAAATCAGACTGCTGAATCTTTTCAACGCAGCATTAGCGGCATAATACTTGCCTTAAAACATCCAAAATGATCATTATTCTTAAACAAGGGAAACCTAAAGATCAAGCAATGAACTACAGGCCAATCTCACTTCTCGAGATAATTGGGAAACTATTCGAAAATATCCTGAACAACAGCCTGGTCTCCCATCCGTCGTCACACTCACCGAGAACGACGAACAACATGGCTTCCGCAAGCAAAGGATCACGGAAACTGTAATCGCCTTAACATACAAACATGCGGCCAAGGAGCTAGCCTCCACTGTATGTTGGATGCGGTCTGTCGATGTGAAAAATGCCTTCGACAAGGTATGGATCGATGGACTCAAGTACAAGATCTTGAGGCTGGGGTTATTCTCCCATTTGGTGAAAATCCTCCACAGTTACCATACCAGTAAGAGAGCGGTGACAGCATTCGGGGACCACATCAGAGGCCCATTTGACCTGCTATCCGGAGTCCCCCATGGTGGGTTAGGTAGATTTTTTCTAGGTTTCCCCCAAATCAGTTAAGTGAATCTTCGTATCGCTAAATTCGGTCTATTTCTTTGAATTTTTAAGGTCATGACGTCACATCAGAGCCTATTTCTATATGGATTTCTCTAATTTCACACGACTAAAGGCATTTTAATTTGGCTTTCGATGCGGGCTTCGATATTCTCTTTTAAGGTAGTTGATATTTGTTTCTTCTATGTTTTGGCAATTAAAGTCTATCCCTCTCATGTTTCAATGTTTTGACGTCACATTTTAGCCTATTCATGTAGGAATTGATGTAATTTCACACGCTAAACCTATTTTATTTGTGTTTTCGATGCTGGCTTCGATATTTTTAGCTAGGTTAGCTTGATTTCTTCTTATTGCAAGAAATAAAAGGGGACTGGAAACGGGCAAGCTATAAAATTCTTCTATCTACCGATTCCTCCCAAAACTCATGTTTTTAGTCGCGTGCGAGTCTAGACGAGTGCAAGTCTAGTCGCAGGCGACTCTTCATCTCACTATGTCGGTCAATTGGTTGGTTGGTTCCCGTTTTGCTCTTGTTTTTGTAATGACATTATAACTATACCGTCGATTCTAACAGAATTTGAAACTCTTATGTTGTTTTACATTTTCTTTCGAATCTTCACCTACACAACCGACAAAACCGCCACCGCCTGCACAACCTACACCTGAAACAGAACAAACTACAACACCACCAACACCTACAACACGAACACTTCACACTGCCAACGCCTACACCACTTACACCACCACTAACTACACCGCCTCCAGCACCAAGACCTATAAAAAGTACACCAACATCGCCTACATGATCCTAAGTTACTGCAACCTGCACCACCTACACCATCTACACTACTAGCGCCTACACCACTACCACTTTCACCACTTACACCTTCACCACCTACATCACCACCACCTAAACCACTTACACCACTACCACCCAAGGTTATCTCGGGAATTAGTTTGTTTGTCAAAAACATCATAACTATTCGGCCAATATTAACGAAATTTGAAACCCTTGTGTTGTTTTATATTCTATTTCTAATGATATAATTGCCAAGGACCTCAAAGGGTTACACTGGGAATTATATAGTTTTGGCAATAATATCTAAAGTATTCGGCCAATTCTAACAAAATTTAAAAGCCTTATGTTGTTTTACATTCTCTTTCGAATAATAGATTTGCCAAATTCTTCCCAAGGTTAGCCAGGAAATTATTTTATTTTGTCAATAACATCATAACTATTCGGCCGATTTTAACGAAATTAAAAGCCTTATGTTCTTTACAAGCTATTTCGAATGATAGAATTGCCAAGGTGCCCCCAATGCTATCCGTGAAATATTGAAAGTTTCGAAGGTCGTAGGGTCACAAATCAGTATAAGTGAGAGCACGCAACTTTTGGCGAGCAGACCTTGCTTGGTCGCGTGCGAGTCTAGTAGCGAGCGACCCTACATCTCACTATGACCTTCAGTCCCCGTTTGCTTTTCTTATGTTTTTGTAATAAGATTGTAACTATTGGGCCGATTCTAAAGGAATTTTAACCACTTAGGTTAGCCTGGATTTTTTTTTTATTTCGGGGGCAATAACATCATAACTGTTCGGCCGATTCTAAGGAAATTTAAAACCCTTATGTTGTTTTAAATTATCTTTCGAATCATCTCCTACACAACCTACACCACCATCACCTACAGCTAAAACACCACAAACTACAACACTACCACCACCTACAACATCACCTACACCACCAACAATTACACCACCACCACCTACACAACCACGACCTACACCACCACTACCTATACCACTACCACCTATACAAGAACCACTTAGACCCAAACCAATTACACCATCATCACCTACACAACTTACATCACCTAAACCACTGACACCTCCACAACCTACACCACCACCACCTACACAACCACGACCTACACCACCACTACCTATACCACTACCACCTATACAAGAACCACTTACATCGAAACCAATTACACCATCATCACCTACACAACTTACATCACCTAAACCACTGCCACCACCACTACCTCCACCTCAACCGCCACGACCTACACCCCACTACCAGCACCACCTACACCCCACTACCACCTACACCCCCAACTAAACCAGCGCCACTTACACCAGCACCACCTACACCAGCACCACTTACACCGCCACCACTTACACCACTTATAAAACCACCAACCACCCAAAGTTATCTTGGGAATTATTTTCTTTTGTCAATAACATCCTAACTATTTGGCAGATATTAACGAAGTCCGAGACCCTTATGTAGTTCTCCATTCTCTTTCGAATCATATAATTACCAAAGTCCTCCCAAAGTTAGCAAGGGAATTATTTGGTAATAACATCATAACTATTAAGGCCGATTCTAACGAAATTCGAAACCCTTGTTTTTTTTATATTCTCTTTCAAATGATATAATTGACAATGTCATCAAAAGGTTAGCCCGGAATTATATTGTTTTGGCAATAATATCTAAAGTATTCAGCCAATTCTAACGATATTGAAACCCCTGTGTTGTTTTACATTCTCTTTCGAATAATAGATTTTCAAATCTCCTCCCAAGATTAGGCAGGGAATTATTTTGTTTTGCCAATAACATCATAACTATTCGGTCGATTCTAACGAAATTGAGGCTCTTATGTTGTTTTATATTATCTTTCGAATGATAAGATTGCCAAAGTCCTCCCAGTGTTATTCCGTGAATTATTAAAAGTTTTGAAGGTCGTAAGGTCACAAAGCAGTATAAATGAGAGCACGCTACTTTTGGTGAGCAGATCTTGTATAGTCGCGTGTGAGTCTAGTCGCTAGCGACTCGACATCTTACTTTGTCATTCGGTCCTCGTTTTGATTTTTTTATGTTTTTCTAATAACATTGTAACTATTCGGCCGATTCTTAAAGATATTTGAAAAACCTATGTTGTTTTACATTCTCTTTTGAATGCTATAATTGTTCAAGTCCTCCCAAGGTTACCCTGGGAATTATTTTCTTTTGCTAATAACATCGATAACTATTCGGCCGATTCTAACGAAATTTTAAACCCTCATATTGTTTTCACATTCTCTTTCGAATGATAAAATTTCCAAAGTCGTCCCAAGTTTAGCCCAGTAATAAATTTGGTTGGCAATAACATCAAAACTATTCGGCCGTTTCTAATGAAATTTGAACCCTTATGTTGTTTTGCATTCTCTCTTGAATCATCTCCTACACAACCTACAACACCTCAACCTACACCATCACCACTAAGGTCTGCACAACCTACACCTACAACACCACTACCAACTACAACACCACAAACTACCACACCACTAACAACTACAACATCACCACCTACAACAAAACCACATACACCACCAACGCCTACAACGCCAACACTTACACCACCACCACCACTTACACCACCAACACCACTTACACCAACACCAACTACACTGCCTACACCATCATCACCGACATGACCTATATAACCTAAACCACTGCCACCTGCACCACCTTCACCACCTACATTACCATCACTTACACCACCACCACCACCACATAAGTTTATCCCTGGAATTATTTTTTTTTGTCAATAACATCAAAACTATTTGGCAGATATAAACGAGATCTGAGCACTTTATGTAGTTTTACATTTTCTTTCGAATGATATACTTGCCAAAGTACTCCCAAAGTTAGCCAAGGATTAAACCTTTTTATCCCCCGGGCGTTCAAGAAGAAAGACCGTGACTGACGCTTCTGACTCTTTACAGACTCCGAAGCGTCCTGACCCCTGTTTTAAAACAAATCAGTAAGGAACGCCTACCTCTTTACTATTGCGTTCTGATTTATGGCTGGGGACTCGCCCTTAGAGACATCAAAGAGCGGGCGACCATGGCATCCGGGATCAAGCTCTCGGAGCGCGCGCTCAACACCCGGACCAGTTGGCCCAGCCGCCCTGCTCCATCTCCGTTTATCGTCCCCCGTCCGGCTCCCATGAGTCAGAGCCGCACACAGGGACATGTATGACGGCCTAAACCTCGCACAAATAATCCTCGAGGAACTAGGAAGTATACGTCCGGCCAGCAGGGTTCCTATCACGCCGACACAAGACAGTAATTTACAGCAGCAGCAACAACAGGCGACACAACCCGGAGTTACAGCAAGTACCCAGGATATACCCGACCGTGTCAGTGCATATAGTGATAGCATTAATAGCCTAACCTCTAAATTTTGTGAATAAAGTGTACAATGTAGTGAAATAGAACATTCCCAGATTACCTGCGATCTCGCCGCCTAGACCTCTGCTGTACCAATTTTCTGAGATAATTAACGTCAATATACCAGACTTTTAGGCTCTTTGAGGTAAATAGCGATTCCCCTATCCAGGTGAAACCAGATTTGCGCAATTATTTCGAAAACATGGTCAGGAAATTAAGAGGCTTACACATTCAAGCATACAGGTCTTCAAGTGCCCCACCTTCCATTACCATCCGACCGCTTCCTGGCCTGGCATTCCCAACGGTTATCGACCTACCTCCAACTGAAGAGGAACAACAATATGACACAGCCTCTGAAGCGTCCAGAGGCATCAGGGACTTTGCAGTAAGTGGCCCCACAGACATTGGCACTACAGGATAACGTCCAGGAAAACAACCGGGATGAGAACTACCAGGACCAAGAAAACCCGCAAAACAAAATAAGAAAACAGGCAGTGATAACACAAACGAGCCTGACTCAACGGTAATGGACCCCCTCCAGCCAAAAATAAAGAAATTCTTCGGACGACTAAAACAGAAGACAACTAGCAATTTGGAACATGTACCAGCCGCAAACAACGTAATAAAGTTTGCACAGTCACGAGGGATAAAAGTTTTCCTACCCAGACGGTACCACCACTATCAAACAAGTGAGGAGAAGATAAAGGAAGCTGTAAAAACCGTGGGGTCGAAGGAATAATAAAAAATAACAACAATATAACCCGGTCACATAAGGTTTTCAGGGGCCCCAAACCAGATGGGCCCATGCATCTGATCTACGTACGATATGTCGGCCTTGACTCCCGAGTATCAGCCCCCTACCTTCAGACTCCCAAACATCCAGAAGGTGTTACGCAACACTATGCCAGGAGAAGTGGCAATCAAACTCGACTTTTGCAGTGGTCTTTACCATATTCCTCTGCACCAAAAGGCCAGACACCAATTCGGAATTCGAATTGGAAAAGAAACCTGGCGCTTTAAACACCTCCCCATAGGTTTCTGCGGCACACCATATTTAATGCAACACTGTATCGAGGCCATAGCCAACTCCTGTGCTAGGTAACACGGTACAAAAGCCTTCACCTATCTGGACGACATACTCATAACAGGCAAACTCTATGAAGTCTTGAACACCTTGAGGGGATTTCTAGACTCCAGCCTTACAATTAACATCGAGAAGTCTCAAATCATACCCACAGAACAAATCGAGTACTTGAGTGTATTCATCGACCTCCGCCAGACAAGGGCCAGACATACTACAACAATGTCAGAAAAAGTCAAGAAAGGGCTCGGATATTGTAACAGTAAAAATCTAGACTATAAGTACTGGCAATGCCTGGGAGGCCTGTTAAACTTTGTACTCCTCCCACTGGACCTCCCATTTCTCTGGGTTCAACTCTGCAACACCAAGCTGCTCATCCAATACAGCACGGACGCCTTCTAACCTTGATCCCAATAATCGACACAAAATGGCGAGCTTGATTTAGTACCAGGTCATCACATCTCCAAATATTATGCAGCGCCTCTATGACTGGTATAGCTATTTCCCATGCCAATCAAGCCTAGGCATACCCAACCTCAATACTTCAGACTCCACTATATGCATTTATATATGAGCCAATTGCCCTTCTACTCTTCCTCCTTCTCTTTCAGAAGGCCCGACTATATTCAGATTGTATACCAGCCATCCAGAATAACAAGAGGGAAAAGATCCCGATCCAGATTCTACATCTTCTGGACGGTCCCACTCTGGCTGCTACCTCAACGCAATGGCGCTACTCTCCCCAAAATATTTGCTATGTCTGGTCCTTCAACAACCCAGCGGACCTGCCGTCCCGAACCACCTTTCAGGTGGAAACCTTCAACTGTAGCCCAGCCCTCATCACCTAGCCTCCGGCTATATAAGGCGGTGAGGGCATGGGCCGGCATCATTCGTTCATCGGCTCCCGTGGAGGAAACACGACACTGGACCCATTCTTTTTGGGAGAGGTGGGACGCCCCAACCTCCCATCCCTAATAATCTCATTACTTCTTATGTACTCACTTTTATGCACTTTCGCCCCCTTTGTACCTCTTCCACACGAACCGCTATATACATTTTTCTAAGTTTGTGTAATTCCATATTTACGGTTCAAATGCAATTTCTTTAATTTTCTTTCTAAATTTAATAAATGAGGTTTTTCCCTCAAAAGTAAGGAACCCCCCAAAAAGAAGGTCTAATTAAATTTGAAACCCTTATGTTTGGGCACTAATTCAACTATTCGGCCGATTCAAACGAAATTGAAACCCTTATGTTGTTTTACAATCTATTTCGAATCATCTCCTACACAACCTACACCACCACCGCGTGCACAACCTGCACCTAAAACACCACAACAGCACCAGCAACTACAACACCACCAACGCCTACACCACCAGCACTTATACAAACACCACCTACACAACTACTTCCTACACCACCAACACCTACACTAGAAATACATACACCACTACTAACTACACCGCCTACACCCGTGGAAAGTGAGGTAGCACCTTCAGTGCCCATCGTCGAACTTAGTGATCCTGTCATTTCCTTAGGCCCCACCAACCCCGAAGTCACCTGCTTTTTCGAGGAAGCAGCAACAGAACTCAGCGCCATCACCATCGACGACCCGCTTCCCCACCCTCCCCTGCCCCTCTGTTTCACCGTCTGCATTCCTCAACCGGGACTTGCCGTCCCCACCGTCCTCCAGATCTCCGACCATGCCCCGACCTTCCGAGCTTATTCCTCCACTCATCCTTCGGAAATGGGGGATGTTTTGAACGACCCCAATAGTGGACCCCCGGACGTTGTACGAGGCAATAACAACAACAATGAAAACGGAAATAATGAAAACATCAACAACGAAGAAAGAAACAATGATTGCAAAGATGATAGGGGCAATCAATGGAAAAGCCCTGGATTGGATCCCCTTGAACCCAAAACCCCTCGGGTTGACTACACCCCCCTCCCCCCTAGATGTTGAACTCCCTGGTTCCTTCGATTCTATTCCCCGCAATCTCTCACCTCAAGAAGGCCAACAAATCCAGCGGTATTAAAATCTTCCTCGACAAATCCTACCGCCATTGGGCCCCCTCAGACGACCGCACCCTCCTCTGGCTTGAAACCCTGGTCGAAAAAGGTGTCATCGAAGAAAGCAGTATCAGGTGTGCCCACCGTGTCTTCAGAGTCACCAAACCCAATGGCACGGCCCGTTTAATCTACGACATGTCGTCCGCTAGTGAAGCATACACTTCGCCAAGGTTTAGCCTTCCCAGTATTTCCCGCATTATGGGAACCCACACAGAAGGACTCTGGGATATGAAGCTGGACCTCAAAGATGGTTTTTACAATCTTCGCCTTCACCCAAAGGCTCGCCCTTGGTTTGGCATCAGATGCTAGGGTCGGTCCTTCCGCTTTCAGCGCCTCTCAATGGGTTTCAACGGAGCCCCCTTCTTGATGCAAAAATTAACAGCCACAGTTATGAACCAACTCGCCATCGCTTGCAACATCCAAGTATTTACCTACTTGGATGACATCCTTTGCCTGGGTTCCAAGCAGGCCCTCCGCCTGTTCATGCAAAGGATCCAACAGAGCTCGATAGAAGCAAATTGGCGTAAGTCAATTACTTTCCCCACCCGCCGAATTTCATACCTTGGTTTCAACATCGATTTGAAGAACAAACGTATCCAGCTCACCCCCAACATGCTATCCAAAACACGCTCGGCTCTTGTGACCATGTCCTCCCGTCCTCTCACCAATAAGGCCTGGATTAGATTCGCGGGCCTCCTCAATTTCGTACTCCCGGCCCTCCATCTCCCCTTCTGCTAGGTACAGCTCTGTTACTCCCAGCGGGATGACCCAAACCCTGCCCTCTTCTTTCATCTCAGCCGCCTCATCCACGACAAATGGACCCGCTTCCGGCCCCCTAAAGGAATCCACCCTGCCATCTTTGTGGACGCCTCACCCTGGGGCATCGGCTGGGGGTGCGACAACACTTCTATGGCACTAGACTGCCGCTCTTGGGACGCGGGCATTTTCGATCTGGAATCCCTGGCTGCAACCCTTGCCCTCATCATGGTCCCTCGCGCCCTTCTCTTCAGCGACAACATCGGCGCCATTTGGAACCTTAAGAGGGGCAAGCTCCCCGAGCTTATCCTCCATGACCTTTCTCCTTCCTCCCTTATTGCCTTCTCCAAAGCTTTTAGAATTTCCTCTAGAAACATCGCTTATGTTAGAAGCAGGCGCAATCCGGCGGACGTCCCGTCTCGGTACTTTTCAAGAAGTTTATAAAAGGTCGTGTGTGGACCCGTTCCTAGAATGGACTACTTAAGGCTCCACACTCCCCGAGACGGGACGGACGTTTAACAGCCTTCTGCCGGCCAGCACCTGCTCCCACCGTCCTACTTCCTTCTCCTCCTTGTGTTTGTTCTCTCTGTTAACGAGCTCTCCTGAGCTCACTTTTGTCAAAATCCTTTATGTTAATGTTTTCTCCTGAAAACCTTTTTGTAAAATTTTGAAAATTAAAAGGAAGGTCCTCCTCACCCTGCGGGGGGGGGGGAGGACTTACACCACCACCACCCAAGGTTATCCCAGGAATTATTTTGTTTGGTCAATAACATCATAACTATTCAGTCGATTCTAACGAAATTGAAAGCCTTATGTTGTTTTACCTTCTCCTCCGAATGATATAATTGCCAAGATCCTCCCAATATTATTCCATAAAATATTGAAAGTTTTGAAAGTCGTAAGGTCACAAATCAATATAAGTGAGAGCACGCGACTTTTGGTCATCAGACCTTGTTTAGTCGCGTGCGAGTCTAGTCGCAAGCGACCCTACATCTCACTATGACGTTTGTTCCCCGTTTTGCTTTTTTTATGTTTCTGTAATTACATTGTAACTGTTCGGCCGATTCTAACGAAATTTTAAACCCTTATGTTGTTTTTTCATTCTTTTAAGAATGATATTGCTAAAGTCCGCTCAAGGTTAGCTCAAGGATTATTTTTTTTTTGCAATAACATCATAACTATTCGGCCGATTCTAGCGAAATTTGAAACCCATATGTTGTTTTACATTCTCTTTTGAATGTTCACATTTTCAATGTCCTCGCAAAGTTAGTCCAAAACTAATTAACGTTTTGATGATCTTAAATACAAATAAGTGAGAGCACGCGAAGTTTTGGCCACCGAACCTTATTACACCATTACTTCGATCAACGCAAAGCCTAAACGCAAAGCCTTAATGGCTTTGCGTTGATCGAAGTTAATAACGAAAATGATGTTAGAATGAATAAACAGGTTAATTAATATATTTTCCCAAAAGAACAATAGATTGATTGATGTTCATGTGAAATACCCTGAGTAATGTTGTGTGTTAGATGGTTATTAACCCTTTCAGATCAGTTTATGTTTATATTTCTGGTTTTAGTCATACTTATATTCTGAATGTAACTTATATGATACATGTCTAAAATGCTGGTAAAACTCAAAAGTAATTATTTAATTCAGTATTATACCATGGCTGACGTCCAAAAACCTAAAATTCATAATTTTCTGATGTGTAGAAAATAAGTCGGATCTGAGTTAGTGCTCACTCCTGCGTGGGTTACTGCTATTTATTATCACTGCTGAGTAAGATAAACATTATTAATGATCGCTGCCCTTTTCTCAGATTATTCCGAGGGAGGAATTCGGGTTAGCCTCCCCAAATTTTCATCCCAGATCCGTCACTGCCATGTTGCGTTCTAAACAAAGTCTTTATGATTAAACTTGATATACCACACAAACAACATTCTAAATTATCCGCGATCCGCTTGTCGTCACAACTCGGTTAACGAATTAAAAGTGCAGTTACATGCACATCACTACATAGGAATTCAAATACTCGTTTTTAAGTTTCTTTGCTTTTTGTTTACCTTTGTTATTGGAAGCTGCTTGTCTTTTTGTTTCGATTTATTTTCCTTCTAATCTAATCTCACCCTCACTGAGTGAAGCCTCCATTGAATTAAACTAGTTTTCGTTTCAGTAAAAAGTTAACACTGTGTATTCTACGTATCGATTATAGTAAAAATAATTCAGGTTTAGAAGCAACAATAAATGGGCAACTTTCTAAACCTTTTTACCACACATTTAAATCATCACTTTTACTTACCCGGCAAGTCTCCAATGCCGTCTCCATTACTGTCACAAAAGGATCTTGGATAGATTTGATAGACAATACCAGTCTTCCAACTGGGTCTCTTTCCTTTCTTGAATAAAGCTCTTCCTCTTCTTTCTCCATCATCCGAGGGCCTTTTCTGACCCCTTAGCCCTTCTCTACATTTTGCAGCTAACATTCCCTATAATATCGTCACCTCTGGTCTCTAACTTAATTTTGCAACTTATAACTGCACTTTACACCAGAATTACTTATAATTAACTCTAAATGTCGATGAGTCAACCAATAGTTTTGTGTCCATGCGTAAAAATAAATTGCCGACAAACTGACATCTTACGTCCGCCACCATCTTCTCTGATGCCAGACAAATTTAAGTTAGGAAAAAAAGTATTTATCATCCTCTTAACCTATAAATATATTAACTACAGTTCACCCTGTAGTATGTGGAAGAGAGATAATTTGAAAGAAAATTATTATCCGGATAATTTATACCTCTAGGCGTATACCAATTTTTAAAGTGTTATCATTAAAATAAATTAAAGAAAACTTTTGTTATCAGAAAACTTTAATTTGAAGGTACACAAAAATAGAAATTTTAACGATATTTATCATCACTACTATAATTTAAGAAGGGGATTTTTCTGAGTATTTGAATAATAATATCATCTTAGTCTGGTTATGTTTTTTTATTAAAATTATTTCTAATAATTCTTTTATAATATCAAAAAAACAAAATGGTGAAGTTCAGAAATAAATATAAGTATCTAATTTTTGTGATTTTTTTAAAAACCAAAGAATTACAAATGGAGAAGTTCAGAAAAATTTATTTTTATATATCTTCTTCTATAACTATATTTTAGCAACGTGATATTTTAAAAGGGGGGAAATTTAGTTTAGAGTTCCTTTTTAAAATTATTATAATTGGCGAAGTTCCGAAAATTTATAAAAATTTAACCATGGTTGCTTTTTTTTATATTTTATATTTTTAATAGAGATATTTAGAACAAAGCACCCAGAAAATTCGACGGTGTGTATTTTCCGAAATTTTATTTTTTTTTGTATTGTGATAGAACGGTTTGAGGCCGCTGAATTTCAACCGCTATCACATGTTATTTAGAACCACGTTGCTAACCACGTGCATTTCGCCTTGAAGTCGGGCACGTAATCGCACCCACTTGAGTCAATATTTAACCAAGGAGGTTCATCCTCCCCCCCACCCCCGTTTCGCCCCATGCATCGGCCTCGCCAGATTGAGTTAGGCTTATGGGCAAATAAGGTATTGTTCTCAGGCGCGGCTGGGCATTCCCTCGAAGCCCCCACTCCATTGTCCCCTACGCCAAGGGGATGGCTCGACTATTTATATATAAACTTTACCAATAAGAGCAGATTCGAGATCCAGATTATCTTCGCGAGACATCCCACCGATCCGGTCTCACCTTGTGCACCAGGTCCCTCTACCTCGAGATCCACTATTTTGTCCAGAAGAGGACAATATCCCTTGAGTGCCAAGGTTCGAGCCTTAAAGACGCCAAGTCCACAAGGCCTCTCCTGTTGTTCAGAAAGAGAACAACGTTAGAACAGCCATTGTTCTTTGAGCCCGTTGACAAGAGACGGTTCTAACCCTCCCCCTTGTTGTTCAGAAAGAGAATAACATTAGAACAGCCATTGTTCTTTGAGCCCGTTGACAAGAAACGGTTCTCACCCCCCCCCCCCCTCCTGTTGTTCAGAAAGAGGACAACGTTAGAACAGCCATTGTTCTTTGAGCCCGTAGAAAAGAGAGGGTTCTCACCCCTCCCTGTTATTCAGAAGAGAACAACGTAGAACAGCCATTGTTCTTCAAGCCCGTTCTTCAAGAAACGGTTCTCATTCCCAAGACGGCAAGTCAGGATCATTTAATCTCCCCTCCCCCTCCTTCGGCTGCAACTCACCAGCGGACCGAAGATTCCTTCGCGTCGCCTTCCTCTGCACATCAACGTTTAATTACGTAGGCTGAACATTAACTTTGAGTATTTAACCTTTTTGTCAACCCTATCATGTGCTTTAAATGGTTTAGCGAACCATCCAGTCCCTTTAATTTTTATTTGTTTTACCTTTTTAAATCTCTCCCAAATCTTAATTCCTCGGATTAGCCAGATATTCCCACGACCCTTTCCATTCTCTGTTTATGTCAACATTTTCCGTTTTGTGTGTTGTTGATAGTTTTATTAATAAACCTCTATTTTATTAATGATAGCCATATTATTATCCTTGAGCTCAGTTCCACTTCTTAAGCATATTGAAGATAAATAGTATCGGTCAACCAGATAACCACTCTAAATATAATTGAATAGTTTCCTCAACGAATAGTTATAAGGAGTTACAATAAGTTACAAGCAAAGAAGGTACCTTAGGAGACTAGCAATCGAGCGGGCACATGGCTGCTCAATTGTTTTGCGTCACTAAACAGCCACTTTTCAAGACTTTGTCTAGTCTTGACTTGAACTGGTCAACAGATTCACTGTTGACAACTTCCACTGGAAGTGCATTCCACTTACCGCAAATACTGTACGTGAAAAAATTTCCACACATTTGCGGTTGTAACGCTTCAGTTCAAGTTTGAAGCTGTGATTGCGCGTTCTGTTCTCACTCAGTGTGAAAATATCCCGGTAGTCAACATTGTCGAACCCTCGAAGTATTTTGAAGACTTCGATGAGCTGACCACGCAGTCTACGGGTTTCCACCGAGAACAGATTTAATTCTCTTAGTCTATCCTCATAACTTTTATGTCGGATAGAGAGAATCAGTTTGGTTGCCCAAGCTTGTACGCGTTCCAAACTTGCGATGTCCTTTCGAAACGAAGGACTCCAAAATTGTACGGCATACTCCAGGTGCGGCCGAACCAGGGAGTTGTACAGACAAAGTACTATCTCCCTGTTACGGTATCCAAACTGGCGCTTTATGTAGCCTAACATCCTTTGGGCTTTCATCTCTGCCTAGATGCACTGTTTCCAGAACTTAAGGTCGCTAGTGATAGTAACACCCAAGTCCTTCTCAGTGTCACTCGATTCAAGAGCAGTGCCCTTAAGGATATAATGAGATTGGGGGTTTCTGTGGCCGATATGCATTATTTTGCATTTCCCCACGTTAAAAGGCATTTGCCACGTGCCCGACCACTATCCAATCTTCCCAAGAACTCCCTGCAGGCGGGCAGTCTTTCCATCCTTTGCAACGTTCATACCAAGCTTGGTATCGTCGGCAAATTTGGAAATCTTGTCAACCATGTCACCGTCCATGTCGTTGACGTAGATGATGAATAGTAGTGGTCCCAGGACAGAACCTTGAGGCACCCCGCTAGTAACGGGCACCCACTCAGAAGCCTGTCCATTCACCACCACCCCTTGCCGTCTGCCATTTAGCCAGTTTTCGATCCAGCCGGCTACTTTTCCGTCTATGCCCAGCGCTCGCACTTTCCGGAGAAGGCGGTGGTGTGGTACCTTATCAAAGGCTTTATGAAAGTCTAAGTAAACTACATCCACCGCCCTGTCCCGATCATGCTCACTGAAAACGAAGTGGAAGAATTCCACAAGGTTCATCAGGCATGACCGTTGCCTTCGGAAGCCATGCTGGGAACTCCTCAGTAGCAGGTTTGACTCTAAATGAGACTTTATTTTCTCCACCATGATGCTTTCCATGAGTTTACCGACTATCGAAGTCAGACTGATTGGTCGGTAGTTTGACGGATGGCTGGGGGCTCCTTTCTTGAAGATCGGAGTCACCTCGGCCTCACCCTAGTCTCTAGGAACGCATCCGGTTCGGATTGACATGTAAAAGATAGCGCACAGCTGTCGTGATACTTCATCGCACACTTCCTTTAACACCTTGGGCAGAAACCCGTCCGGTCCATGGGACTTATTCGTCTTTAGGTCAGCGATCTTTTTCTTTATTTCTCCTTCGGTGAAGTCCATTGCCTCCAGCTTTTCCCCCGATTAAGAATCCGTAGGCTGGGGGATAGGACCACACTCTTTAGTAAACACTGAGGAGAAGTAGTCAGTGAGAAGGTTAGCATTTTTTGCATCTGACTGAGTTAATGCACCCTCCTCGTCTACTAATGGCCCAATCCTACGATGGATTGGTTTACGGCTATTTAAATAGCCGAAGAACTCCTTGGGATTCTCCTTGCAGAGTCATGCCACTCGGAGTTCCTCAGTACGCTTAGCCACCCTTATGCTAGGCTTCACTCTCCTGGCTAGCCCCCGGTACTCGTCAAAGGCACCCAAGATCTTCGATCGCCGGTACGCATTTCTCTTGTCCCTAAGTAGTTGGCCGATTTCTCGATTAAACCACTTTGGTTGAACAAAAGACCGACGGAGGCATTTCAGAGGGATGCAACTTGATTGAAGACTCATGAATTTATTTTGGAAATTGTTCCACGAATCTTGAACCTCTTTGCATACCGCTAGCCTTACATCAGTCAGCCCAGCACAAAGGCTTGCAAAGTCTGCTCTTCTCAAGTCAAGTTTCCTTGATTGACTGGCAACAGACCTTACCTTCGGGATCTTGACGGTAAATCTAACTCGCTGGTGATCACTGCCACCGAGCTCTTCACCTACAGAGACATCCTTAACGATATCATCCTCAGAGGTGAAGACCAAGTTGAGGATATTGTCTCCTCTCGTCGGTTCTCTGACCCATTGAGTGAGGAACTCGTTGTTGGCGAACTCCAGGAGTAGCGCGCTCTCGCCACAGGCTGCTCTGGTTTCCCAGTCAACTTGTCTGTTGAAGTCGCCCATAACGATGCACACTCTGCCTTGAACAAGCTCACCCAGCAGCTGGTACAGTTCCCTGTCCTTCTCAACGGGTTGGGAAGGGGATCTGTAAAGCACCAGGGTCCTGTATCTGACAGGACCTATCTCTAGGTCAACGCCTAGGAGCTCGTGATCGGATATAATGTTGGAGTTCGTAGATTTGATTGTATCCTTGACATACAACATTACACCGCCACCCTCTCTGTCTGGCCTATCTTTGTGGAAGAGTTGGTAGCCAGGAACCGTGAATTCGCCTTCAAAGTCTTGGTTTGAGGTTTTTATCCACGATTCTGTTATGGCTACCATTTCGGGTTCTTCCGTCGTTACGAGGCCACGGAGCTCAGGAAACTAGTTTCTGATTGACCTCGCATTGAACAGAAGAACTTTCAGGGAGTCCCCGACTGTAGGAATCCCTACGCTCTCCCGTTTCCCTGCTTGTTTGTTGGCGAGGCACCCCTTTTTGCGACCTCTGAGAAGGTCGTTCCTGGAGTGACACGGGCGCACTGGCGTACGTCCGCCCTCACTCTGGGCCGGATACTCCTTTCGGTCCTCTATACGACATCCTGGATCATGTTCGACAGAAAGGCCTTTCCTTTAAAGGAAAGATGTACCCCATCCCTTTGGTAGAGATCATTTCTACCATAAAAGGTGCGGTACGGGTCCACAAAAAAAGACCCCCTCTGCCGTACACAAATCTGCCAGGCGCCGGTTTAAGGAGATATTTATCGAGTGAGCGGTCCGTGTTGGACCTCTCCTCGGGAGCATCCCGACCACAACACGCTTGCGGGTTTTCAGCTCACAGTCGTCAACGGCACCCATGACCGTGTGGAGGATTTTATCTGTAGGGCCTACCCTACCTCCTCTTAGGTAGAGGTCATTTCCACTGACCATCAGAGCAACGACTGAGCTCTGAGAAATCTGTGATTTCTCAGCCTCTACTCTGATGTGGTGGTTACCACATCCTGGCAGGCAGCTTACCTTCACACTAGTGCGAAGGCGGGCGGCTAGCAGTGACTGCAGGCCCCGTGCTTGAGAATCACCAATAAGCGTGACTCTTGCACATTTGTCAGCAGGCGACTTATTCTTTCCTCTCGGAAGCGACTTGCTGCTTTCCTCTTGTATCTCTACATTTTTCTTTTTTTTTCTTCTTTATCTTATTTTTCGTGTCTTCATGTGTTTTCTCTTCTTCCGTTTCTATTTTCTCTTCTTCTCTTTCCACTTTCCCTTGCATTAAGGTCCTTTTTCTTCTTTTTCCTTTTCTTCTTCTCATTGGCTCCGCATGGCAGAAGTAGGACTGCCAATGTAGCTTCACCTCCTTAGGCTGGAGTCACATCGGCGGAACCACCCAAGTCAGTGGGACTTTCGTCTAGAGCTTGAGCCGACTGGGCCTCTAGTTTAGAGGCTAGCTCTAGGATTTTATCCTCGACGCCGAATCTGAAGCGCGTGCTGCGTTTCTAGGGTCTGTATTTTACTTTCCAGCGCCCTAGATTTTTCTTCAGAGGTTGTGAAGAGATCCTTGAGTTCGTTGCAGTATGCCACTGCCTCTCGGACCTCTCCTTTAAGGATGCAGTTGGTGCATATACTTCCCGGGTGGCATTTCGAAAAACATCCTTCCGGGAAGTCCACGCACCACTTATCCTTCTGGCATATCGCACATGTATATTTGAGTGCAGCTGAACCTTTTTTCCCTGTCATTTTGAATACTTTCTCTCTTTCAAAACTTTGTGACCAATCAATAGAAAAAAGGGGCTTGGTGAGTTCTCCCCGCGTGAATCGCTCCCGCCTATCGATCGGAGAGATTTTGGATCTTTCAGAAGGCACCCTCCATGTGCTGCTGTTCGTCCGATTAAGTCGTCAAGCCTCGGCGTGCCGTGGCTCCCAACCAAGCAGCACAGACGGTCCCCCGAAGGGGCCATCGATTTGTCACCAAGTGAACAACAACGAAGCACGCCCCTTACTAAACTCCTACTAGTTTCCTTCACAACGGCCAGGATCTCGGAGTAGCGTTCAATGGATATCCCGCCACACCAAGGGACTCGACCCAAGGCTTTTTATTGGCCTGGAAACCAACATGGGAACAAAGGGCCGTCACCTCGGACCAATGCTACCATAAGCAACCGTCAACATGCACTGGGAACGGTCAATAATTACGCGCCAGGGAAGGGGTTAACGGGGCACTACCCTCATCCCATTCATCGTGCCCCAGCGCCTAAGACCCCTCAAGTCTTAGTCTCTCGCAACCAGTGAGCGTCGATTGGCGTTGTTTATAGACGTTCCAAAGCCTCTCTTCTGACGCATGAGGTAGCTACCAGGTCCTTATATGTAGATAGATGAAAAAAGGGTAAGAGTGACATGATAGGAATAGGGTTTTTTTTGTTGCTTTTTTATTTTTGTATAAGTAGAAGAAATAGGATTAATGTAAAAAAAAAGAAAAAGAAGAAGGATAGAGTAGGATAAAGAAAGATGCACTTAGTCTGGAACCTAATTTCCGACCAAATCGACAAGGGAAACCCTGCCAGGGGGACCAGAAGATAGGTAACCCCGCCGACATAGCTCGAAAAATCAAGGGTACGCACAAGCTCTCTTCCCGCGACAATGGGGCGTCACCTCTCTCTCTACTTTCTTATATGGTATATCGTCGAGAGTCCATTCTACGACATGTATATTTGAAGATTTTATCAAAGTCCTTTCTGAAAATTCAGAAAAAATAAAGTTCTTCTTAAGAATTTCGAAAAAAAAATATAATCGAATGTTTTGGAATTTTTAAAAACAAAAATAACTACAAATCGTGAAGTTTAGAAAAAATTTTAAAATTAAAGCATAGCTGTTCTGTTTTTATTTTTTTCGTATATAAAAGCAAATTTAGATAAGGAAAAAATAAGCTTTGTGGATTATTTTTACGTATATCAAAAGAATTCCGATAAAAGTTTGTTCTTGCCTTTAGGCATTAAAAATAAGCATGGACTTGAAATAAGGTTTGCTAACCAAAAAGTCGCATGCTCACCCTTATTCTGATTTATGACTATACGACCTTCAAAACTTTCAATTATTCAAAAATTAACCTTGTGAGGACCTTGGAAATTATATCATTCGAATGACAATGTAAAACAACATAAGGGGTAAAATTACGTTAGGATCGGCCGAATAGTTATGATGTTAGTGCCAAACAAAATAATCCATGGGCTAAAATTGGGAGGACTTTGGCAATTATATCATTCAAAAGAGAATGTAAAACGACATAAGGGTGTTCAATATCTTCAGAATCAGCCAAATAGTTACAATGATATTACAAAAACAAACAAAAGCAAAACGTGGACAAATCGAACGACCGCGACTAAAAACTGCTGTCTCAATACTATTTGGGCTCTGGGAATTTTAAAAATTCCCGTTCGGTCTTAAAAATGTAAGCCTCACGATTCAATGCCATATGAATAATTTATTTCGTGGATTGGAATTCGTTTTCGTCTATATCGACGACATTTTAATTTTTTCAAAGAATATAAATGAACATATTGAACGTATGGACCAAATCTTTAAGATATTAGCGGAAAACAATCTTCGCATTTCGATGGAAAAGCGCAAATTCATGAAGGAGGAGATTGATTTCTTAGGCCACCATGTCTTAGCTGCAGAAATATGCCCTCCAGCAAGGAAGGTCTCAAAAATCAGCGAAATACCCTTACCGACACACGATAAGGGATTTCGTCGATATTTGGGCATGTTAGGCTATTACAGACGGATGATGCCTAATTTTCCTGAAATTGCACAGCTTTTCTGACTGAACTCGCACGACTGCAACCCAAGGCTCAAGAGTTTGTCTGGAGTGATGCTACACGGGAGGCGTGTGATGCTACCAAGGAAGCCCTGGCAAACTCAGTCAAGTTACCTCTCCCATTACCGAATGACTAACCCTACCAATTAGTGACAGACAGTTCTCAATTCGCAATTGGCGTGCGCTTTATCAAGTGGTGAATGGGTCTCCCTAGCCAGTGGCATTCTTCTCCAGCAAGTTGAGCAAAACACAACAAGCATACTCCACTTATGACAGGGAACTCCTGGCTGCGTATCTTGCTGTGATCCACTTCAGACACATGATTGAAGGTCGACAAGTGACCACAAGCCATTAGTTTCTGCTTTCTCCTCGCCACTACGTTCAAAGATGGACAGACAACAACGTAACTTGTCAGTGATTTTAGAACATGTCAATGACATAGCGTACGTACGTGATGAAGACAATGTAGTTACTGTTTGCTATCTCTAAATGTCAATTCAGTCCATATAGAGTCATTTGATATTCGTTCTTTGGCAACAGCACAGGAGCAAGTGAAATCGTTTATATCAGGATTAAAATCATTCCCCTTTCACGGAAATACTCGAACTTTGATGTATTCCCGCAAAATGTCTATTTTCAAACGACTACATAATATATCCCATCCAGGGATTAAAGCGTTACTTTGATAAGTGAAAACGAGGTATTTATGGCTTAATACAGACAGAGACATACGTTCTTGGACGCGAGAATGCCTCTCATGTCAAGCAACTAAAGTTAATCGCTACACTAAGTCACTAACCTTGCCCATTAGTTTGTCCACTTTCAGATTTGAAACGGTGCATATTGAGATTGGTGGTCCGTTACCACTGTGCACACTGACTGATTAATCCTGCCTGTTTCAGAACCGTTACCTACTGTGATGCAGACATCAATTGCTGCAACGGTCGCTTTAACCTTCTTAGACGATTGGATCCCCAGGTTTGGCTTTCCTTTATATGTAATAACTGACAGAGGAGCACAATTTGAATCCAAACTTTTCAAGGAATTATCAGCCCTCGTTTGTTTTTATCGCCTGCGAATCACAGCAGGCGATAAAGAGCTCTATAATGCTAGTATACAGCCTCCTGGCTAGCATAGTAGTTAGCACGCTTGCCAGGCAATCGTTGGGTCAGCAGTTTGAATTCCCAGTCCGGATTTGTTTTAAAAGCTGCCACTATTTACTAGGGAGGTTACCTCCGTGAATGGACATCACGATAGGGATTGGTAGGTGGAGCTCGTAGCCATGAGAGGCAGTTCAGCTAAAAGAAGGATAACTCTGATTTCCAAACCATGGAGCCACTGGCATAATGTGTCTCTTCCAGAAGATCTTCTGTGAGTATCTGTGAGATGGTTAATGGTTCTACCCATTGTTTTGGGGGGCATTCGATCCCTGCCTAATGATTCGGGGTTTTCAAAGTTTACTTCATTCACAGGGACAACCCTTGTTTACCAAAAACCCTTAGTCTCATCCTTATCGTCAAAAGCTGATTCCAAATTCATCATTGAATTAGCAAAAATATTGTCGCAAATTGATTTTACACAAACTACTGAAGAACATCTGCCATGGGTACCGAAACCGTTCGTTCCCAAGGAATTACGTGATGCCACGCATGTGTGGGTCCAACCGAGTTGATTGCATTCATAAACCCTTAGAAACGCTTTATGCATCCCCATTCCGTGTTGTCGAACGTGACGACAAAGTGCATAAATTATAATTTCCTAATAGACATTAGAATACCGTGTCAATAGACAGGATAAAACCCTTAAATTGGCAAAAATATTTAATAACAGAGGAGAGAAGGAGATAATTGTTCGCAACTAACAAATAGTCGATCGATTGTAAATAGTCCAGTAATTTTAGATGCACCTGAACAGAATGAAGGAGATTTAACAGAGAGTAGTAACAGTAATTACAGTAACGTGGAATCCGTTCCATATACCCAAGATAATGGTATAAAAGCGAGCGTTTATACTGGTTTCGACGACGAGTAAGATTTGATAAAGATCCTTGGTACCAAAGGATATATAGAATAGCAAGAAATAGGAGCAAGGTTACACAGGATGAAAACCACATGAAGCAGATAAAGTACGCATCTGTTATTATATTGAGGGAAGAAGGAAAGATACAAGAGAGATCGAAGGAATATTTTGATGGTTTGCTGAACGAGAAGAACCCATGGGCTTACCATGATGAGGGAACGCCATATCCAGGACTGACAAGAAGTATAGAGAGAGAAGAAGTCGTGAGAGCTCTTAAGAGAATGAAAAACAACAAAGCAGCTGGAAGGCTCTGGAGGATGCAGGAGTGGAATTGTTGTGGAAGTTGATGTGCATGATAGAAGAGCAGGAAGGGACTTCCAACGAATGGAGGGTAGTCTGTTGATACCCATATTCAAAGGAAAGGGGGATGTACAGGAGTGCGAAAATTATCGTGGGATTAAACTGCTATCTCACACAATGAAAGTCTGGGAGAGGATTTTGGACGAAAGATTACGACTTGAGGTGGAGGTGTCCAAAAGTCAATTTGGCTTAATGCGTGAAAGAGGAACAACAAGCCCAGTGTTTATATTGAGGCAAATGGGGAAAAAGTACAGGGAGAAGCAGAAGAAACTACATGTGTTTTTTATAGATCTGGAGAAAGCGTATGAAAGAATACCAAAAACAAGAATTATGGAGATGTTTGAGAGAAAGAAAAGTGCCAGAGAAATATATAAGATTGGTGAAAGAAATGTACAGAAGTGTCAAAACACAGGTAAGGAGTGGAGTAGGCATGACATAGAGTTCTGGAGTGGAGGTGGGGCTACATCAGGGCTCTGCGTTCAGCCACCTTCTTTTTAACATTGTATTTGACGTGTTGACTGAGGACGTGCGAGTGTGGATACCCTGGGACATGATCTATGCAGACGATGTGGCCTTAGTCAGTGAGACTAAAGAAGAGGTAGAGCATGTGCTAGAGCAGTGCTAGTTTAGTACTGGAAACAGGTGGATGAAGATAAGTAGAACAAAGACAAAATATATGAAGTGTACAGAAGAAGAGCAGGACAGAGGTGAAAGCATTAGGTTAGACGGTATGGAAATAACGAGAGTAGATTCCTTCGAGTATTTGGGATCTACCATATCAGCAGATGAAAATGAAGATAAGGAAGTAACCAGAAGGATCCAAGCGCGATGGAGGAGTTGGAGGGATGTGTCAGGTGTTCTGTTAGACAGGAAAATGCCAGTGAAATTAAACGAAAAAGTATACAAAACTGTTGTAAGACCAACTATAATGTATGGAGCAGAGGCATTACCTGTAAAGAAGAGTAATGAGAAGAGGATAGAAGTAGAGAAATGAAGATGCGATGGATTCGTGGCGTGACGAAGGAGGATAGAATCACAAATACAAGAATCATAGGAACAACAAAGGTGGCGGAGATTTCGAAGAAGACACTGGAAGTAAGACTTAGATGGTATGGACACATAATGAGGAGAGATGGAGAGAATGACGAGAGGAAAGCTTTGGAGGTGAAACTACAGGGAAGGAGAAGGAGAAGAAGAGCCAAGATTAGATGGATAGACTGCATACAAGCTGACATGAAGGAGAAGGGACTGGAGACCAACATGGCAGGAGACAGAAACAGGTGGAAGCGGCTCATCAAAAACAGCGACACCGTATAAAGACGGGTTAACAAGCTGACGACGAAGAAGTACCGTTATTTCTAAATATTTATCTGTGTAAAGCAAATTAGTGTACTTTATAATTCTTAACCTTAAATTTTATTTGATCCATCTTCTGATCTCCGGTTAGTTAAAAGTCTTGTGTTGCATAGACACGGAAAAAGTGGATTGGGAGGATTTATTCGCAAGAAGGATATGCAGATCATACATGTGAACGCTCAATTAAATGTTTGTTCGTGGTGATGAATTGCAGCTCTTGCGTCCGAAGATTCCTAAGAACGTCATAGTACAATGGAATATATTTGTGTATATATGTATATAATTATAAGATATTTGTACTAAAGATGTATTTATTCATAATGTTTAAAAAGTTGTTTTTTTCTCGGAAGGAAGTCCGGTGGGGTTGAAACCACGTTATAGAATCGTATATGACGCAAATGTACCTCATAGATGAGCATTTTGGAGTTTTATAAAATTTTATAATCGGTTCACACGTTGAGCCTTAAATAAAGCGTGGCCCCGTCAATTAATATAGAAACCCTCTCGCGAAGAAAGCTTTTCCATATTAATATGCTCAAGCGGTACCACCGGTGTGCGAGCATCAACTAGATAGTTGCAATCGACGAAGAATCGCCCATGGAATCTGGCTACGACTTGGACCCCTTTTGCATAATCCAAGTTGCCTGCGTGGAGCAATACAAGGAATATCCGTTGCATGCCTTACCCGACTTTAATAATTCCCTCCCTTTCCCTGCGGAAATTAAGATATGCGACCAGCTATCATCTCTTCAAAAGGATCAACTGCAAGCGCTTTTGAAAGGTTTTGATGACGTAATCACTGAGATTCCCGGTTGTGCTACCCACTTTGAGCTCACTATCCAACTAACACCTCTGCGAGGCATTCAATAACGAAGTAAATAAACTTCTAAGGTTGCAAATCATCGAACCTTCAGAGTCGAGCTACTGTTCACCGGTTGTCATGGTAAAGAAGGTCGATGGTTCTTATCGAATGTGCATCGATTTTAGAAAGCTAAATTCGGTTACCGTATTCGATGCCAATTTTAACCATAGATCAGAACTTCCACCTTTTTGAGAAGGCCAAGTTCATATCTGAGTTGGATTTATGCAAGGCCTATTACACTGTGTAACACGATTTTTGTTACATAGCAGAAAATAGGTGATTCTAGATGATATTTAGGCGCTTATTACAAATTTGTCTTTAGAATTTGCATATCACGTCTAGTTTTTATGTAATTTGAATTTTCCTTTTCGAGTCCATTAACACTTTTGCTCAATATTGTACCAATATGCAATTTTTAATATATTTAATATATATAATATACATATATATATTAATAAATAATATATATATTTAATATATATTAACATTTTTAATATATATAAAGTAGACTATATTGAAGTTCACATATCATTGAATTCTAATTACTGGGTTTTTTTCAGATTTGTTCAGATTTTCAGATTAATACATACTTATTTGTGATAACTTTTCTGCTACTGATAACTGGTAAAGAAGATAACAAGTTTATCAAAAATTTGCTCTGATAAGAACCTTACGATAAGGATCTCACATTGTGTATCGTTTGCTTGCTCAAGTTAGTATTTGAAATCTTGTCATGGCTTCAAATTCTAGACGCGGATGTGTAAACAGCCCTAACATATTTTACGTTTGTGTGCAATTCACACCAGTGGCACAACGGAGAAAAATAGAAATAGCAGTAACGATGAAGCAAGGCAACAGATACTATTTTGAATGCAAAGTAGGGGACCAGAATAAAGATTGGGCCCCTCATATTTGCTACACGCAGTGTAACACACTGTTGAAAGCTTGGTTAAATGGAAATAGGAAGGCAATGTCATTTGCTGTTCCCATGATATGGTGTGAGCCCTTAAATCACTTTGGTGATTGTTATTTCTGTCTAACAAATGTGGCTGGATTTTCTAAGAAAAACAAATCTAAATTTGTTTATCCAAATTGCCCATCAGCGTTGAAACCGACACCACATGATGAATCTACTCCAGTACCGAAGTCACCTACTATAATAAATGAATATTTTAGTTTAGATGATGATTCTACATTGATTTTTTAGAGAAATTGAAGAAGATCAGACATATGTTCTAATTGATCAAGATAAAGAGCCAACTTTATTTTGCTAACAAAGTTTAAACGACTTGGTACGAGATTTAGATCTGAGTCTATGTCTATGGGATAGCAGAGATGATAAAAATCACTATAAAAAGCGAGAATGGCCAGCCAGAAAAGAAAACATTGTTTTCAAACATAATGTTTAGCATGATGCTCTATTAGATCCCCAAAACGTTCATCTTCCAACTCTTCACATTAATTTAGGGTTAATGAAAAATGTTGTAAAGGGTATGGATCAAAGAAGTGAAGGCTCTCAATATTTGAAAAACAAATTCAAATGATCATTAATTGATGTAAAAATAGAAGCTGGAGTTTTCACTGGACCACAAATTCGCAGAGTTGTTTCTGATGATTCCTTTACTTTGTGTCTCAATGAAAAGGAACACAAAGCATCGACATCCTTTATGGAAGTCAATGAAAACTTTCTCGGGAATTTTAAATCTCTAAATTAACGAGAAATAGTAAACAATATGCTGGAAGCTTATGAAAAGATGTGATGTAAAATGTCACTTAAAATGCATTTTCTGCATTCTCATCCCGATTTTTTTCTTGAAAATCTGGGAGCGGTTAGTGATGAACATTGAAAACGTTTTCATCAAAATATTTTGGTTAGGAGACGAGGTACCAAGCAAAATTTAATCCAAATATGATGGAGGATTATTGCTGGTCTTCACAAAAACAAACTTTGATGTCTCACAAAAGAAAAACGAGAAGGCTACAGCAAAGTTTCTTTAAACTTTAAGTGCATAACAAACTTAATAAATACAATAAAATCTTCATAACTTGGGAGGGAGGGGGGGGATGCGGAAACTTCGCCGGTGATATACACTGTCTGTCCTCAGCCAGAATAAAGAAGGAAGGTCCCCCACTTTTAAAATATTTTTGCTTAAAAATAAAAAAAAATAAAAAATAAAAAGATTTTATTTATTAATCGGAACAAATAGCGAAAGAGGTGGGGGGGGGGGGGCACTACACAAAATCTAGACGTGATAGAGAATTTTGGTTTTCAAATTCGGATTCAGTGCCTTCGAACTAATTAGAAACACATATTTACATGTCTGTAACAAACAAAAGTTAAAATTTGTTGCCTAGTGTTATCAAATCCCCCTGAGGGGAGGAAGTGAAGAAATTTATTGCTTTCCCCACTGAGAAGGGCCTTATACAGTTCCGAAGGCTCCCTTTTGGTTTGGCGACGACTTGCAGCAATTATAACCGGGTCATGGTGAGGACTTTAGAAGGCTTACCCACCCTCACCTTCTATTTCCATAATATTTATCTGCCACCCAAGATTGAGGTCAACACTTCATCACCCTTCAAGCCCTTCTGTATCAACTCCAGGAACCCAATTTGACAGTTGGTTCCGCCAAGTGCCACTTCGCTTTTGGCACTATCGATTACCTCGGTTTGCATATCGGGAATAATCGATTAGCACCCCAGCAAAAAAAGATCCGGGCCATCGGGGACATGCCGTTGCTTACTAATAAAAAGCAGGTGCGATCTTCCATAGTCTCTGCATCATTCTATCGTCGCTTTACACCCAACTTTGCGACTATCTCCACCACCCTCTGCAAGCTATTAAAGAAGAAGGCCCCCAAAGGCCTAAAATGGACGCTACTTTCAACTCACAGTTTAAACCAACTCAAGGAGAAATTGGCACTTCCCTAACTCAGACAAACTGTTTGGCATTCGCACCGAGGAGAGTAATGGCGGTATAGGATGTGTCCTCCTCCAGTAAGATAATAACGGCGAAAGTTACCCCATCGCTTACCCAAGCAGAAAATTACTCTCGCGTGAGAAATATTATACGGTAATTGAGAGAAAGGACCTTGCTAGCATTTGGGGAATCTGCAAATTTAGAATGTCTTTATTTGGCCAGGGATTTGTAGTAGAAAAGGATAACAAACCTCTATCATACTTAGGTAACGTTAAAAATAATAACGGTCCTGTGATGCGTTGGAGCTTGTTCCTCCAGGAATTCCAATTCCCCATTTTGTATTTAAAAGGCACCCAAAACTGTATGGCTGATAGTTTAAGTAGGAAACCCGTTATATCCTTTTCCAAACTAATTCCAAGCCATTTCATCTTATTTATCCATGTATTAATTTTCGTTCATCAATTAAATTTGTATATTTAACCATTTAATAAGAAAACGCGTATCTTTTATATATATATATCTCTCTCTCTCTCTCTCTCTCTCTCTCTATATATATATATATATATATATATATATATATATATATATATATATATATATATATATATATATATTTGTTTATCTGTGTACAATGAATTCCTTTTATATCTTTATTTTATTTTGGGGGGTTTTGTATAATCGTAGGATAACTAACCCTCGGGCCAGTGAGCCCCATTTAATGGTATCATAGAGAAAAAATTCCTTCGCCAACCATGCCGTAGCATTATATAAATTCTGTGTGTATGGTACAACCCTACATACACCAGCTCCACTATTTTGTACTTTGGCTCCGTTTTCAACATTTTTCCTAGGTATTCTTAGCTATATCTGCTATTTTTATGCGACTTTAAGTTATATTCCTTCTTCACTAATTATTCTCCGAGGTCACTTCCTCCCCTGAAGTTCCATCTGGGGATGGAGGAGTGTTGGAGATCAGAGAGAGAGAGAGAGAGAGAGAAAGTTTTGCGCCGCCTCACCCTTCAATGGAAAGAAATACAACAGACGCCTCAGGGACCCTTTTTGTCTGCGCTAATGGAAGTGCGAAATTATGAAACGCCGCAGTGGCCTGAAATGCCGCCAATACTGAAAGCTGCGACAAGTTTGAGAGCCCAAAAGGTCCCATCTGAAGTCGGACAAAGTTTCGTCTCGCCAGCTAGGAAACCTTCCCGCGATTGCTAAAAAGGGCGAGACTATTCTCGTCTGCCGATGTTGTGGACCGTGGAACCCTACCCTTCGGACGAAGGAAAACCCTCCATTCGACTCTCACAGTAAATCCTTCGGTGCCAGAGTTGGAAGGCAGTATCCGCCGCCCGCCCTTCCCCTTCAGTACTCTCTGCCTGCCCCCTGTCGGTACTTGCTATTCGCCTACATCGTCGGCTTCGTATACGCTCAAGGTCATTTGAGCGACCCTCGGTCAATATTGTTCGTTTGTTTGTACAGTCTCCGTCCCCACCAAGTTTATCTTTCCCCCTTAGCCGCTGAGACCCGTGTACATCTAATGTGTATATAGCTTGTTTTAAAACTATTCATTTGTATATTAGTAAAGTTATTTTTGTACTTGTTTTTCTGTTATCCCGGAACCTCCAAGATAGTCAAATGTTCGCCAACCTACATTCTGTTAATTTGCATTATGCTTAAATTATAAATCTCCACGCACTCGAAACGCAGAAAGGGTTAACTAGCCCCTATTGTACGACACTAAAGGCTGATAGAAGAAATCGATCCTAGAAAGCTCCATCGGAGTAAAGAATCTACATGAAGGTACGATATTGGACATATATATATATATATATATATATATATATATATATATATATATATATATATATATATATTAAGAAGTAAAAAATACATAGTAGAAGAGAGTATTTATTTAGTGAGAAAGTGTATAGTGGAAAAATTGGTGAAAAGATAGGAAAGAGAAAAATTGAGATAGCGTTTGATAAATTTGGATTTCCTGGTGAAAGGATAGCTCTATAGGATTACATTGCTTTTTTGAAAGTAAATGTAGAAAAGTTCTCTGGTAAAAAGGTATCTCTGGCACTTGAATGTTGATACAGTCAATGGTGTTCAAGCTGTTGTAGCAGCGGGGCATTTCCGCAACCACAGTAGGTCATTGTCGGTTATCATTACATGGATTGTAATTACAATATTGAGATTTTTGTAATGTTAGGTTACGTTAATTAATTGGGTAATTGGTCTCTTTTAATATACGACGAACATTTTAAAACTACACTCGCTATGTATCGCAGGTGTTTGTGTTTGTAGGAATTTAATCTCGTTTAACTTTTGATCCTTGGTAGTGGAAGAGGTTGTCCTCCCCTTGTCGGATCTTTTCTTGCAGAACTCAGCATCCGTTAGCATGACCCAACAATCTCTGGATAATTTAATTCATTCATGGAGAAGATCCTCTTTGACTAGATTTTCTTGCGTGTCATCCAAGTAGTCCCACTTGAATTGTCCGGGCTTTAGAACTTTTACAGTTTCTTTTGGTTCCCCATCTTCAAGAAACCGACTCCCTCCAAGAACATATACTATGATGATTAACATCCTGAAAAAATACATGTAAATAACCTATCGCTTGCATGAGAAAGAGGATCTATTGGGGCGACGTGACTGAGATGCCTTCTGGTCTGGAGCCTCCATCTGCTCAACTCATGATTTAGTCGGTGTTGCCTTGGCAACCTTAACATAAGTGGCACTATATATTTTATCCTTTTCTTTTGCCTCTGGTTTTTGCGGATCATGTCTTTTTTAACTGGACAGGTCATCGACATGGTTCTGTGTGGGCTACCACAATTCTTACACTTCTGAGAATCGCTTTGACAATCGCGCTAGACGTGCCCGTGTTGGGCGCAGACATAACAAACGAGAGTGTTCGCATTGGGGAATTAGCAGTCATGTGTTGATTGTACCTGTAGCGTTTGGAACACATTTGCAGGTCAATGAATTCTTCACGCTCATTCTGCTCAGGGAAGACATACGTTGAAGAGGAGGAGTCTGTCTTTTTAGCCTTAATCGCTATCGAGGTTTTTGAGAAAACTACTTTGAACAGATGGGTGTAGCCTTTGGATTTAATCACCTCGGCTACTTTTACCAACTAATGAGTCCTGAGAATATCCGCTGTGTTCCTTTCTATCGTATGGCCTCCATCCCAGAGTTAGAGGCGTCGGAAAATCACACTCCTGTGTGAGCGTATTTAGGGTGGAGTTTGAGGCCGTAAATTAATGAATTGTAGTGTTTCTCTGGCGCGCGTAGATTTGAGGGACTCAATATCCTATTCCGTCGCAAAAATGGCTGTGAATCCATTAGAGATATCAATGAGCTTCATGAGCGCAATTTTCAGATCATGAGCGCAATGTTCAATTTCAAAGACGTTTTACCCCTTTCCGGTTTTTGTCCGTCGGGAAGAGTCCTCAGGTCAATGTGTTGGGTCTCCCTCATATTTCCTTCATTTCACCGTAGGGCAGAATTGGAGAGGGAGGTTGGAAAACTCGTGGTGTAAGTGTGTGTTTGTGCGTGTGAATGTATGTAGTTGTGAGCCGTCACTATAGTGGTATAAAAGGAGGGGGGAGGGGAATGGAGAGACAAGTGTCCAAAAAAACACAACTACATACATTACCTCCCCTAGTGCCTCATGCAGAAGTCAGATGCTCTTTGTCCTTCTTCTACGTATTATCTTTTTTATCCCTTCACCGGTATTGCTCAAAGCCGGTATAGGTGGAAACCACTCCCGAGCGGGATTCGCTGAACCAGAAACTTGGTCCTGGGAGCTCATACATTTGCGGCCTCAACACTTAAACACTTGTGAAAAATACAAAATAATCCCAATCAAGTTATTAAATGTCTCATTTGTATAGTTTGTTTCTATTCACATCAACTCACTCTTGCCCACAATAATGCATACCGTTCGTACCAGATTTCGGTAGATGATGGAGGAAAAAGCTGCCTGTAACCAGTGTCGGACCACCGTCTTTCACCGAAGAATGATTTTTCTCCTTTCGCCCTAAGCATCTTAATAGGAAAGGTTTTATTTTTGAATAAGATAAATAAAAGACAATTGAAGTTGTATTTGAGTCTCTTTTTGAAACGTGCACGAGAGAAGCGGACTTGGGACACAAAGCGAGGTACGAGCATGTATGAGTGAAAAGTGTCTGTGTGTTGGAGTGTGTCTATTTGAGCTTCAGAAAGCAAGCATGGGGTTTTCCTACCTTTTTTCAGCTCCTAGGGTACCGTTGCTCTCGTCCAGGAGTGATGAGAAGAAAGGGGTCTGGAGGTGCGGCGGAGCTTTAACCCATTAGTCTGTGGCGCGATTTGGGGACCCCAGCCGTCCACCACCCTGGTTCCCCGTGAGAGAGAAAGAGACCACGAGACTTCGCTCTTTTCCCCCTCTCTACACTCGAGGAGAGCGAGGGTACCCTCCCTAACGCACAAAAATACGCTCCGGGGTAACTTAATGACCATTATATATAAAAGGCCGGCTCAATTAAGGATTTTGAGTCATTGGTTCACGAGGGCGACCGGCGGCGGGGCGGGAAACCACCCTTTACAAGCCAATAACAAGCTCTCCAACCATATTACATTCACCATTACACCTCAAGATATACTATAATTAGTCAACACACATGACAACCCTATCACAAATATAATACAAGCACACATAGGCCGTATACTCGTCTTTAGGTTACAAGAAGACGGGCACAAATTCCACGAACTCAGTACAGACACACTCCCCAAACTCGAACACCACACTACCCTACCAAACAAACAAACAAAGAAACACCAAATATGAATACTAAAGAGAAAACCCTAATGGGTGTCATTCACGACCAAATACATACTGACCCACATCAGGCAGTTGTACGATGAAGAAGTCATTCAGGATTCTTATTTCAACCTTACCAATCAATGGAGGGTCATCACACTATCAGATGAACAAAGCAAGAATACGGTGCCAGATCAAGACATCCAGGTCTGCGGCACCCTCACATACCTTCACAACATAGAGACACAACTTAACATCAAACCCCAACAGTGCCGGCGCTGTTACAAAACCAGGCATGAAACACGGGCATACAAAGCAGACCTTTTCTGTTTAAGATGCAGAGTACCATTACACCAGCTGCACTGCCACCACCACTCAATGCCTCAACTTTTGTGGTCACTACGTCGCTGTCAACCTAAAATACCCGTATCTATCGAAGGCCCGTGCAGACGCCATTTCAGCAACACGTCGTCCACATCAGACCACCAATATAGCCATCCACTCTACCCCTGCCCCCCTCCTCTTAAAAGAACAAACGCCGATGCTGCCGGCTTACGGGGACCATACCAATTTTCGTACCCCCCCCCCCCCACCCTAGCAGCAACCAAGTCACTCCCATCAGGTCCAACAACTGCATCCACCCCAACTAACACCGAAACAAACTCAAAACGCGAGCCCCAAAACACTCCTGGTCACCATGCTTTTCACAGGAGCAAAAAATACATGTCTGGGGTAGACTCCCACCTATACGTCAGCATATTAAACGTGCTTTATGCCTTAATACATAAACACAAACACAAGAGACACGCACTCATCACTACACAGGTAGACACCGCACACATTCTGCTTACCACATGCCCCGAACCCCTGTCTCAGCTCTCCTACTCTCTTTGCTCCCACCCTTTCTCCCGCTATCCCTACCCTTTCACTTTATCTTCCTGCTGTACCTGCTGTACAAAGGAGCAGAGAGACATTCACCCCCCCCCCCCCTCCTTTCACTTGAACAGAAATCAGGGCGTTTAGACAGTCACAGGCTTTTTTTATTCAATTGAGGACTGATCCTCTAAATCACCCCCATGATGCCCTTGCACCAAATTTCCATTGCAGGACCGTGGATCGTCGTGAGCTTTTCGAGTTTCTTTCTGCTAGAATGTCATGAGCCATGATATCGTCTGGCATTCTGCAAAGACTCTTAAATCCGCTATATGGCCACTCGTAGAAAATGTCAGCAACTTCAACGTTTGCTTAAATATGGCCGTTTTAATGATTCAATAGATGTGTGTCCATTTTTGAAAAAAATTTGAGTGATGAAGTTTGAACGACATATGCTGGAAGAACGTTCCGCTTTGAAATGATTCCATAAGTGAAAAGGTTTTCAATGATATCATTCAGACAATGGTTTGATTTCAATTTATGACCATTGATTTATGGCTGTTTTCAGTTCCGAAGGTATCTATCTTAAAGCGAGAGTAATTTCAAGTATATAACTATGTATTTATACAGTTTGTTTCGCAGCTCCGTAATGAACTTTCGTCTGTACTTTTTCTAGTGTAGTGGTATCCTTTTCCAAAAATGGAGTCTAAAATTTGTCTTTATATTGCAAGTGAGGATGCAATGCTGATTTAGAATAATGGAAGCAATATTTCTTTACTCATATATTCAAATTTTTTCGTAATAAAAAATAGTGTTATTTTTGCTTTCTTTGCTATTTGAATGCGTTTCGAAAATTTAAAATTGTTCGAAATTAATACAACGAGATCACGCTTCTTTGAAAATTTTCTAATCTATGAGCATTTAATGCATAATCAAAGTTTTCATTATGAGAGTCAATTTGCATTTCTTAAGATTAAAATAAATATCCCTTGTCATGTAGCAGACCAATTTAATGTTTAGTTTAGATATTTTGTCGTATCGCAGTGTTTAATCTTTTTTTTACTAGCTTTAAACTATTATTTATAATGGCCATTCTCTTATCTAGTTCAAATAGTCATAATTTATATTAGCAAGTACGTTTAATATTTTAAAAACTTGAGTAATTTGGCCCACAGTTGCCAATCTTCCAGTGAAGGTAAATTGCGGTGCCTCGGCCCTTCGGACGATCTATTTGAAAGTTCAAGCGTTAACTTGGACGCTGAAAGCATTCCAATTGTACAATGCCTTTTCACATGTATGGAAACCAAAAGGGCATCGCATAGTCCAAATGAAGTCTTATAAGGGATAAAAATGGAGAAAGAAAAAATATCTTTATATGTGAAGAGAAAATGTCTTTTTATATATCCTATAAATCGATTCGCCTTTTGTGGTGCTATCGCAGTGCCATGTTTCAAAGATTCTAGATCACTAGAGATTAGGACAGATAAATTGTCTTCTATTTTTCTGTGTTTAAAATTCAAACCCTCAAAGTGTAATTTATTTATAGATTAAACTGGTCTATGTGCATGATCTTTTGAAAATCTAGATAAATTACATCTACTGCTTTATTTTGGTTAAACGTTAGAATTAAAGAGTTACCGACAACCTAAGTAAGGAAGATGGAACAAAAGTTTTACGGATCATTATTTAAGTATTTTTTGAGAATTGGTGTAAAATTTGTCCTTTTGAATTATTTAAGAACTATTCTTTCGCTAACAGACCTTTATAAAAATCTACATATCCAGAAGGTTGATCATTGACAATCGATTATATACCTTCAAATTCCCTCAACCTTTTTGGTCCAATCAGATATCAGTGGATGTCACATAGCAATCCAGATTTTTCTGTCCAGGAATAAAATGGTATTGGTATTATGTAAGCATTATTTTTTATGATTGATTGGTTGTTATCAAGCGTTTTAAATGCTTTTTGCTTTTTCAGGGGATGGAAAACACGCTTAGAAGTTACAAAAACAGGTTGCTTAAAATGCAACTGTAGCAAATGAAACCCACAAATTACAATATCTTATTCTCTTTAATTAAGCGTTTAGTTAGAAGTAATTGTTATTATTTAACATGGACAAACGAATTGATTTTAATAAATGAATCTCATTGCAATAAATGTTTTCTCCCATTCCCTGTTGTTCCTCAAGTCCTAAATTTCTACAAGAATTTTATTTTCCAGATTTTTTATCGTAATAATAATAATAAACGCTTTTAACACGCACTCTTTAATGCCAAAGGCATTTACAAATGAGAAGAAAATGTTTTTCAGTGAAAAAAAGAGAGTTGATTAGTATAACAAACCAGGGTTTGTTCACTCGGTAGAAATTAATGAGGGGGATATGTTTCGTTCTCCTCCAAGGGGTCCTAAGTTCGGAGAATGGTGCATAGAGGGACAGCAGGAACGTACAGTTACTCCTCGGTGTTAGCTCTTAGGCCCAGTGACCAAAGCTTACCACAGAATTGCAACTCCCTCATTGGACTTGGCTATTGAATAAAGTAAGCGAAGAGAAGGGAGAAGTGAGAGCTGTTGGGATGGATGGGGGGGGGGGGGTTGTTACAAGTATACTCCGCCACCGGCGGGATCTCACATACTGAGAACAAAACTTGGTCCCAACCACGTCCAACATGTTTTACAATGTTACAAATGCCTTTTTGAGAGAATGAGAAGATGAAGTTTGTAGTTGACTTTCTGCAACTTTTAAATTAAATGATTAGAAATCACTCAGCTGGACGGCCGGATACTATGAACCATTAGTGAATGAATCAAGCACGCACCCTACATATCTCATCTAATCCAAGAGTGCAAAGGGTGTGTATTAGGTCAAGGGGTTTCAGAGATACCCGCATTGCAGGTTCCTCTATGACATAACTTTATTTCAAAACTGTGCTCATACATTTATTTATTTACATCTCATATTTTAGCAAATATAGATGAATGAGCATTTACGTTCCACTGAAAATTTATTGCTTTCTCCAATAACACTGGTCTGCGTCAAAAATTTACCTTAGGTTTTCTATAGTGTTTCTTAATAAAATTGAACTCCTAAATCCGAATCTAGCCTCCATTTTTCTCTATCAGGTCCAGTTTTTGCGATAAAGGGGGTGATAATAATTTTATAATTTATACATGTCTTATATTACATTAAAATTTCAATAGTTTTTGCACTACTGTATTCACAGTAAATTTTGTGTACATTTAAAGTAATTATGTTAATAAGTTTATATTTTTGCCTGAGAGAAATTGCTTATCATTATAAAAATAAGAATAATAAAAATAATAATAATAGTTGTTGAGTTAAAAATGAACAGAAAATGTAAGAATAGCTCCGACAGATTTTGCTATGTTTGCGGCAAAGTGAACATTTCCGAGCAGCAATGTACAATCTCTCCTGTAATTAAATCTTTGTATCGTGCATATTTTGTAGTAAGGCTAGGAGATCAAGATAAAAGTTTTGCATCACATATCTGCTGCAAGGGATGTTACATAAGTTTAAGACGCTGGAGTCAGGGCTAACAGAAGTCTCTTTCTTTTGGTGTTCCCATGGTGTGGAGAGAGGGCAAAGACCACACTGCATGATAAATCTTAAAGGTGAGCATTGTATCAACTATTTAAGCTTTCTGTATTATACTCGCTACTGAAATGTCATTATTATGCATAGAGAGTATAAAATTAAAAACTAACATATATGTACTATATGCAACTCCAAATCAATTCCTTTATGTAATATGCAATTATATTTTCCACAGATATATATAAGAAGAATAAAAATAGTGTTTAATATCCAGGTGTTCCTTCTGGCATTAATCCCCTGTCCCATGGTCCAGGAATTCTGATACCTTCTCTCCCTGAACATATAGAGGTCCATGAAGGGATTATTATGAAGGTTAATCAAGATTGTGACACATCTGAGTCTTATCAGGAATCCACACATGATATGGTCGCAAGACCATTCACTCAAGTTCAGTTAAATGACCTGGCCAGGGATCTGAGGCTTTCAAAGGAGAATGCACAACTTCTTGGCTCTCTACTTCGTGAAAATAATCTTCTCACTAAAGAAACAACATTCTTTTGGTACAGAAATAGAGAACAAGAGTTTCGAAGCTATTTTTTACAGCATTCTTTCAGCTCTTTAGTATACTGCGCCAATATTAAAGGACTTGTTGAGGCCCTTGGAATTTCCTACAACCCATTAGAAAGGAGACTTTTTATAGATTCCTCCAGTAGAAGTTTAAAAGCTGTGTTACTGAATATTGGTAACAGGATATCTACCATTCCGATAGGCCATTCAATCCAACTTACTAAAAGTTATGAAAATATGAAAAAATTGCTGGATGCAATAAATTACTCTACCCACAATTGGAGGATATATGGTGACTTAAAGGAAAGATCATTTTACACCTGGCAATCATAAGTCATTTTTGAGTTATATCTTTTTGTTTAAGTGTGTCCCTATAGGTTAATGTTTCCTTTTGGGTTAATGGGGAACTTATCCTAATTGAGAAGGTATAAACATAACTCAATAAACACAAAATGAGATAGTGTCTTTTATACTTGGAAAGCAAACAGGCTACACGAATCATCCCTGTTTTCTATGTTTATGGGACAATCGTGCAGATAGTATAAACACACTATGAGAAGAAGGTTTGGCCTCCACGAGAAGCATTTAGAATAGGATCATACAATGCGATAGCTGAACATTTACTGCCTCCTCAAAAAATACTACTTCCTTCACTGCATATAAAGCTTGGCATAATGAAAAATTATGTCAATACCCTTAATAAAGAAGGCCAAGCTTTTAAATTTCTTATTCAAAAATTTCCACAAATCAGTGACGTTAAGCTCCATGTGGGAAGTTTTTATGGACCTCAGATCAGGAACTTGATGAGAGATCAGCAGTTTGCTGCATCAATGACGGCCATAGAAAAATATGCCTGGAAAGCTTTCAAAGCTCTAGTTAACAATTTTCTAGGCAATAAAAGAGGCTCAAACCTTTGGGAGCTCGAATGTCTATAAAGATACACTTTTTACAGTCTCATCTGGATTATTTTCCCAACAACTGCGGGGATTACAGTGAAAAACAGTGAAAGATTCTACCAGGATATAAAAACAATGGAATATAGGTATCAGGGTAAATGGGACGTTAACATGCTTGCTGACTACTGTTTGTGTTTGAAGCGCAATGCACCAGATGTGAGGCACAAACGAAAATCGTCAAGGGCGTCTTTTCTTGGAAATTATAATATTTTCTTTTTATGTTGCATTCTTTGAGTTTTATGTTTATTAAAAGAATTATAGTTTACATACGTTTATTCCTGTTTCTATGATATAACAATAATAATGCATTATTAGATAGAGAAAGGTTTTTGAAATTTCTTTTTCAGGAAAAATGAGGTAATCTCGATAAAAATGGTGTATGCTGTACTGAGAAAATCTCACCTGATTGAACAAAAATACATTCATTTTTGAGCTCAGGAGGTTTGATTTATTAAAAAACTACAAAGAAAACCTGAAGAACATAATTTATTTTTCAAACGCAGGCCTGTGTAATCAACATTGAATCTCAAAATATAGAAGAATGGTCGAAATGTCGCAGATGATCTGTATGCAAACTTAATGCATATTGAATATACATCGGTATAAGCTTACCTTTTGTATAGTGCGACCTCTTCACTTTATTGGTAAAAAACTACTGTTTTTTTTAGACCTAGCGTTTAATGAGACTTTTCCTTTTGAGCAATACTAGTAAGGGCTTTCATATAGGAACATTTAATCCTCGGGGGCTATTCTAGCAGTAGATTTTCTTCAACAAATATGTGTAATTAATTAACCAGATCGTGTCTTAATTTTGTACCTGTGCTATGCACCTTCCCTAGATCACATGAGTTTCCCCTTTCCCGAAATTATCCTCGCCAAAAATATATAAATTTGAACTTTTCTCATCCGAAATTATTAGTGCAAAGTGCGACTCAAAATTGTGTGTAAACTGTTGACAAAAGAAATACAACTTTCATTATACTTAAGTGTGTACGGTAATTAAAATTTCGCACAATAATTTTTACATTTAATGCCTAGGAAATTTACCTTCCTGCATTGTTGATGCCAGCTGCTTATTTATTGAAAGTTTAATTAATGGTTGAGCTCTGCCCTTGTTAAAATTGCAGATAATATCCGATAATTTGAGACGCCCGAAACAAAGCTCGTAGAAAGAGGAAAAATAATTGCTCAATGGAAAATGGAATGAAAAATTACTCCCAAATTGCAAGAGAGTTAGGCGCCATTAAAATCGGTTTTGAGAGAGAATCACGAAGGCCACCTTGCTAAACATCATGTGAAAGGACCCAAGAGAATCACAACTGGCGTATAAGATGCAGCCATAATTGAACTTTCCCGGCAGAGACCAAAGGCAACCGCAATTGACATTGAAGTTGAGTTAAATATTCAAACCAACATCTACATATACCACAAGAAGTAGACGTAAATGATCAGGAAGGAGCGCATATAAACCTATATTAAAACCACTACTTACTGCAGATCACTAACGACAAAAGTCCGCTTTCGCCGAGCTTATCAAACTGATGGAATTGAATTTTGGAGGAACTAAGTGATTTGTTTCAGCTAAGTAGCGTGTGCGCAGGGTTTTATTTTTGCATATGCAGAGAGATAGTTGGTAAATACATAGAGAAAGTTGTTTATTATGCCGTTTTGCCCTATTAATCTACAAATATAACTAATTTAGGCTAAGATAGGTTTGGCCAGTTTTTTGACTGATGCAAAAAAATGCCGCTATTGACATACGTTGCGTAGTTATATGTGTGCTGATTTACCCATTTTTTGTCTTTATTGCAGCAGAACTCTTTATTAGGGTAATAGCAGTGTTGTAATTGGCTATGTGCATGATGAATGGTGGTAAGCAACTTCTTCTCGCCAATGAAACGAAGCTCGTGACGACGCTGAAAGCTTCGTGTGCTTTCTTTCTCGGATCGAACTCGTGTCTCGAGGCTGCATCCACTAAGTTAGCGGAAGATCCTAAGAAAGACGCTAAGATGGACAAAATTCGACCAAGTAATTCAAAGCTGATATGGAATAATCTAAATGCAAAGGAAAATAAATTTAGTAATTTAGATAATAATTTTTTAATAGAATGAAACCTGCTATTCCTATGCATAAAAATATTTTATAAGATATGCAATGAGTCATTCACATCAATTTATTTCAATTTTTGTTTATGGGTGGAAAAGCATTTTAAGTTATAAGACCAAGTGACAAAGACATTGGTACATTAAAATTCATTAAAAATGTATACAGGAAGTTGTAATATTTATTAAAATAAAAAAAAACATTGGTGTTAAAATAAAATTTGGGCTTAATTTATACTTATTTTCATATTTATTTCTTTTAATTATGCTCAAACAATCAGAACAATAATAGTAATTTTGCTCTTAGTAATAAAAATAAATGTAATCATATTAATAAGTACGGAGATTACATTAACCAAATTCCATTTAAACTTTGCCCAATAAAAAAGGTAGGGTGCGTTCGTTAGGCTCTTCGACCTAATTCCGGAAAGGAAACAACGAGAAAATTGAGGATTTCGTTAAAATAGCGGTACTGTTTTGATTTCTCCTTTTTTGTTTGTATTTTTAAACCAAATAGGTCACATTGACTTAACTTCAATATTTTAGGTAAATTGAAAATAATTAAAAAAAGTTAATATAATACGACACCTCAAATTCATTTTTTTGATGTCATCATCGGTGTTATTACTTAAGTTCGATGTTAATAATCTTGATTTGTGAAGGAAATAATTATGTTATAAAACACTATCTGTTCATTTATAACAAATAGCTAAAAGATTAGACCATTTCCGTAGGACCCCATTTTATATTTAGACAGACCTGTTCTCGAGTTTTCCTTAAAATATCACGTTGTTAAATGGTTAAAAGAAAAAAAGTAATATCATCCTCATTTCTTAGATAATGTTAATATTGAATAAGGACATGATATGGCCAAAATAATAAAAGCAACAGATTAGAAGTTATAAAAATTCAAATAGAAAATAAATTAGTTAGGTTTAAGAAAATCTTTTATTTTTTGGAATATAATGTACATATACACTTTTGCATATAATATTTTATAGTCGGTACTAAATTCTTTAGATTATAGGAATAATGCAATATATTTTTCCATGCTTTCAACGCATTATTTACCATTTTTGGTTAACTACTTTCTTTTTGTTCCTAAATCTCCATATGACGTTATATTATAGAGACCATTTGCCTTTCTCTTTTCAGAAATAAATTGTTATGTATAGTTATCTACTCGTTTTGAGACTCCTAGAAAGCTATTTAGTATATATTTTATATGACCTTGTACATTTTTATATACACAAATGATGACAAGCTTCTTATTTTGTTAGTCCTAAACTATGGCTAAGATTTTTTTACCGTTCGTTAAGTTTGAGTTAATTGTTAACATTTCACGTAATTTCTCTGCCCTAAAGTGTCATATAATTTATTTAACATCTTAAACAAAACAAAGTGCTTTGGTCCCTCTCACTAAAGTTGCTTGTTTTATTTTAGAAAAATAGCTTTCTTAATTACTAGTGAGGACCCACACAAGAAAAATAAATGCGTATATGATAAATCAGCTATTAATCTATTACCTACCTTTAAACCATGTTAACAAATAATAGATTATAGGGCATTTAAGGGATAGATTTTCTCCCAATGTGAGCAATCTTCTCCTTAGTCTTCATAAGCTTTACATACCTGTGCTTTGGAATCTACACTAATGAGTAGGTCACCACTAAGAAATGAAATTCATCTTAATGAGTGCAGATCGGTGGTAATACGCTTACCAAAGTCTAATTCTTTACAGAATTAGCCTAGATTACCTCTTTCCTCATTTATGCCTTGTGTTAGGGATTGACAGGAGGGAACAGAAAAAAAACACAATTTGTGAATGACATAGCCAATAAAGTATGGCGTGGAACTGGACACTTTAAACGACTTGCACTGAAGATACCAAATATCTGATAATAATAATAATAATAATAATAATTTTCACGTTTTTTGCTCCATCTCCACACTTTTAAGAGCAATAAATCAAATAAACACTATTGTCATAAATTGATTTACATATTGCTTTTTTATCATTTAAGTATTTGAAATTAATATTGAAATGGCAGTTCTTATTATAAATCGAATTTAAAGATTTCTGTATTTTTAATTTTAATTAGTAATATATTTTGATTATATTAGCTTCTGTATATTAAATATTTCTAATTCTCTTTTTTTAGTTTTGTTTAGCGATTCTATAAACTTTACAACAATTTTTGATTTATGTCTCATAAAAAGAACTATTAAATAAAAACTGTTAAATAAATTTCGATAAACATGGTTCATTTTATTACTTCCTTAAAGAGAGATTACAAAAATTGTCAGAAACTCTTTCATTTTATTATTTCTTTGAAAAGAAACTAATTTTATTACCCATATCGGGATAAGTTAATCGATAAGCGGAAGAGAGTAAAAGGAACAACCAACTCTCCTATAAATATATTTAAATTGTAAACAAATGCCAAACAACTTTTTGAAGTGACGTCACCAACATTCTTTTCACCCGAAATTAATATTTTTGTGGTTTTACTTTTCGGGATTTTATGCTGAAATTGAGTGTTTTAATGTCTCACATCGTTAAGAATTTATCTTTAGAAGGACATCTAATTTAAGCATGCCTACGATATTCGCAGTTTTCTAACGGGAAGTAAAAGAAGAGAAAGTTAAGGTATTATCCCCACTTAAGTAGGTCTAGTCGCCTCAATAAATTTTTTACATTATTTTTCATAGCATAACATACATTGGTAAGGATTTAACCCATTTCTCACTAAATTTTATTTCATTTTTGTGAAAGATAAACAGAGGTATCGATGGCAGGCCTTCCTAAGTGGAAAGGACCCCGAGGCGGCCTTTCTCGGCTCCTCACTACTCTTCTCCACCAAGTCTCACCTTGTTTGGTGGGCCAGAAGTTGATGAAACGGCGGAGGCCGTGTAGGATACGCAAACGTGATTTATAAGAATATTGTTTTTTAACCCATTTGATATGGAAGGATAGATAATTATAGTGGATTAA
>OZ018335.1:101098133-101145633 GCA_963969495.1 Ceratothoa steindachneri | reverse complement strand
CATTCTTGGAATAAATTCCATAGCATCTCAAATAATCAATCAACTGTGAGATGCCTCACGAAGAAAAAAATATTAAAAGAAAAGAAGGTTAATCTGAAATAAGAAAAAATGGCATGCAAAAATCAATGGCCCCAAGAACCAGTGGTCTATCATTCGTGTTTGGAAAAGAGGGCAAAGAGATTGTGACATTTATCATGTATGCTCACCTTGCAAATATCGCAAATTCTCGAATGTTCGCTGATGTGCTGACCCTCCTCCTAGAAAATAACCATACAAAAAAATTAGTGCTTCCACCGATACAACGTCTCTAGATGTACTACAATTACAATTAAAAGAAGAAAAAGAACAAAAAACTTGAGAATACATGGGAACAGACAAAGAGAAGAAAGAAATGAAGAGAACTCAAATTGATGCACGAAAAGAAAGAGGAAATTTAGGAAATGTCTATCAGAATGCGGCCTCCATCTCACAAGAAAACGACCTCCTACTGAAGATCTTCATATGATCCCATAAAATAATGTTAAACATGAAAAAAATTCCGCATTAGTTATGGGATAACCTAATACATTAGAAACAACATTAATTATACCGAATATATTGTTTTATTTACCCAAGTTGAAATGTTGTTTCACATACTATGGCTCCAGACTTGAAATATATATATATTCGCTTTTCCCATGTAAACGTTTCATACAAAGAAAAATGCCCTCAAAATAATCACCTGGCTAATTAACAATGAGTTTAAGTGTACCTTCTAGGCTCATAAGAATCAAACAAGTGTTAATAATAATAATAATAGATATAATATAATATTCCTAATTTTCAACTTGGGTAAATAAAACAATATATTCGGTATAATTAATGTTGTTTCTAATGTATTAGGTTATCCCATAACTAATGCGGAATTTTTTTCATGTTTAACATTATTTTATGGGATCATATGAAGATCTTCCTCCCCAAAGTACCCAACTGAAGATCCCCCTCCCCCCTCAGGTCGCGCTCATATGAAATCTACCCCAACATTTTAATATAAATAAACTAAATAGGGAATAAATAATAAAACATTATTCAGATTACTCTTTTGTTACAATATGATACCCTATAATATGATAGATACCCTTGGCTATATTATATTAGCTGTGGATATGCTAGGATAGGCTATACCAAGCTACCCTATAGTATGCTAGGCTAGGCTAAGGTATGCAAGGATATATTTGCTAGGCTATAGTAGCCTATTCTAACTTGGCTATACTAGGCTACTCTAGCTGACGCTACGCTAGGCTATGGCATGAAATGCTAAGCAATACCCGGCTAGGCTAGGCTAGGCTATAATAAGTTAGGCTACACTAGGTAATGCTACGCTAGGCAAGGCTATACTAGGTTAGGCTAAGCTAGGCTATACTATACTGGGTTAGACTAGGGTCTACTAAGCGGGGCTAGGCTATACTAGGATACGATAGCGATAGGCTAGGCTATACTAAGCTAAGGTAGGATAAAGTAGGGGTAAACCTGAAGATCGGCGGCGCGACCGATGGGACGCAAAGTATTTCGTCCCTGTTGCAATATGTTTCACCTTTTTTTTAGTAAATTCAAGGGGACTGCTCGTGGGTGAGATTTCACTGCCCTCCCCCCCCCCCTCCCTACGATGATCCTGAGTTTCAATCAATTGGGGCATGTAGGGGGCACAGCCCCCCAGTCTATAACCATAACTGTTTATACAATAATGTTCTAACGTTTTTATTTAACCAAACGCGCATGAATATTCATGCGCGAGTGAACGAAACATAAACGCAACTTAGTGTCATTTCGGCTGAAAAAAATACATTTTTTCGGGCGCACCGCTGATCTTCAGGTTTACTAAAGTAGGCTATACTATGCTAGGTTATACTAGGCTAGCTAGATTATACTAAGTTAGGCTAGGTTAGGCCCGGCACAGCTAGGCTATTCTATTTTAGGCTAGACTATCCTATGTTTGGCTAGGCTTGGCGGATCATATGAAGATCCCCTCCCCCTCCAATTTAATAAGTAATATATTTTTACCAGCTTCTACCACGGGTCTAATGGCGTTAAATCGCATGATCTCGGTGGCCAGTTGACGTCGCCGCCGCGCGAGATGATCCTGCCCTGAGATTGCTGGTGCAAAGCGTTTATCGTGGCGTGCGCAGTGTGGCACGTAGTGCCGTCCTGTTGGAACCAAATGTCGTCAGTATCCATATCGAGCATATAATCCAGTTGAGGCCACAAGAAGTTGCTTATCATCAATCTGTAGGTCTTGCCGTTGACGGTTATGGCAATCCCATCTTCGTTCTCAAAAAAATACGGACCGATGATTCTGTTAGACGAAAATCCGCATCAAACAGTGACTTTGTTGGGATGGAATTGGTGCTGGATTGTTTTCGTCCCAAATCCGAGTTTGCTTTTTTAGCTTTTCGGATACGATCTTCTCAAAGATTGAGCGGTAATTAACCAGCTCATCTGTTTGCTTATTACCTTTCTGGGTGAAAATGATTTTAGCCATCTTATAACCGTCCGGGAAGTAGACTATATTCAAAGCAGCGTTCATAGTGTTTACGAAGCAGCCCTTACTTATTTACCGTGGGGCGTTCACGAGGTTGTTATACGTGAGCCCGGGCCAGCCGGGCGCCCTCTGTTTGAAAGACCTTATGATTGTCATGGTCTCTTCAAATGTCATAGCCTGCCTATGGTTAACTATCTCTCATTCTTGGGACACTTGGGGATGCGGGTAGGTCTTATATATCTTCGTGCCGATGTCGTTGAGCAGTTGTTCTTCGAATTCCAGATCGAAGTCGGCGTTCTCATCAAGGGATATTGCGAAGATCTCTTTCCAGTGATTACGGAATCTTCTTTCAATAGATTCTTGATCCTCTATGAGTTCATCAGCGTCTTTTGATCGTATTCTGGGGTTTGGAGGCAATCCCCTAAGTTTTTGGATGTTTTTTCAAAACTTTACGGGATCACTTTCTCTGTGTAGCCTACCGATAATATCGTTTCAGATATCTCTTTGTTTCTCGAAGATTGTGTTTTAGCTCTTCACTGAGATGTCTCATTTAGGCTATTCTCTCCTGGTTTGGTTTGTTCGTGTCCTGCCGATTTCATCATACATTGCCATATGTTCCCGGGCGATATCCCTCATTTCATCCATCCAACTAGGGTATGTGAGATTCTAGGACCGCATCTCTCGTCGGCAAGAATGAAGCGATCAGTGATTTTGTTGATCTACTTATCTATTTCTTCAAGATTTTCGTCTCCCAAATCAGCTGTCTGGCAGTCGCTGATCATCTCTTTATAAAGATCACAGTTATCTTTCGCATATCTTTTCCTAAGTTGGGCGGGCATGATCATTAGCTTAAGTGAGACTGTTGTAATGATAGAGATATGATCGGTCGGGACCACGGGTCCCGACCGATGTTTAAAAGGAAGTTTGCACTCACTAGCACTATGTATGTCCGGGTTGGTTGCCAAACGGTCTATTAGGTAAGTCGAAAAATCTGGTCTGTACCTCTGGAGCATTAATACCTCAAGCAGTAATTGCAGGTTACTTTCACTCTGGTTGATCTTGCGTTTTGGTCACCACCAAGCAAAGCCAGTCTCCAATGCGGAAAAAAGGTTAAGGAATTTGGAGATCCGCAAGTAGTGGCGGCGGAGCGGCTGTCATGCCGCTGCCTCTGTTACGTCCCTTACTAGCGTACAATGTACCGATCACAGAGAAAGAAAATTTAAGTGCAAATAAATGTTAGCTCGTTTTTGGACGAAGGTAAGTGGTACCAAAGAGACCAATGACAGTGAAGGGAAAATTGAAGTGCAAAATAATGTAAGCTGGTTCTGCGCAAGCATAAGCGCTACAAAATGGGCCGATTCCAGCAAGGAAAACTCCAGATTAACAAAATCGATCAACGAAGCGGATGAAAAGAACATCCCGAGGACGAGATTCTGTACTCTTCCCAATCTTCAGTGGATGGAAGAAATAAAGGTAAAAAATGGGCAGCTAAGCAGACTATTCAGTAAATTATGGCTCTTAGACTAACGAGAGAATGAGAAAATGCGCTCAGAAGACAAAAGAAAGAGCGTAGGCATCTCATAGAGGAACAGCATAGCTATATATAGGATAGCCTTATAGAAAAGATAAATAAAGCAGGACGACCAAATGAAAACTGGGGTTTAAAAAACAGGCTTAAAGTCAAACACTCAGAGACAAAGGATAACAATTATAAACGAACTGGGAGAAAAGATCCAAGAAGACTGCACCACAGAAGAACTATTTTGCAATCACTGGATGTATGTGTTCTCCATAACACCAGAGAAAGACGAAGACTTTAATCCAAAAATTGATGAAATGGTCGAGAGCTACCTGCGTGAAATAATCTTCAAGATTACCCCAGCACCAACAGTAGAGAAGAGATGGAAGAAATTCTGGGTAGAGGGGCCTATATAACAATAGAGGAAATTAAAGGCGTAATCTAAAAATTCAGCCTAAAAGCGCCAGGCCTCTTAGGAATAATCAGAATTAATCTTACCAAAACACCGGACGTAATCATACAAACATTAAATAATATTAATAACTCGTGCCTAAACACCGGTTACTTCCCGGATGGCTATAAACTAGTCAAAATAATTTTAGACTCAAAGCCAGGAAAACCACCTAGTCACTTCAACAGTTACAAACCTATATTGTTATTGAATTTTATAGTCAGGGGCAAAATCTTCGAAAAATTTCTCAACCAAAGACTAAAACAATATCTCGAAGAAAATGATCTTTATAATGATAGCCAGTTCGGATTCATAAAAGGCAAAAACACCACAATGGCACTTAGTATATTTACTAAGAAAATAGCCAAGGCAAAAGCAATGAAAAACTACATCGATTTAGTCCTGATATGTAGAGAAAGCATTTGACACAGTCTGGGTCAGAGGAATATAATATAAGATCGTAAATCTCCAGATGAACAGCATTCTGGAGAGAATTCTCTGCTATTAATTCTATTCAGGACTAGGATTCGAATTAGATGTTGGACTCCCATAGGGCGGGGGAACTTTCTCAGTCCCACGATGTATTCATTATACACAGCAGACATGCCAACACATCGAAACATACAGTTCGCGAAAAACATAACCCAGCTTGAAATTACTTAGTAAAGTTTTGAGTTTTAAGCATGAAGAACAAAATATAAAATTATATGGCAGTATGAAGGTGGAAGGGGTCTCCTGTACCCTCCCATTTCAATCAACAGCAAGCCAAAAACTAAAAACTGGAACTCCAGATGATTCAGAATAAAGTTATCTACCTAATTAATAACAGTCGAAGAAGAGAGAGGAGAAGTGAGCAGAGTCTGCACCGAGAAGTGGGAATAGAAACGCTGAATATCAACATCAAGAAAAGAGCGGAAAAAATAAGGAAGAAAATGGAAGAGCTGCCTCCGACATTTGTAGAGCACACGTACATAAGAGCAGGAAACCCCTTTAATACTCGATTCTCCAGCGGAAAACATCAGCTGAGAATTGTGGCTGTACCCATGTTTACTTAAGTTAAAACGTTAACCAAAAAACGAAGAAAAAATAAAACAAAACAAAACCGATAAGGACATTTACCCCGGCCCTAAAGAAGCAGAACGAACTATGTCAACCCAACAAGATACCGGAAGGATACCCGGAAAAGACGACCAAATCAAAAATAAACAACTGATTAATTAAGAAAACAATAACAAAAAAGACTTAAAGCGAAAAGAAAAGAAATTAATCAATCCAAAGTGAATTGAAGTGCAACAAGTGAAGTAAGATGTAAATAGATGTAATACTAAAAAAGTAGTGCGATGAAAAGTAATAAACAAAAGAAATGAAATACTCCATATAAGTCAATGCAGGAGAAAATGAAAATCAAAAAGGAATCAACTATACAGAAAGTGGAAAAAACAACAAATAATAACATAAGATAAATAATACATAGCAACATACTATATAAACAACAAACAAGCCCAGAACTTAAAAAAACACATAACGGTATGTATGCTAAATTAAGCACACGAATGAAAGAGATTATGCGGCTTACCCGCTACCTGTATGTACATGGCTATCCCGATTCATAAGCAAACGTATTTTAGTGACTATGATTGTGATAAAGGAAGAATAAATGATAAACAAATGCAGTACGGTGGTTCGGAATCCACATTAATCTGCAGGTCCCCATTTCTTTTTCACCTACGACTACTGAGGTTGCTCATTCCCCCTCCTCGCTAAAATTTATCATTTATTTTTCATTTTTTAATATGTTACTATAGCACTTCCTCATCGGTTCACTTGAAAAGAAGATCAGAAGTGTGGGAAGTATCTCCAGGGCAAATTGGCCGCAGGCCTCCTCCTCCTCCTCCTCCTCTGTCCTTCCCCGATCGTAGGTAGGGGACAGGGGGGGGGAGGCCCCGCGAGCCGTTTCCTCCTCATCTCTAAAAAACACAAGCAAGGAAATGCAAATGCGAATTAGTGTTAGCTGGTATTAGCAGTGTTCACCCTGGAGACATCGAGTCGTCGTAAGGATGGTCTCGGGCTGAACCTGCACGGTAATCGTCGCTTTCTTGTCTTGTATAATGATGACTTCGGCATTCACAATCTCTGACGGTTTTTGAGTTGCAGGATGATGGAGATGTTTCTTTTGAGCGTTTCACGGGTTAGATTTGTGCCATGACATTGACGATGTATTTTAATGGCGCCATTTTGTAGGTGAGTGGTTAGTCGCCTCGACAGGGTTGTGGTGATCATGCCAGTGTACGTAGACTTGCAATGTTCGCAGTCATAGACATTACACGAATACTTGTACACGACATAAGTCTCCTGGAATTCGCCTTTTGGAGGGAGACAGCTTTTCTTCATAATGCAATTACTAGTCTTCCTTGTGTTGTAATATATTATTAGTTTGAAATCTGTGTTAGGATTGGTCGGGTATACGTTCCGGCGTACAATGGCTTTAAGAGCCTATTTGTCTCATCAATAGCATGCATTTATAGTAGCCTTATAATAAAGGTCTATGGTCTTTTTTTCGGTGTAGAACAACCAAAAGCAGAGGTCAAGTCCATTTCCCACTTTATACCGGCATTAATAGATTATTCTGGGTAGCCGTTGTTAACCAGAAAGTGTAAAACTCTTCAATTTAAGATCTACAGCCTTCCATGAGGGGGAATTCGGAAATATACTCTGTTCACTAAGGCATTAATAACCGGTCTTTTGAAGAGTTCAAGACACTCATAGGAACCGTTTAAGCAGAAGCCTAAGTTTGTGGCCTAAGCGTACACTTGGGTCGGGAATTTAGACACATGGGAACTAATGAGAATATCGAGGAAAAGAAGAGATCCTTGATCTTTGGGGTTTTTTTTGGGGGTGGGAAGTTCAAACATGAGTTATTCTTGAAAGTCTCCACTAGGGCGTTAACTTGCTTAAGAGTCTTTATTTATGAGTATTTCGTCAATATAGCGCGCGTATATGGAAGGCTTGGATGCTATAGTGTTTTTGAATATCTTGTTCTCGACTGAACCCATGTAAAAGTTGGCAAAGAGAACGCTGAGGGGTGATCCCATCGTAACGCCATCAATTTGGATGTACAGTTGCCTGTCGGGAGCGTGGAACGGAGCTTCTTTTGTGCTTGCTCGGCTGAGCTGGCGCAATATGTCTTCAGGAATCGTGAGAGTTGTGGAAGCTTCAGTGTAGTAAATGGCGATGATTATCAATTCGATGGTTTCATCCCAAGGACCATTTGTAAAAAGAGCTTCCAGATCCATCAAAGCAAGTAGGACTGCTGGTCGAGAAGTTTGAAGGACATCTGGGAGAGGCGAAGAGGTGATCAGCATTTAGTCTGATGGGATATAGGGAGTATGTGTTCCAGTTGAAGTATTTCGCTAGATGATAAAACACACTTGTAGTTTGACTTATTATGGGGCCGGAGAGGATTGCCAGGTTTGTGCGTTTTCACAGTGTCGTAGCATAGCCCATCCAGAAGTCGCCTTGAAATGGGGCAAGTTTAACAGGGTTGGTCATATTGTTGTTTTTCCTAATGAGTTTGTTGAATTTCGTTTTGAGATCGTTAGTGGGATTCTACGTCATGTTCTTGAATTTAATGGTGTCGTACAGTATTGATTTCATCTTGTTAAGGTATTCATTTTGGCTCAGGATGTATCACTGCACTAGATTCCTAATAATCTGCAGTACTCCAATATAAACAATTATAACCAATTTATATATTATCAAATGAACTAGAGCGGAGCAATAAGCATCCATTTTGTGTGGTTAGACCTAATACCTATCCCAATTCAACATTTATCCAAACAAAAATTTGTGTTTTCGGGAATTATATATATATATATATACATAATATTTATATTTGTAATTGATTTGTTCCTTGGGAATCGGATGTGTAGTAGGAATATGAAGACCCAGGTAAATACACTAATCATTTATTGGCCGGACGTTTCGGACCTTCATTAGGACCATCTTCAGCGACTATGTTGACTAAAGAGAAGGCGAAGGAATATTAACGATAGCAGTTAAAAGAATGCATTAAATAATGTCTAAAAAAGCAGATGAAGACAAGTTAAAATAATAAAATTGACAATCATTGAGATTAAAGTAAAAACACAAAAAAATATATAGAATTAATTAATACTATCCAGTGTAATTTAAAAAAAAAATACTAGAAAGAAGTGAAGTTATAACATAAACTGACTTGAATATCAAATATTAAAGGTAACTGGAGTAAACAAGAAAATAACCTAATATATTAAATTATTAAAAAAACAAAAAAACAAAACAAATTAGAATGAATTAAATAGAGTGACTAACCTTTATCATGGGAGCTGAGAAATCAACTAACTAAAGATATAAAAAATCTAACGAAATTTGTTCGGCTGGCTAGTTAATCTATTGAAGTGTTGGTTGGTTATATAGTGAATAGTTTAATTGAGGAGGAGTAATTATTTAGGTTTGGATTGATTTTATTGATGTACAGTGAAGATAACATGGTAAATGAATCAAAATTAAGAGGATGATAGTGATACTCAGAGTGTTGCTTGATGGAAGAGGCTTCAGGTTTAGAGATGGGAATACCAGTCCTATGAGACAAATCTAAGTGCTTTGCGATCCTGCATTTGAGTTATAAGCCAGTTTGGCCTACATAACGACTGTGGCAGGTCGTACATGTACAATTGTAAATTATACAGGATCGCAAATCCTTATGGAGAAAAAAGGAATTTTACGATACAGGGTTGGAATTTATACAAATCAATTAGATATCCTTTCATGAAGAACTGACTTATTTAAGGGATTTCTTCAAATTTAATTATTACCCCGATTTCATCTTCGACTAGTTAGTATCCACATTTCTCTCAAAAATATATTATCCTCGACCCTTTCTTACTACTGTTTCTAAACAGAAGGTTTTCATTAGACTACCCTATCGCGAGCATTTGATATCCGAGCTTAACAAACTCTTTCTCTCTCTACCCTCAACAATCATTTCCCTCAAAGCGAAGGACGCAGAGCAAGCGACAACACGGGTATCCTGAGCGAAGAGATAGGTCTTGTTTGAGTTCCCACAAAAGAAACCAGCGAGAGAACCTCAGAACAAAAGGTGAGACGCAGCAATTTTCACAATCTTCGTCCACCTATTCTCACCTAACCTTTAAAAAAAGATTACTGCTAGTACCATCAAAGATATGGTAACAACGTTGTAGCTGTACACAGCCTTGTAACCACCATTATGCTCTTTCCCATACTGTGCCTAGTAGTCTCCCAAAGCATAATGTAGCTTTCAACCCAATCAATTTATTGGAGATGTTACCATAACAAATATGGTGCACAAGCTGTAAAATACTTACAACCATGCACATATTTAAAACCAGTACCTCCTCCTTCACCTAATCTCAACTCTCCACTCTCCTTACATCATTCATCTCAACCAATCTCTTTAAATTTTCAATCTAAAATTTCCAACTCAAGTTCTCCTTCTTTAAAGTATAAATGCATGGGACAAAAGGGTCAACATCCTCTGCCCTCACATCACTTACTCAGGTAAGTCCTCCCTTTCGCATTTTTTACCCACTTTCTGGTTTCTCATTTCTGGTGTACACTGGTGCAGAATGCAGTAGTATACCAATTCCTAAGGGCGGCAAAGCTTGTGCTCCCACAGATTTAGTTCTGATGGCAGCTAATTCGACCAATATTAGGACTTATGGAAGGAGTAATCTTCAAATCTCACTCGGTCTCCGTCGAGTTTTTCGGTGGATTTTCGTCATGGCCGAGGTAAATCATCCAATATTGCACCTCGACTATCTTTCGGCTCACGAGCTCTTGGTCGATTCTCGTCACCGCTAGCTTGTAGATCGTAAAACTTTACTCACTGTTTCAGATTCGTACTCTTCTGTAGCGCCTTCTGCAGGAGTTTCCTGACCTTACTTTTCCATCTTCGAAGGATAGGTCAATTAAACATAATGTGATGCGTTGGATCGAGACGACAGGAGGACCTGTATTCTCCCGACCTCACCATCGAGCTCCAGATAGACTTTCTGCAATGCGTGATAAATTCCAATTCATGATGGATGCTGCAATTTATAGAACTTGCTCTTCACCTTGGGCCTCCCCACTCCATATCGTTCTCAAATCTACGCCGGGGGAATTCAGATCCGTTGCGGATTACAGAGCCTTAAACGCGATAACAACCCCTGACCGCTATTATTGCCGTACATGGCTAATTTAACCTCATCTCTCTCTGGCTGTATCGTGCTTTCAACCAGATCCCGTTTCACCCATACGATATTTCAAAGACTAGCAGCATCAACACCCCGTTTGGCTCTTTTGAAATGATCAGAATGCCCTATTGTTTGCAAAATTCTGGCCAGAATTTCGAACGTTTCATGCAGGGGTTTGGATCAAGAAGGAAAATATATGCTCCCTGCTCCGGCTCGGCCACCATTAAAGTTAAAAAATCCAAATATAATAGAAGTGATGATTGATAATACTCAATAATAAATAAATGAATGCAGGATCAATTTTTATTTGCAGTAAAGGGTAAAAATACTCTTTTTAATCATACTTATTTAATATACAATTACAAGAATAATAATAATAATAATTATATGTATACTATTTTGAACAAAATTAGAACAAATTTTAAGACAATTTAAGATTCATTCCTTGTAAAATTTGTAACTTTTATTGTTGAAAAAATTTGACAAAATTGAAATTGAAAATTATAAAAAAAAAAACAATTTCTTTCATTATAGATCTTAAATCTGAGTTTATAATTTTTAATCCTGAAAATAGACGCTCCACACTAACTTGACTAGTTGGTAATTCAATAACCACTTGTAAGGCATCTCTTAGAAATTTAGGATACTTGACTACCACTTCATATACCTATAACTTTGAGTGATTGTTAAATTACTCACCCTTAATGATTTTTTCCAAACTCAAACTCATTATCTAAAGTGCTACTACTAACAATAGATGTTGAATATGGCGGATTTGCAGCTTCCGCTTGTGGACATTCTTGAAAATTGCTCATTCTGAATGCTATGTTATATACAGACGCTTTGCTTTGTTGTTCATTAGTTAATAAACATCTATACTTTGGGTCCAGATACACACCAGCCAACAGAACATCATTTTACAGTAAATATTTTATCTGTTTTCTATGGAAGTCTTGATATATTCAGCTATAGTACTCTTAGTTTGAAAGAGGGAGTAAATCAAAGAGTTCCATTCCTTAAAAAACTGAGCAGGATTCGAATTTCATGTTAAATTTTCTTCGTAAAAATATATGGTTGATGAAGCAAATTTGAAAGTGATTAGTCTCGTGCAAGTCTAGTCGCGAGCGACTCTACATCTCACTATGTCGGACGGTCGGTTGGTCCCTGTTTTGCTTTTTGTTTGTTTCGGCCATAACATCCTAACTATTTGGCCGATTCTAACGAAATTTAAAACGTTTATGTTGTTTTACATTCTCTTTCAAATGAAATAATTGCCAAGGTCTTCCCAAGATTAACCCGGTGATTATTTTGTTTTGGCAATAACATCATAACTACTCGGCCGATATTCTGCTAGACTAAACTATTATATGCTATACTGTGCTAGGCAAGCCTAGAATAGGCTATAGTATGCTAAGCTATGCTAAGATATAATGTACAAGGGTAAGATATACTATGTTAATTTAGGCTATAAAATGCTATGCTAGGATAACATATAGTATGTTAAGCTAGACAATACTAAGCTATGTTTGACTAGGGTATAATAGGATAGTACAGGCCATAATTGTCTACGATAGTCAATGCCAGGCTAGGTTATACTATGCTAGGCTAGGCTAAGCTATGCTAATCTATACTAGGCTAGACAGGGCTATACTATGCTATGCTAAGGTCAGTTAAAGTATAAAAGGCTAATAAGGGCTATGCTCTGTTAATGGTATGATATACTAGTCTAGGATATACTAGGCTAGGCTATAATATAATACGCTTGTCTATATTATGTTAGGTGCGATTATGCTAGGATAGTCTATAAAAGCTAGCCTATACAGTATAGTATGATACGCTAAGCTAGGCTATCGTATGCAAGGATATATTGGCTAGGCTATAGTAGCCTATTCTAACTTGGCTATACTAGGCTAAGCTAATCTAGGTGAAGCTAGGCTATGCTTTGGCGTGCAATGCTAAGCCATAACTGGTTAGGGTAGGCTAGGCTACACTAGGCAATGCTACGCTAGGCATGGCCATACTAGGCTAAGCTATACTATATTATGCTAGGTTAGACTAGGGTCTACTAAGCTAGGCCTGGGTATACTAAGCTAAGGTAAGATAAAGTAGGCTATACTAATCTACGTTATACTAAGCTACCCTGATTATACTAAGCTAGGCTAGGTTAGGCCCGGCACAACTAAGGTATTCTATTTTAGGCCAGGGTCTCCTATGTCTGGCTAGGCTTGGCTATACTAGGCTAAAACAGGGTAAGTTATACTATGCTATGCTTGGCTATAATATGCTATACCAGGCAAGTTTAGGCTAGGCTATTCTAGTCTATACAAGGCTATGCTATGCTAGACAATAGTACGCTATGCTAGGCTAGGCAATTATTTACTATGCTATGCTAAAGTATATGGCTATACTATGCTAATTTAGGCTAGGCTAGACTATGATATGATATACTATTCTGTGCTATGCTATGCTATATTATACTATGCTATGTTTTACTATGCTGTGCTATATTATGCAATTCACTGCTATGCTATACTATGATATGCAATAATATTCTATAATATGCTATGCTCTAATCTCCTATGGTATATTATGCTATACTATGGAATACTGTGACATTAGTGTGTGTTAATCTACTATTTACATAATTATGAATTCTAAAGTCATTATTTTTACTTTAATATAATTTTAGTTCTATTTGGTTAGTAGCTACTTAAAATTTTTACTTATTTTTGTCATCTTGAGGAATTAAATGACTATTATTATATTAATACATAATTATATCTATTTCACTTTTTTATCTTATTTCGCTGTTTGAAGCATATTCATCAGTGTGTTGAAGGTTACGTGGCCTTCAGTATTACTATCCTACTAGTGAGATTTGACCCACAATTCCTATTAAAATTAGGACAAGACTGGAGACATTCATACATTTGAACACCTAAATTGAAAATAGCAGAGTTGTTGCAATCCCAATTCCAAACTCTGGTTGACGTTCGGAAATGTGGATGTGAGAAACTACGCAGCAGCCAATCTTGCAAAGGATACTTACGCTAAAGTGCTTGAAAACTGGGAACGAAGAAACAGTTCTTTTCTAGCCCCCATTGTAAATTCAAGTCACAATCTTAAACAGATCCAAAAGAACTGAGAGCAGGCCAAAAAAATATCCCTTGGGAGACGAGAGCTACAGGCCTAAGATAGCCTCATTACAAATTAGACAACCTGTTAATATCTTCAGGGGCAAGTGTAAAATTGTTTTTAGCTGTGAATTTGGCTGGCCTGGTTGCAAAAACGAAACTCCAATTAATTTAAATCCCCTATGGAGATGAAGATCTCAGTGAAGGAACTTGCTTTCATTAAGGGTCAGAAAGAAATGATTACTTCTTTTGAACCACATCGGATGTGCTTTCGAGATTAACTTGAGTAAAATAGATAATTCAATAAGTAAAAGCAACAAGAAGGGAAAGGAAGAAGAGTTGCTTCCTATAAGTAGGCCAATGTTTCAATGCCATCAAGTGAAATCATTTTCTCTCCTGAAGAAAAATAAGAACAAAGAGCTGATGCTAAAGATCGAAAGGATTGAATTTATGAAGAGAGATGAAAAATACCAACCACATCTTCAAATTCCATTAAAAAGCAACCCGGGAATTATATTTTATTGGCAATAACATCATAACTATTCCACAGATTCCAACGAAATTTGATAATCTTATATTGTTTTACATTTTTTTTCAAATAATTTGATTTACAAAGTCCTCCCAAGGTTAGCAGGGAATTATTTTGTTTTAGCAATAACATCATAACTATTTGGCCCATTCTAACGAAATTTGAAACCCTTACGGTGTTTACATTTTGTTTTGAATGATAGAATTGCCAGGGTCCTCCCAAGGTTATTCCGAGAATTATTGAAAGTTTTGAAGGTCGTAAGGTCATAAATCAGAATCAGTGAGGGCACTCAACTTTTTGGTCAGCAGACCTTGTTTCACAAAATCCCATATTGCTCCCGGTATTGTAATTTCTGAGTTCATCTTGTCAATAAAAACAAGTTTCAATTCCAGTAAGCGCTCTATCGTCGTCTTATATACGCTACCCAACTTTGTAGCCTGATTTAAACTTGCTACCTTTTCACCGCGATGTTTAAATATCTCTTCAATTTTTAGTCACCTGCGACTCTATACCTCACTATGTCGGTCGGTCCATCCGTCGATCCCCGTTTTGCTTTTTATTGCGTGGGGGGATGGGGGGCGATTGTAGCGAAATTTTAAACCATTATGTTGTTTTACATTCTCTTTCAAATGATAACATTTCCAAGGTCCTCCCTCCCAAAGTTAGTCCGAAAATTATTGAAAGTTATGAAGGTCGTAAGGTCATAAATCAGAATAAGTGAGAGCACGCGACTTTGGTCCGCAGACCTTGTTTATTTTCTTGAAGCTACTACAACTTGCTTTATCTTGGTTAAGAGTGACTGTATGTTTATGTGCTAAGCCATCACGAATGGCAAGCTGTAGAGTGTGTACAACACAACGCATATGATGGATTCTTGAGAGGATTGAAATTTCTTCTGCCTTACTATTTAAATGATCAGCTTCTACTGTATCATCAGGCTCCAGTTCTGCAGTCTTTTCTTCAGAACTAACTACTTCTATTTCACATTCTTTTTCTCTCTTTTGGTCTATTTGCATTATTTTTTTCTATTTCATACTTTTGAAAAAAATCATTCACAAGCTTATAAAGGTACTCACTTGTATGTTGAGATTGAGTATCTCTTACTGCTAAACGTACGTGTCACTATGTCATTGCTTTCATCAATAAATCTAAAATTTATTGCAAATTAGTTTGTTTTTAAACGTGGACAATTTTCCATTTTTAAAAATAAAAAACATCCTTTAAGTTGATGTTTAAGAGCACATTTTTGTTCCTTTGCTCTTTCAAATACCAAAGATCTAATAGGGTGAAGTAGACACAGACCTTTACATAGACACGGACCATACAAAAGGGCTTCTTGCCAAAATATGGGTTTTATTTAGTTTACCTCCCTATTCTTCTCGCGGAGCTCCGAAGCCATTTTTGTTTGCTAGGTAAGTTTTTTTTATATTTTACATCTCTGACGTAATTTTTACGAGGTACATTATAGTCCACAGTGTTCTTGAATATTGCCTGAATCCGCTGTTATGGTTTCGATGGTGAATATGATCATTATGAATTAAAATGAGTGTGATTTCATGACGGTGACCGGCGTAGGGACTTTTGTGTTTAGAGTTTACATAAAATTACGCCTGATCTTATTACGGTCCGTAAAAATTTTGGAAATTCGTGAAAATTCGACTAAAGATGATTAGGTTTCGAAATTACTGTATATTGATCACGAAATATTGTTTTACGTTTTAAATGTGAAAAATGATCCAAAAATGAATAAAAATTCAAGATATTAAAGTGCAAACTTGACTATTTTATCAGTGTTAAATGATGTTATTTGTGTTATTATCTACATAGGATTATTTTAGGGTAGATGCAAAATTTAACTATATACACAGCTGGGCTAATTTTATTATGTAATAGGATAAGTGTATATATTTTTTAAATATTTTGGAAAAAATTTCAATTTTCTAGTTTCATTATTGCATTAAAATGGTGAATTTACATTGCCTAATAAGGTTATTAATATATTTATGCAATGATAAATAATGAAGGCTGTGCATTACTTGCCTTAAAATGTTCTATAAAATAAAGAAATTTATTAGTTTTTATATTATTTTTGATACCCATGTAAAAATTATGTAAATTAACAATTCTAACCATTTTTTATATTATCTTCTCATAATATTTGTGTATTATTTGGTAGTAGTAGAACCTACATGGTCACAATCCGTACAAAAACCCTTTTATATAAAAGGACACTATAAATCTAAACTGGTAAACATATTTCAAAGTTCTGTATGGGAAAAATAAAAGTATTTATGTGAGCTACCTGCTGTGCACTTTGACTTTCTGTTAACTTTAAAACTTTAGTTCTGATGACCTAAAAACAACTACCAGTACGATCCGTGTCCATCTGATCCTATTACTTCTATCAAAACTAACTTTAATTTTTTGTGCCATATCGCCTATTAAAGCTAACATAGCTGGCTTACAAAAGACAAAAGGAGGTACGGAATTCTTTACCACTAACTCTATTGTTAATTTTGAAGTGATCTAGCTTAATGGCCACCATCACATTTGGACTGGTAAAATATTTAGTAAGCTCTGGTTGGCAGTGTTGACTTTTAGTTGCTGATACACTAGAAGTACTGGCTGATGACTTTAACATTTGCCTCTTTTCATTCGCTTCTAGAATCTTAGAAACTTCAGGATGATTACGATTTATGCAGCGCTTTAAATTATATGCTTTTTTGAAATATATCCTTTTTTGCTTGAAGGTCTACTATTTTTGCTCCTCAAGTTGAATTATGTTCACCAGCATCTTCACAAATACACTTACAAACATAATAGTTATCATCTGCAGTAACAGTCAAATACGCTAGACTTTGCTCTTAATCCTTTATTCATTATTGAGAGCTTCAAAAATATAACTAATATAGTTATATAGAATAATTATACCTTAGTCTTAATTAATAAGATTGGATTTTGTAGTTCCATTCGTATTGCAAATCCATATATTTCTGAAATGAAATATTCATTTTCAATGTGTTATTGGATAATTAAAAATACAGTTTTGTTACAAACAAGTAAAACTACATAGTACATAAAAGTTTTAGCATACGGTAGAAAAATAAGTTTCTTGCAATAACTTTGCTCAAATATCCTACACCTAACTTACCATAGAGAATATAGTGATTTACACAAATAAATTATTGTGTATTTAACGATATAATATATATTGTTAAGTAAAATTTCGTAAAATTATTTGAGCTGATGTTATTTTACGAAATTGTTTTGTAAACAAACAGTTGCCATATTTGCGGTTTTACTTTAGTGGCTCCGGCTCCTACTCCGGCTCCACCCCCTTGGTTTCATGGACCAAGTTCTGAGAGGTCTTCCCTTTGTCTTTTGCTGCATGGATGACCTTCTTATAGCATCTCCCTCGTTTGAGGAACACCTTTCTCACCTTCGTCAAGTCTTTTCTCGCCATCAAGAGTACGGTATCGTACTCAACACTTCTAAGTGCCTTTTGATATCTTGCAACTCTCTTTCTTAAGATACCATGTATAGAGTGACGAGATTAACTCCTTCCTAGAAAAAGTTACCGCGATACGAAATTTTCCTAAACCCACACCAAGCAAACAAATCAGACGTTTATGTGGCATGGTCAAATTCTACTACAGATTCATTTCAAATTGTGATCAGGTCATGCAACCTATTAACTCCATGCCTTCTTAGACCAAAGAAAACTCTCCTCTCAAGTGACCTGCTGAGGCGTGCGATTCATTTTATTGCAACAAAAAGGCTATTGCCCGCGCTGTGGAATTGGCTCATCATTCTCCAGGAGCTCCCATAAGCGTCTTTTCAGACGCATCCTCAACTCACGTAGGTGTAATCATGCAACATAAGATTCATAACCTATAGCAACCTCTTGCTTTCTTCTCTAGCTCTCTTTCTGACTCTCAAAAGAGGTTCCAAAAATAACCCCCAAACCACTCTTCCAATCACCCCTGCTACACAAACTTCACCTTCCTTACGTTTTGCTTCCTCCACCTCTTTTGTTGCAGGAACCCGCGTCGGCAGCGGTGGTCGGTCAGGAGCATATTGACTTCCACCATCTTAAACTATTTAAATTGTTACCCCTTTGATTCATTAGTATTCATTTTAGATTATACATTCAGTTTTTAATTTTTTTGTCATTTTACTCACTGTTTTCTTAGTTTACTTGAATTGAGTTATTAATTATATTTTTAATTGCCTGTTTGCCTTGTTAGTTGTTTTTTTTTCATAAAATAGGTTATCACTCACTTGATTCATTTTAGTTCTTATGTTATCTATTTCGGGGGTTTTTTTCTTAAATTACTTTTTAGCAACTTTTTGTTTGTCTTATTGTGTATCTTTTAAATCTAAGAACATGAAGATGGGCATGTTGCCCGAAACGTTGTTCTCAAAATTGCAATAAATATATGTACCTGAGCATCTTCTGCACCCTTGCCTTCGCTGTTAAATTATATATATATATATATATATATATATATATATATATATATATATATATATATATATATATATATATATATATATATATATATATATATTAGGAATATGAAGACTCAGGTGATTACACTAATTATTTATTGGCCGTACGTCCGGCCAATAAATCATTAGTGTAATCATCTGGGTCTTCATATTCCTACTACTGTACATATCAGATTCCCAAAGAATAAATCAATTACAATTATTAATATATATATATATATATATGAATGCGTTGCAATATTTTAATTGACAATACTCACACATTTTGTAAGCGTCCACTCCCTCACTCTCGCACTCGATTTCATCCAAAAAGGTTCGTTTATATATTGTTCTAACATCAAGGTTTGCAAATCAATCTCATAACGTGTGAGCACTCTTTATATATATATATATATATATATATATATATATATATATATATATATATATATATATATATATATATATATATATATATATATATATATATATATATATATATATATATATATATATATATATATATATATATATATATATATATATATATATATATATATATATATATATATATATATATTGATTTGTTACAAAACCAATATCCTTATTAACATTTGTGATCATCCCTTTTACATCCATTTAATATTCATTTGATATTTATCTTTGACAGCCTTGCAAACGCGGACACTATGATACCGATCACAAGGCACAAGGTCTTGATCTCAATGCGCCCAACTCAAGAAAATATCATCCTGCAGCAGCGATATCCACTGATTTAATACGACGACCAAGCCGCTGGATACCCCATCCCAATGCACTTTTCCTTGGTCCAGCAGCTCAGACAGCAAGTGAATATTACGCTGTTGCAGGAGATCAGAGAAAAGCTGGACCGTACGATCCACAACGTGGATGTTAAGGACAACCTCAAAAGCTTCTGGAACGTAATCAGCAAGCTAAGAGCGTGACCAAAATCGAGGGCTTGCTCTCCCTTAGTGCCTCTTAAAATGTGTGCCAGAACTCCAGTATAAAAAGGCGAGCTCTTAAGAGAAGTCTGGAGCGATGTTTATATAATCTCCGAAGAAGAGGAGGAAAACTTCGATCTGGGCTTCGAGGAAAAAGTTCTGGAGCACAAGAAGAGGCCCTGCAGAAAGTTCATCCCGCACAGAACAGAAAAACTCAAGTGGTTGCAGGAGTGTGCCCCGAAAGGCATGGCGATCTCCCAAGAATAGCTAAATACTGCAATCTCTAGTCTTAAGCAGAAAGCTTCTGGCCTAAGCCTACTAACAACGAGACACTTAAAAGAGGCCCCAATGAAGACAAAAACCAGACTATGGAATCTTTCCAATGCGGCTTTATTCCCAAACCAAGGAAGCCTAAAGAGTTAATTGGAAGATAATCGAAAATATCCTAAATAACAAACTGTTTTCCAATCTGAAGTTACACTCATTGCTGAACGCCGAGCAACATGGCTTTTGCGAGAAAATGTGCATGGAGACTGCAATTGACTTAATATACCAACATCCCGCCAAGGGAATTGCCTCTGGCTGCATGGTGGATACAGTCTGCCGGGACATGAAACAAACCTTCGACAAGGTGTAGATCGACGGACTAAATCAAGACTTGAGTTGTCACCCAATTTCGAAAAAAAATCCTACACAGTTACTTCACCGGCAGGAGACCGGTGAATAGCATTTGGGAACCATGCTGAGCCCCATTTGACTTGCTATCCCAAATTTTTCAAAGAGGCTTTCTGAGTATCAGCCTTTTTACGGTCTATATTAGTAAAATTCCCAAACCTCTGCTCTCCCAAATCCTCAACGTACAGTACGCAGACGAGTCACCAAGATTGTAACTTGCCAAACCAGATATGGAAGAGTGATGTCAAAGCCGAGTACAGCCGAGGTCCAGATAATCTCTAGGTACGAAAAGAAGTGGAAGGTCTAAACATAACAGATTAAATTCGCGGCAGTCGCGATTGGCACACATTAATTATTCCAAGAGCGCGAGCATCTGAGATTTCAGGATCTCCAAACACAGCACAGTAAGCCATATAAACTCAAAAATTCAAGGTGCAAAACTAGAACTCGAAAAACTTCGCGGATTTCGGAATCTAACCGCAAAAAGTAAAAAGAAACTGTATACTGCCCTTGTAAGAACTAAACTGCTTACCCAATAGTTCGACAATGCACATCCTCAGAAAGCAGGATGATTCAAATGCTAAGGGCGCCAAATCGGGCTCTACGGTTCATCCAAAACATGTATATCTTTCATAAGTTTCACCGCTATTCCTTTCTTGCCTTGTCCCCCTATCCATGGAAACGATAAGGGGATCTATCACTTTTTCATCATCTTTCTCTATGAATAAAAAATATCTGCTCATTCCTTGAAGATAACCTGCCAGGGTAGAAGACATCTCAAAATAAAATATGCCTTTTGTGATTGGTTTTATCGCCTCACTGAGCCGGACAAAAAACTGTTACAAGGAAAAGGAAAATACTAGTTATAAAGCTGCCATTACTGTAGACTTCAACAGTACATGTATCCGACATAGGCTCTTACCTAATATATATATATATATATATATATATATATATATATATATATATATATATATATATATACAAGCTTTTAAGGCACACTTAGCAAGTTGATCGGGACTACGAAATAGAGATAAATTAATTGTTAATTCAAAGGATAAAGGAGAAATTGAGTAAACTCGTTGCGAATATACAATGTATATCTTTCATGAGCGCGAAAGAATGATGAAATCAATCCAGCATACCACAAGGAAGAGAAAAAGAGGATAATTCTTTCTTCGGAAAAAGTTGTTTACTTATTCCAAAAATTCCGTACCTCAATTTCTCTTTTGTTCTTTGAATTTCCAATTAATTTCTCTCTTTCATAGTCCCGATCGATTTTGCGAGCGTGCCTAAAAGCTTGTCTATTCAGAAGATGTATGTCTTCCGCGTAGCCGAGTGGTCTAAGGCTGGGTTTAATTGAGATCAAAGCGGTTGCTCGATGCCTCAGTGTGCTTGGTTCGAATCCCAACCCAGTATGGAATTTTTCGAATTAGGAAATAACTTTTTCCGAAGAAAAAATTATCCTGTTTTCTGTTTCTTGTGGTATGCTGGATATATATATATATATATATATATATATATATATATATATATATATATATATATATATATATATATATATATATATAAACGGGAAATGACAATAAACGTTACATTAAAGATGCTCAATAACCAAAAACAAAATCGGTTATGTACACGTGTTATTGTATTTCTCGTTGATCTACGAAGCTTATGTCTCTCTCCCTAACGTTCTCTTTTTTAACATATTGGGATTTACATACACTGATTTCCTCATAAGCAGAGTGACCTGGAAGCGAAGCGCAACTATAATTTTAATTTCTTTAATGTTTCTCCCTTTGCTATCTCCCTCTTCCCTCTTTCATAATTTCTTTTATTCTTGTTTGTTTCATGAAAAAAAAGTGTCGAAATCACTTGTGTATCATCTTTCCTTATTTTATATGGCTAATTTTAAATATATATATATATATATATATATATATATATATATATATATATATATATATATATATATATATATATATATATATATATCCAACTTCACCGCAGGAAAGAGAAAACGGAATAATCTTTCTTCGGTAATATTTATTTCTTTTTTCGAAAAAATCCGAGCTGGGGTGGGATTCGATTCGAACCGTGCACATAAAGCAGCGAGCAACCGCTTTGATCTCAATTAAACCGCCCTTTAGACCACTCGGCGGTTTAACTAATATATATATATATATATATATATATATATATATATATATACAGTTGGGGAAAATAAGTATTTGTATACCTTCAAAATTCAATTTTAATAGACTTCCAACCCATCAAACTTTATGAAATTTACACAATAGTTTAATATTAAGGTAAAGTTTAAAGTTCTGTGCACAAAAAGGCATGAAACAGAATTTATATTCAGTCTAATTGAAGTTAATGCAAACAAGGATGGATAAAGTATTCGTACAAATTGATATTTAGTGATTAATACTTAGTTGCGGAAATATTGTTGGCTTTAACCGCCATCGATCGTTTCCTGTAGTTCTTCAATAGTTCGTTGCAACACTCCTTTGGTATTTCGGCCAATTTTTCTTTGCAAATTGCCTTCAGTTCTTTGATGTTCTTGGTGCCCCTCAAATCAAGCTTGCTCTTCAGTGTTCGTCACAAGTTCTCTATTTGGTTCTATTCTGGCGACTGTCTAGGCTACTTTAGATTGTTTGCAGTGTTTCCACGGAGCCATTCGCGAGTATTTTCGCAGTATGCTTCGGATCATTATCGTGTTGAAAGATCCATCCCTCTCCAAGTCTAAGCTTCTCTACAGAAACAAACAGATGTTCTTCTAAAATGTTTTTGTATATTGCCGAAATCATGGTCCATCTATGATATAGGTATTTGCAGCTGCCCTTAGATCAGAAATACACCCACACCATGATGCTACCTGCCCCAAACTTCACGGTAGCGATGGTCTCCTTAGGCTTGTAGGCACTGTCGTTTTTCATCAAGACAGGACGGCCATCGTTACAGTCAAACCATTCTATTTATGTTTCGTCTGACCACAAGACATTATCCCAGAACTCGGCAATGTTTCGCCAAATGGTCACGTGCGAACTTAAACCTTGCAACTCTGTCTCTCTTCGGCAGCAAAGGTGTCTTCTTTGGCCTGCAAGACTTACAATCATGCCTGTTCAGTTCATTACTGATGGTTCGCTTGTGGCCGACGTTCCTTCCGCCAGTAGGTGATCTTGAATCTCCTTACGGGTGATCATAGGGGCAGCTCTAACCTTCCTAAGTATTACACAAGAAGTTTGGGGGTAAATCTTCCGAGGAAGACCTGAACGTTGAAGTTTTTCGATGGTTCCCACCTTTTTTTCACTTCAAAATGATAAAACTAATGGTGCTGAAAGGTATTTTCAACTGCTGGATATCTTTTGGTAGCTCAACCCATCAATATGGAGCTTCAGAGTCGGCTTTCTATGGTCATTGGAGAGCTCTATATTCTTCCCCATGATAACGTATTTCTGCAGGAACGTCGAGTGTAGATTGGCATTCCAATCTTTTCCAAGCTCTTGTTGACTGATGTACATATTATTGGAACCCTTTAGAAGCTTCATTACACCTTCACAGCTAATAGATATTGTATCTTGTACTTTAAAAAACTATTTCACTAGGTTTATGTTTTTGTACGAATACCTTTTACCCGTGTTTTCGCTAATTTCAATCTTACTAAATATCAATTTTGTATCATGCCTTTTTGTGCACATAACTTTTCACCCTACACTAATATAAATCTATTGTGTAAATTTCATGAAGTTTGATGAGTTGAAAGTCTATTAAAATTCAATGTTGATGGTGTACGAATACTTATTTCTCCCCACTGTATATATATATATATATATATATATATATATATATATATATATATATATATATATATATTCTCTTCGTAAGATATTTTATTGAAGACGACTACGAATTTAGGGTTAATTTTTTTTATTTTCTAGTCCTTTGATTTCTCTTATATTCCGCTTTAGGTCGTTGTCATAGAGTCGAACGTCGATGCTAGCCGAAGATTGACTCTGCGGTGACGCAGGAAGGGATCACGCCAGAAATTGGGATATATATCCCAGTGCGCGGGTTAAATAATCAAAATCGATTGCGGTTGGCTTAAATAACCAATTCTTAGAGATTCTGGGTTTAGAGAGACTGATTGTAAAAAAATAATTTTACTATATATAAAGAAAGTATTATTAGCAAAAGTAAATAATTGGCAATAAATAGGATGAGACCCGGGGTACCAAACGGGAGGGGGGGTGGGATACAAATGACTCAACGGAGACGAGAGTCCGAGAGAGGATATCAGTGATTGCTTCCAGGAAAAGAGGGAGAGTGCAAATGACGGGAATCCAAAGCCTCGACTGAAGGCTTTAGATACGACGAGTAAGTGAAGAACTGCAAAGTTCCACTTGCAAAATTCCTTCTTCTTTAAACTCGCTGAGAAATAACAAAGGAGTACTCCAGACGAGATCGAAGGCGATAACCGAGTGATAGATGCCTGTTCGTGTATATCGTCTGTCGGGCGGGAACTCTAGCCTTAGGTACGAGTGAGGCCAGGTAGAGAGGTGGTGCGTCGCCTTCGAAGATGAAAGCCATTGGGAGGCGGGGCAGGGCGTACGAGACTGTACGTGGCTGGTAACCAAAACGCGGCTGTATGGTACTCGGCGGAAGCGGGTCGCCAGAGTCCCCTAAAAGAGGGGCAGGGATCTCATTAGATTTAGCGCACCAGGTTGGGGGGATATTCTTGACGAACATCACAGGCTCGCGCGGAGGTCCTCGCCGATCAGGCGATGTGACGGAGGGAGAAAGGGAACCCAAACGGATCACGCGGTCGCGCGAAATTCTCGCTGCTTCTTTGGGGCTGTCTAGGAGTGCAGGTGCATCTTTCTCAGGCTCTACGGTTAGACGTTGGGTTCTAGGGGAGGGGGTAACCTTCTCTCTCTGACAGTGGTGAGTTAACTGTCTTTGGGCTCCCCCATTCCTCTCTTTCAAAAGATGCGCACATAATATCAATAAATGGTACGCATGTTTCAGCAGTCAGACTTATTTATATTTCTTAGTATGGGAGTTTTTACTTTTATTACTGATATAGATTGAATTAGTCATGTTTAGGTATATTGTCATGTATTACACCTAAATCTCATTGAATAAAGTGGTGCCAATATCAACCAATAAGTGTTTTTCATCGTACTCTCTTTTCTATACAACATTCAAGGGTATCATCGACTCCATCACTGTCAGAGAGAACATTTACTCTTTATTCTAATTCCATAGCTTTTATAAGTTCTTGTTTATATTTGATCCCATGGGTTACCTAGTAATTAATTAAGATTTTATTTACTCAGCGAGCGCATTTTCTCCAATCTCATACTGTATTTGGCTTAAGAAATTGTCGATTTATTTGTCTCTTATCAAATTTGTTCCTATCATTTCTAATTTAATAAGTAATTTATAAAAAATTCGTAGTTTTATACTTTACTAAATGGAGAGTACTTCCACATTCCATCGTTATAAATTACGTCATAACAAACGGCTTCGTTAAAGTATCATCAAATGACGACGGATTCTCCCTTTTCTAGGGTATTTATGCATTCCGGTATTAAAAAGACATAACTTCTCTAATGCTCGAATGGTTGATTATATAATTCAATCTAACTAAATTTTAATTTAATGAAGATAGATTATAATTATACATAAAGACACGCATATTTATATCCACCCCTCATACACACAGAGGAATACTGGCCAAGAGACAGATATTGAGAGACAAAGAGCAGGAATGATAATAGGGTTAAGAACCAAACACTAAAACAAATCCAATTACTTCAAAATTCTTTGATTACATTGAGACATTTGAATCTCTCCAGAAGAATATCCTTTAGGGACTTAATTACAATTAAGGGAGTGGAGATTCAAATGTCTCCAGCAGAGCAATCTAACACTCCTCCAAAAACGAAGTTCTGAAAAAAGATTATTTTAACCTTCATTTTGGGGCTCGCAGTAAAGGAGAGAATGGTCGCTCGATGAGGCACGCTGCTAAAATTGTCAACCTTGGAATGTGGTTAATTTAGACCAAGGATCTCCCACATGGGACCCTTTAGGATGTCGAACTCGGCCCTCGGTCACACGTGGAAAAAGGTTTCATAATATTAAACTTTCATCACCCCCCAAAACAACAACAACAAAACCCAAAACAAACAAAAGCAAAAAAAGCAACAAATAGTGTGACAAGCTTAACACGATAGTAAAAGTTTTTCTGTCCCTTTTCTCTTCTGTGGTACCGTAAGGAGGACCTCGAGGTTACTCTACCCGTCACGTCCCCAACTTACTCTTTCACTGTTAATTACACTCTACAACAGAATAATAAAACAAAAGTTCGAACAGAAAATTTGTGATGTAATTTTATGTGCAGATTTCGAAACATACTGTTTACCGTATGACCTATCAGTTTTATGTAATTGAGTAGGTGAGTTGCATTTAGTGTCAGTTTCCAAGTATATTATAAGTAGAATGTATTATTCCAATTACTTGTTTGACTTTTACTGATAACATTTCCAATTTAACTCAAATAATATACATATTTCACTTTTCACGGGTCATTAAAATGATCTCAGCAACAATTCCCAGAAAATGAAAAAAATCTGCAGATAGTTTTTGTTACAACTGCGATTCGCTAACACTGACTGAATTAGTACAAAAGGCACTGACTTCTTAGGATGTGAAGAAGCGATATAAACTGTATTTTGAGATGTTTATATATGCTCTATCAGGTGCCCTAGTTCACTCTTAGTATGATATTGATATCACATTTGAAGTGCCACTGGTCTGAATGGAACTAATGAACAATTCATCATACTGCTATTACAGGTGAGATTATTTTCTCATATTTTCTTCTCCATCAATTACAAGTGTCAAACAAGAAATAATTTTGTGAAAATAATGCAGTATATTCTAATTCAAATCTATGTTCAAATAAGCATGTCTTTATCTTTTGTAGCTGGTAACTGGAAGGGCAAGAAAGCTTATGTTTACCCAGATCTTCGGGATGCTTGTCGCGCTGTTCGACATTCCAGTGATTTACTTGTTTCTCAGCCTCTATCATTAATACCAGGCGATAGCACTGACAACTCAGATTAGTCCGAACCACAAGATGGGTTGTACAAGCCACAACCCCTATTCTAACAAAAATACACACTTCATTACACAATCTAAATTAAAGGACATTTTTTTATCTCTCCTTCACTAAATAACAGTGTTAACTACTGGCCTCTCTTATGCCAGAATGGAGTTTTCGGATGAAAGTGCCCGTATTACATTTAGAAAACGTTCAATGGATTTGCGACAATATTAGTCCATAGAAAACAATGTTTCTGCAATATCAGGGGACATATTGATGCCTCTGGGCTGGGTTATGAATCCATTCAATAGAGATTGTTTCTATATTTATCTCTTTACACCATTAAAACTCTTTAGCTACATATAGGAAACCACATGCCTGCTATTCCAGGTGCACACAGTTGTTTGAAGAGAAGCATATGAAACTCTTTCTTTTATTCTAGATCACATCAATTAACAATGAATGTGAGGAAATCAAGATCACGAGGACAAACAGAGGCTAAATTGTTTACACAGCGTCAACAGTTACGTTCCATATGGTCCGATACTTTACCCCCCCCCCCCCTCGCCTCCCCTTTGCCCCGCTGTCCCCAAAATCCTCGCGATCGCTTGCAAAGAAGGATCGCCATCAGCAGATTTCGTAGCCCGTTAATATAAACACAGGAGGGTGGGATAGCCTTTAGAATAAAAATCTATGAACAGGTTCACTGTCCCCTCCGATTGTTTATGCCTATTTTCGCCAAATAAATGAAATTTCACTTTTTCCGACGTAAACCAGATGAGCAAATGGTCACAACGTTGAAAAGAATGCCCTAGGAGAGAGGCTTAAAGTTGGGCCCTCATCTTCCCTCCCCTCCCCCAGGGGATAATCGAGGTATATATAGTTCGATCTGGAGAAATGTAGAAGGAGAATCGGAGTAGCACTCAGGAGAAGAAGACGAGTCCAGGATGCAAACCGGGAATCAAGAAGAAAGTGAAACCGAGCGGGATTTTCCTTCCGAGGCTGTACCTTTGGTCACATCCAGGAGTAGACCAGCGGTATCAAGAACCACTCTCATACCAACCTCGTTCAGGGAAACCCCCTATCTCAGTTTTCTAAATAAAAACCGAAATATCCCTCACCATTGAGGAATACCAATATGAAGTTCCACTCGAGAAAAGATTCACTTCTTGGTCAAGTCTCATCATCGAGAAGTTCGCAAGTGTAACTCGAGGATTGGAATAACCGTACATCTACAATCCCCTCGCTTATATCTTCGAGTCAAGAAGCATCGCCACACGCTCCTCACTTACCTCGGAATAAGCATCAGCTGTTATTCCCGAATAGTCTCAGCCAGCGTCTCCTTCGCTTGGAGAGACGGTCAGCTGTTTTCCGAGTCAGCCTCACGTCCGCAAGAAGGTTTCCGTACAACTCGTCTCGAATCATCGCATCAAAAAGGTTCTCGTTCAAGCTCATCCAACTATAGACTCCCTATTAGTTAAAGGTAAAAGGAATCCAAAACTTATTCATGTTCCTTAGTTACCATTCCGTACTAAAGTGAATTTTTACGTCAGCCATCGCGTAGCACTCATTGGTAGTATTAATTTTTATTTAGATCCTCTTATTATAGCCTTAGTACATTAAAAGTTTGAATATTTCATTTTTTATGTAATTAAAAATATATTTTTGCCCTAGTTGTTTAATTAAATCCCTGAAACGCTGCATATGGCAATAGATATATAATATTACGAAGTCTCCCTGTTTAAAGAATCAAAAGTAAAAATAAAACACTCTTAGAGAAAAGTGGAACGGAGTTATTCAGGTACGGAACAAACGTACATACATATTCGGCCGTATACCACGACGATGACCATAAATGGTTTGTTTATGCAAATTTATAGTTTGCTGCTATTCTTAATGGATTGCAAACTGGGTATAGTAAGTATATATATTTTTGATGGAAGCGGAACAACCGAGCAAGATCAGAACATTACATCCGGTCAGAATGACCACCGCAAGATTCACTCATACTAGGATCCTACAATATTATTAATTAACAGCTACTGAGAAGAAAAGATCACTTTGGTACCACTTCATATAAAACTGGATTTAATAAAGCACATTTTTGTCAAAGCGCGGAAGAAAGATAAAACAGCATTCATCTAATTTAAGGGGAATTTCTCCAATTAAATGAAGCAAAAATCAGAGAAAGCATATTCATTCTCCTTCAAATTCATAGGCTCTTGTTGACAATGATTTCCAAGCAATTATAAATGATGCATGTACAGTTTGTAACTTGATGTGCGTGTTTAATACTATAGGTTGTAATATTTCACTCAAAGTATAGTTTCTGCATTCGCATAGAAGAAATAGAAAGTAGCTATAAAGGAAAATGAAATCCAAGCCTGTATTTATATCACAATATGTTCCATAACTTTTGCCGTAGAAAATCTAAGATTACCTACATGTATCGGTAAAGGTTATGCAAATTTGAATGAATAAAGCGAAAATTTAAAGCAAAGAAAAATATTACTAGAAATATTGAGGTTTCCAAATTGATCGGAAAGACAGCGGAAAAAAAATTCTCTTGGAATATAGCGATTAAATTATACAGGACAACAAAGATTTTTCTTCTGGGACAAAAGCCTATGTTTTAAATTAAATTGAGTCTGCTGATTATGAATCGGAACACAGAATTGTTCTAGCAAGTCAGGATTCTGAGTTATACACATGGGCATGATTATAAACTATATATTTCAAGCATTTCTTAACTATATTATATTAGAGATGTAATATAAACTATATTTATAAAAAATATTATCAACTATACTGGATGTCGCAAAAAAGAGAAAACCAATTTTTAAATCAATATATCTCTGAAATTATTAAAGCTAGATAGTTTCTGAAAACTGAATTTTGTTTGTCTATTTGTTATGCCTACATTAAAGTTCAAATTTGGAGGATTGTTTTGTGGCGCATACTGGCGAACGTTATGATTATTAACTCTTCCATTCATATGAAATGCAGCTTCATCGCCAATTACAATGTCTTTCAAGATTCGAACATTTCTTTGCAGAAACCAGTTGACAAAATTTAGGTGACGAGGTAAATCTTGTTCAAAGAGTTTTTGCCTTACGTGCATTTTGTAAAGATACCATTTCAAATCGCGTTTAATGATTCGATGAAACGTATCTTTACTGATGTCCAAACCATTTTTTTCTGACTGGTATTCTTGGATCCTGAATAGGCTTTTCTTGAAAAATATTAATGTTTTCTTGTGTCCGTTCTGTTCTCCTGTGACCCGATCGATTTTTGTTTAAATTTAAACTTGTTCCTTCAGTCTTGTACTTATTAACATTTGTCCAGATGTTTTTTTGGTTGGGGGAAACGCTATCCGGAAAGCGTTGTTCAAAAAGTTGTTGAACTTGTTTAAAGCTTTCAGTCCTTAAATAATTTGCGACCACGAAAGCTCGTTGTTCACTTGTAAGTTGCATTTTAGAGTGTTTGAAGAATGAATAAAAATGGAGGCTTAAATTGACTGGTGGCGATTCTCCAACAATATCTTAGTAGGAACTAGGCTAATAATTTTGGCAAGCCTAGGCTTTAAACAATTGTATTTTTTTCTGCTATCTTCTACTAAATGATTTTGAAATATGTTCATTTGAAGTTTGATTCTGTACTTTAGCTGCTTGCGCAAGCACACTTTTCATGTCTTTCATCTACTTCATTGCAGAATTTACTATTAGAGATGTAGGTTTATAAAACCTTTAACATAGATGCGCAAAGAATAGACAAACAAAATTTAGTTTTTAGAAACTATCTAGCTTTAATACTCTCAGAGATATATTGATTTAAAAATCAGTTTCATTTCTTTTGCGACACCCTGTATAATTTCGGCTGCAAGGATTACAACAAACGACAAAAAGATTATTATTTATTTTAGCATCAGATGGCGATGTATTTTGTGAAAGTCCCACAAGGACACTAGTCAGCTTATTCTTGGTAAGTTTTAGTGCCGTTTGCGTTGACGTCTTTTATATTACGTATAGCTCTTAATTACTCTATGTGGTTACTCTTTTAACTCTGTTAATTGTGTTAGATCATGAATAGGAGAGGTTCTGTATATCATCAAGACAACTTTTATGTCCGTGTAAAGTTTGCTCCACGAAACCCGCGGAAGAACATTGCTACCAAATTCAAACTGCCTATTTAATATTATTTTGTGTTGCGCCGTGTGTTCCTGTGAACTTAAAGAATGGCTGCATGAGCCGACCGATAATAATCGCTCTGTTTGTTACTTTGACATGAATAATATTACTTTTGTTTCTAAGAAAAAAAAAAGAAACAAATGGGTGTTTATTGTAAATTAGTTCTAAAAGTAGCCTCACATGAGTTCGAGGACCTTATCCCGGCTCCCCCATCACATGATTCACTTGTAGACTGACATGATGGACAAAGATTTTCTAATTGATTCTAAGAAAAAATGAGTCAGCTAGTTTATTCAAAAAGACTTGAACGATTTAGTTACAGACCTAGCATTGTCAAATAAGAAGGTAAAAGTTTTGATATCTAGACTACACCATCGGAATCTACAAAGGAAGGTACGAAAATTTGCATTTTCCATTCTCGCCATGGTGATGTATTTGTGTTTACAAGCAAGAAAATGATATTGCTTGTTCTGTACTGACCCCAATGTACTCATGCAAAAACTAGGACACGAACACGTGGCTAACAAAAGGAAATTGCTTATAAAGTTAGTCTCGAAGCTGTGTTGTTATATATGGTAATGAAAAACATTTCATCCCTGTCGGTCATGTCGGTATGAAAGAAACTTATGAATCGATGGCAGTCATTCTGAAAGGAATTAATTACTCAGTTCAATTAGAATTTGTGGGGATTTAAATATCATTTCCCTCCTACTAGGATTCTACCTAGGATATACCACAAAAATGTGCTTCTTATGTCTATAGAACAGTCGCGATGACAGCAATCATTACGATGTAAAAAACTGACCTAAAAGAGATGAGTAATTTTTTGGGTCGGTACAATGTGTAGCATATGCCACTGGTACACCCGCCAAAGATCTTCCTTTCACTCCTTTACATTAAACTCGACCTCATTAAAAACCTTTTTAAAAAATTATGCGCGATGCCTAGAAGTAAAATTTTGGCAGAGAAAAGTGACGCAAATCTTAAAATTGGTATTTTCAATGGACCTAAGGTCAAAGAATTGATATCTGATAGCAAATTATGAGGTAAATTGAAGCTATTGAATCTTACGGCATGGGAGTCATTTGTATTAATTGTACAAAACTTTGGAGGAATTTTCTCCAATCTCATAGTGTATTTGACTTAAGAAATTGTCGATTTATTTGTTTCTTATCAAATTTGTTCCTATCATTTCTAATTTAATAAGTAATTCATGAAAACTCCGTGTTAAAAAGTTTCATAATATTAAACACCTGTAAAAATATAATTTATCTTTTGTAACAATCGAGGCATGACGGTGCGGGTGTTGTAGTCACAATAAGGGCACAATTTGCCCTAATTAATTTAAAGCATAAAACTAGACTTTCCTCCACCAAAAACACAACAACAACAAATCTCAAACAAATAAAAGCATATATATACAGTATACAATTATACAAATATATATATATAGTATTTATAAATATACTATATACATTACTTATGTACGATTAATATAATAATTATTTTTATTGAAACTAAATATACTATATGATTATATATTAAAAAAAATATACTCAAAGTCCTGACATGCTCGAACATTTATGAGTTCAGATTCGGAATAAGCGCAATCCATTTAGTTTAATATAGAGCCCCCCAAATTGTTGCCCAGTGTTATCAGTGGAGGAATTTGTACAATTATAAATAATTAGTATTTAGTATGGAATCATTTATTTTCGGTTATGTTTTGACATCTCACACAGAGAGAACCAACTCTTGCCACTCTTGCGCAGAAATCTTGGTTCTTTCATCTTGAAGAAGTTACCAGAGTTATTGAACTGTTTTCGTCTTCCTCGCTTTCAAACTCTCTTAAAGTATCTTCCAAACAACTTCAATTGGATTCAGGTTCCGACTCTGTGCAGGTCAGTTCATATGAGTGAATACTTGCCGTCTAGGAAGGTCTTCACCGACTTGGCCGTGTAGCAGGGGGCGTTATTTTATATGAAAATTGCTGGTTATGCTTCAGACGCTCGGAGATGGGGCAAAGCATGGTGTCGCAGCAGTTCGCTGTACAATTGTGCATTCATTGTATCACGAAATCACACAAATAGCCCAGTGCCTTATACTGAAATCACGCTTAAGACCAGAACACTTCCTCTTTCCATCCCTTATAATACAATTGACAGAGAGTCTTTGGTTTACTCTGAGACGAACGAACCTCGAACCATAGGACCAAAATATTGAATTTAATTTGTCACTGAAAAGGACTTGGCTCCATTGTTCATCCATCCATGTAACCTGCTTAAAGGCAAATGCAAGATAAGACGTCATATTCTTCGTCATATTCAAGCCATTGATCAATAGCTTGACTGCAGGTTTGCGAGCGTGAAGATTGTCTTTCTCCAGCCCGCGTGAAAGTCTACCTAGATACACTGATGGCCCAAATCTCTCCAATCTCTCGAGAAACCGTTGCAGTCGTCTTGAAACGGTCGTTCTTCACAATTCGGGTAATGGCCTAGTCTTCCCTCTTTGAGTTCTTACTTGGCTTACCGGTTGATTTACCAGCCCTACATAAACCTGCTTTGTCATAGATTAACAGAATATTATTGTTTACACTTTTGGAGAACTTGACATTTTATTCAGTGGCTGTAATTAAGGGAACATATTGGTGCCGCAGTTTTATAATCAGTAGGTGGACAGAGAGAAGCGTGACAGATTTCTTAGGTATGTTACATAGACAAGATTGAACTGAAGTTAGTTGCTAGGCAAACAAGGCCGGTTCTCTTTAAAAGAAAACCTAAACTTTCATATCATTTTATCTCCTTCAACTTTTCTAGTAAATTGCCTATGTGGTGATACCTTCGTTTTATTCAACCAAATCTGCATAAACTTTAAACGATATCTAGTTTATTCCTGTAATTTATCATGCACCAATTTTCAAAATCTTGGATTGACTCTGGCAAAAATTATGAAAGATTTTATGCTAGAAATCTAGGTGTCCTGATCTTTTGGGACTTTACTGTAATTGTCAGCTTCAGAAACCGGGTCTTTAAATTGAAAATAAAAACGAAGGAGACTATATTTTTTTTCTTAAGCCTGAAATTTTTTATACAATGTTCTCATTCCATTCATACATCAGCAATATTCTTTAATAATTAATCCTTCATGCCGGAGCCTCCACAATGAAGTGTCGACTGTAGAATGATACATCTGATACGTAGAAAAGTGGCTCGCTCTTCTAGCTCCAGTGCTTAGAGAAGTCTCAAACTAGATCGAGACTTCATGAACTACTGAAATTAATTGATTAGTTTTAGACGCTTCTATTTTGCATTTGTTTTACGCCATTCTTTACAAGCCTCTTCTCACCAATTTTCTTGGTCAGCGGCTCATTTTTTAGAATAGTTCTCGACCAGCTTTCGTCCATTCATTCTTGGTCTTAAGTTCGAAAAAGTCAAAAGGAAGGGAAGGGGCAGAAATAAAAAAGGCGGAAAAATACATGCATTGATTCCGCCATCTTTTTTTCTACTGTTTCCCCCCCCCCCCCTCTATGTATTCTTTTACTTAACCGCAAGGGATGTCAGGTGTAGTGTGCGCAACCTTGCTCTTATTGGCATATAGAAGATCGTTTGCCTTCCCGGCCCCAACACCAGCTATTTCACCTCTTACCCTCAATTTCAGCAAAGGAATACTGCGGCTCTCTTCTATATACGAGTATTTTTACTTCCTCTATCTTCACAATTCCCTTACAAATTTCTCAATATAAATTTTATTCGTGATACGACAAAATCCCAATCTGAAAATTTACTGTCTAATCTGCGACGAGACAAACATTGTGAATAGGAGGAAACGTCCTCAGATTTAAGTTTATATCTGCTTTCAAAACGTCAAGATGTACGTTGCTATCGCTTTTAAAAAGTTAGGATGTACGTTCTTATCTGATTTAAAAAGTCAAGATGTACTTTCCTATTTGCTTTAAAATTCAAGATGTATGTTTTTATTTGCTTTGAAAAGTCAAGAGGTATGTTCTCTGCTTTGAACATGTCAAGATGTACGTTCTTATTGCTTCGAAAAAGTTAGTGTGTACGTTCTTTTCTGCTTTGTAAAAGTAAAGACATACATTCCTATCTCTTAACAAAAGTCAGTATGTACATTATTATTATCTGCTTTGAAAAAGTCAAGATGTGCTTTTTATCTGCTTTGAAAAAGTCACTATGTTCGTTCCTGCTTTGAAAAAGTCAAGATGTAATTTCCTATCTGCTGTGAAAAAGCCAAGATGTACGTTCTTATCTGCTTTGAAAATGCCAAGATGTACGTTTAAATCTGCTTTGAAAAAGTCAAGATGTACACTCCTCAATACTTATAAAATGTTAAGATGAACTTTTATTGCTTTGAAAACGTCAAGATATACGTAATTATCTGCTGTTAAAAAGTCAAGATGTCCTTTCCTATCAGCTTTAAAGAAAGTCAAGATGTATGTTCCTATTTCCTTTGAAAAGTCAAGATGGAAGTTTTTCCTGCTTTGAAAAAGTCAGGAAGTACGTTCTTATCTGTTTTTTCAAAGGTATGATGTACCTTTTAGCTGTTTTTCAAATAGCCAAGATGTTCGTCCCTATCTGCTTTAAAAAAAAGCGAAGATGTAAGTTTCTATCTTTTGTGAAAAGTCAAGATGTAAGTTTTCCTACTTGTAAAAAGTCAGGATGTACGTTCTTATCTGCTTTTACAAAGTAATGATATACTTTTTATCTGTTTTGAAAAAAATAGGATGTACGTTCTTATCTAATTTAAAAAAGTCAAGATGTACCTTCCTATCAGCTTAAAAAAGTCAAGATGCACTTTCCTATCTGTTTTGAAAAGTCAAGATGTAGATAAGATATCCTTGCTTTGAAAAAGATAGGATGTACGTTCTTATCCGCTTTTACAAACTCATGATGTACTTTTTATCTTTTTTTCAAAGGTCTAGATGTTCGTTCTTATCTGATTTGAAAAAACAAAGGTGTAAGTTTCTATCTGCTGTGAAAAATCAAGATGTACTTTCTTATCTGCTTTGAAAAAGTCAAAATGTGCGTTCTTATCTGCTTTGAAAAGTAAATCTCTTCACAACAAAATTTCTTTAAAAATGAGAACCGATTAACGCGAGGGAACGAACTATGAGGAGAATTTGTTAAAGAAGACATAAACCATCAAAGTAATAATTTTCCGAAAAGCTGCTACTTTTTCAAAGTGAAAGTTTGTCTTTTTTAACATTCAAAAGGTGTTTGGAAGATTTGAATTGAGATGTGTTTTCTACATTAACTGAGATATCAAGCAATTTTCAATAATTTCTTAGGCAATGCACATTAGTGCTATTTTGGTAGTACCGTTTTTACGTGGTTTTGTTTACCTTACTTTGAATGTTTTTTAATAATTCATAAGTTTTTCTAACACCACTTTTGGTGATGTTAATATGCTTTTGTTATTTTGACCCTTGAGAAGAATTAAGCATAATTTTATAGTTCAAGTTCATTTATTAGTATTTATCGGTTATTTTCATCCTTAACTTTAAACGAAAGTTGTTAATTTTGGTTTTATTTAATTAAATCTTTATTAGAGGGTTTTTTATCCTTTTCACTGACTTCTTATGAACGTGTACTGACAACAATGTTCTTCTTCACTTGATATGGCACACTTGTAAAGGTCGGTGTAGATGATCTAGATTTGACTTTCTTTGAGAGTAGAAATATGAATGAAACTAATAACTTAAGGACCATCTGCTCTACCTTCATTTAACGAATATCCATAAATTCCATTGCATTAAAATACAAGGGAGCGTAGCGCTATTCACTCATTCTCTTGCTTTTATTTTATCTCAATATTTGGTATTTCTCGCATTCGAGTTTGGTTTAACAACAGTAAAGTTGTATCTCTTCTTCGACTCAGGTTGTTTTTCTCATTAAGGGAATATTTGCCTCCTGTTCTCGCTATCGCATGGCATTTGTGTTGAAACAAACACAAACTGTCGACCGAGGAAAAAGAGTCTCACGCTTAATAAGAGAATATGTGGACTCTATGAGGCATATACACGCGGGCTTTCCACTGAAAGAGAAGCAAAACTAGATGCTTGTGAGAGGAACGCAAAGAAAACACAGCTTCAGAGTGTTCAAGAGTCGTTTCTCGTTGCGCCTAAAGTTATTTCAACCGTGTTGATTCTATCTGTGTTTATCCATATGTTTCAATACATTGTAAAACATTTATGGCTTGCCTCATATATCAATATAATGCTAAGGAAATGTTTTATTTTGAGTGACTATTGAATAGAGTTATTACTAAGTTGATACCGTTGAGCCGTTTGTCGTGAACTGCCAGGTGGACAAATGTGAAACGAAATGAAGCATATTGAATCTTATATTCAGATAGAGATTTATAAACGTTTTTTAATGCTGAGGGGTTATGTATTATAATTACTGATTTAAATCGTTTGGATTTATTTGTTTTGGATTGGAGAAAGCAATTTCTGGCAAGTAACAAAATAACAATGCATTTATATGAGGCTTCGCATATATATATATATATATATATATATATATATATATATATATATATATATATATTTGTTATTTGTATATATATATATATATATATATATATATATATATATATATATATATATATATATATATATATATACTCGAGCATTTATCATCAGAGTTTAAAAACTCCTTCTCTCTACCCTCAACAACCATTTCCCTCAATGCCAATTCATTTGTATAAATTCCAACCATGTATAGTTAAATTCCTTTTTTCTCCATAAGGAGCCAATCCCTTTGGGCTTGCGATCCTGTAAAATTTACAATTATACAAGTACGACATGCCACAGTCGTTATGTAGGACAAACTGGCTTACAACTCAAATGCAGGATCGCGAAACACTTGGGTTTGTCTCATAGGACTGGTATTCCCATTTCTAAACCTGAAGCCTCTTCCAACAGGCAGCATTCAGAGTATCACCATCATCCTCTTAATTCTAATTCATTTACCATCTTATCTTCAGCCTTAATTTCTCTCGATTTGAAAATCTTAGAGTCACTATATATCAATAAAATAAATCCAAACCTAAATAATTACTCTTACTCAATTAAACTATTCTCAATATATCCAACCAACACTTCAATAGATTAACTAGCCAACCAACCAACCGAACAAATTTCGTTAGTAGTTTTATATGTTTAGTTAGCTGATTTCTTAACTCCGACGATAAAGGTTAGTCACTTTGTTCATCCGGATTTGTTTTCGGGTTTTTTGTTGTTTTTTACAATTTAATTTAACAGGTTATTTTTTGTTTACTCCAGTAACTTTTAATATGTGATATTTAAGTAAGTTTATGTTATAATTTCACTTTCTATTTTTTTAAAAAATTTAAATCACACTGGGTAGTATTATTTAATTTTATATAGTTATTAGTGTTTCTACTTTAATTTTAAAAATTTTCAATTTTATTATTTTAACTTGCCTTCTTCTGCTTGTTTTAGCTATTATTTAATGCATTCTTTTAACTGTTATCAATTAATGTTCCTTCTTCTTCTCATTAGTCGAAGTAGTCGCTGAAGATGGTCCTAGTAAAGGTCCGAAACGTCCGGCCAATAAATGATTAGTGTATTCACCTGGGTCTTCATATTCATGCTATATATATATATATATATATATATATATATATATATATATATATATATATATATATATATATATATACGAGGGGCGGTCAATAAATTTTGCGAATCGGTAGGGCAAAACAGAGGAAGGGGGATGGCTGTGTGTGGGGGTGTTAGGACAAGTTATGACAAGTCAGGACCTGCAGCCGCACGCTCCTGCCTCGTCTATTTAAGAAGCAGTAGCTGATCGCAGATCGTCAGTCACAATTTTTCAAAAATGGAGAAGGTTAAGCACTGCGCAGTGATCAAATTTTTGACCAAGGAAGGCAAGAATGCAAAAGAGATCCATGAACGAATGGTTGTAGTGTACACCGACACTGCCCCTTCCTATGCAACCTTTACTCGCTGAAATAGGGAGTTCCGCCATGGTCGTGAGTCCCTTGAAAATGAGATCCGTCCAGGACGGGGGTCCTGGAAGTGCTATCAACATCATCTACGACAATTTGGCCATGACCAAGGTCTCTGCCCGTTGGGTGCCTAGAAACCTTACGCCCCATGATCGACTTCAACGTCGTCAAAGTTCGGAGGAGCTGCTGCTCCTGTACAACCAAGACCCGGCGGGATTCGAGTCATGTATATTGACAGGTGATGAAACGTGGGTCCATCACTGGGATCCCGAGACCAAGCTCGAAAGCATGGCCTGAAAGAACAGGGGCTCTCCGACCCCCATCAAGTTCCAGACCTAAGCCTCAGCCGGGAAGATCATGGTCACCATTTTTGGGAATTCTGAGGGAATGTTGATGGTGGACTATGCGCCTCGTGGAAGGACCATCACTGGCTGGGTTGAAGAAGTGCATCTGTCAGAAGCGGCGCGGCAATTTGACATGCGGTGTCCTGCTCCTCCACGACAATGCCCCTGTCCACAAGGCCAGAGTTGCACAAGCTGCCCTGCGCGAGTGCGGATTCGAAGAGCTCAACTCCCTCCCTACAGTCCAGATCTGGCCCCTAGTGACTACTTTTTATTCCGCCAGCTCAAGGATGCACTGCGTGGACGCCGGTTTGGGGACGATGAAGATGTCCAGCTCGCCGTCCAAGAGTGGATTGAACGGCAGTCGGGAGACTTCTGGTTGTCAGGAATTCGAAGCTTCAAGGACAAGTGGTGCAAGAGCATTGAAGTTGAAGGTAGTTATATTGAAAAATAATAAAAACACTTTTCTTGACATCTCGTTGCAAAACTTATTGCCCGCTCTTAGTGTATATATATATATATATATATATATATATATATATATATATAATATATATATATATATATATATATATATATATATATATATATATATATATATATATATATATATATATATATATGCCCTTTTGGAACTTTGGGGTCAAAGTTAGCTTAAGGTTCGACCTTTCTGGTTCTTGACGGCAAATAATTATGAATTCAGTGGTGATGGTTTACTTTTAAATTTGCGGGGTCCTATTAAAACAAATAATTCAGAGTGCAAGTTGACTAAAGATTAAAGGAGGGCGTACTGCTCATCCAGACGACAGACGTAACAATCCACACGGGACCGCTCCAGTCGAAGTCTTGGCAGGAAGAAGGAATCGGGTTACGTATAAATCTGATGAGCAGATACATCGAGAAAACCATTGTAGGAATAACGGGCATTCTCTCTGTACTCCCTAAATGGAAGTTAAAAAAGTGATAAATTCTTTAGTATCAGTAGAAGATAAAAAAAATGAGACAAGCAAAAAATTAAGTAACATAAAAACAATAATCACAAAAGGAAAAATAAAAAAGAAACGAAAGAATAGGTAAATTTGGCAGCTATCCAAAATCTCTTAAGAGCCACTAGACAGGTAATCAATTATGAAGAAACGCCTCTCTATTTTTGCCTCACACTATCGGCTCCTGAAAGCCATATTTAGCACACTTTAAGCGGCCTTCTTCATACTTTTCCGAAGAGCAAACAATGGAAAGAGAGAGATAAAAAAATTGAAAGAGTTAAAAGCATCAAAAGAGAGATAAAACAAAGTAAAGAGAGGGCAAACTATGGAAAAAGAGGTAAAACTATGGCAAAAAAGGTTAAACCATGGACAAAGAGAATTAGATTCATGGAAAGACAGATAATACTATGGAAAAAGAGCGGTAAAACCATGAAAAGAGAGCTATGAAACTTTGTAAATAGAGAGGTAAATCCATGGAAAGAGAGCAGTAAAACCATCAAGAGAAATGTAAAGTTATGGGAATAGATTCTTAAAACCATGGAAAAAGAGAAGTAAAACCATGAAAAGAGACAGATAAAACCATGGCAAGAGAGCGGGAAAACCATGAAGAGTGATGTAAACCCATGGAAAGAGAATCAGAAAATCATGAAATTAGAGAAGTAAAAGTATGAAAAAAGATGGGTATAACCTTGGGAAGAGTGAGTTAAGACCATGGAAAGAGAGATAAAACCATGTAAATAGAAGTAAAACCCTGAAATGTGGAACGAGAGTGGTCAAGCCATAAAAAGAGAGGTAAACACATAAAAAGAGATGCTTAAAATCATGAAAATAAGTAAAAATATGAAAAGAGATAAAAACATGAAAAGATAGAATTAACACGATGGAAAGGGAGACAGAACTATGCAAATAGAGAGGTAAAACCTTAGAGCGTGAGCGGTAAAACCATAGAGAGAAATGTAAAGCCATAGGAAGAGAGAAGTGTATTTTAACAAAATTTTATAGTCAAATATACGAGATAAAAAGGAGAGAAGGTTGGGTAGATTCCAAACTCAAGTGGTAACAAATAAACTTTCGAGATTCTTACACATGTAAATGAATGAATGAAAACATACTCTTAGATTCTCTGAATCTACCTTCTATTCTAAACCCATTAATGGAGGAGATAAAAAGTAAAGGATCTACGAGAGGATTTAATTTGTATTTCTATCCTAAATGTCAACATAAATGCTTCAGGCTGGCTTATTTAATAAAAAAAAATATAATATGCTTACAGAATGGAAGATTTTTAAAAATAAATTGTAAAGGAAAACCAACAAGGACCTCTCTCGCAGAAGGTTAAGACAAATCTTTAAGGAGAGTGATTAAGAGAGAGGAAATGATAATGTGTGGAAGAGATATAACCGCATCTCTTCCTGCAGTCAAAGGGATCTGGAGGCACAAAGTCATCAAGATGGCAGTTTCAGCTGGAAAAGCACAAGCAAAGCATTTCATTATAACAAAAGAATTTAGGGGAGGCAAAAAATGGGCGAGCGGGAGAGCGAGAGGGGAGAGTATGAATTCAATTAAGTTGATAAGAGTAGAGGACCGAAGACAGGATTAGTTTGTCGTTGACAGTTCGATATGGGAAACAACACTTCCCCTTTAATCGCTACCAACGACGGCATACAGACAGCAGAGAAAGAGGGTAGTGAGAGTGGGCAGGAAAAGTCACTCGGGGTATAATTCGTTAGGTAAGCAAGGTATAGGCCGAAAAGTGGCAGTTCGAAAATGTTACCTGGAAATGATTATCTGTAAGTGTGGAAATGGTTACAAGAAGGCTTGCTACAAGTCAAGCGTCGAGAGGGCTCATCTTGATTACTCCATTAATCTCTTCATCTCTAAAGTACAGACATGGCTTCGCCCCAGCGAGGCAACACGGCTGCTCTATTAATCTTTTTTATGTTGAAGGTTACATTGGAAGTAACAAAAAATCAGTATTATCATAGAAAAAATGATTCACTACCACAAGGAGGGTGTGGGTGGAGAGCCCCGATCCCTCGGAATGATAAAGTAGCAATTGTCAAGGGAAAATTGTCGCCTTTTGTTCCTTTACCAGTGACTAATTTATTATAACGACTTCGTCCAAGAAATTTGGCCATCAAAAATAGTGATCTCGTATATTATAGGACGAAACGTGAATCTCGCAAACACAAAAGGCTATAAATTAGTCATAGGTGTATTTGTTATCTGTGCATGTGGGTAGGAGGGGGGGCATGCTCGGTGGGGAATGGTGGATCTGCGTGTGGATAGGGGGCATGCGTGGGGGTGAATGGTGGATCGTTGGTGTATCCACACCAATCGTAGGAGGCTAAATGGGGCGCAACCTTGGAGAAATGGCATCGATATCAGAGGCCTAAATGTCGTTGAATTTATATTCAGTGAAAACCCCGATTAGAAAAGTCTTGAATGTGTCACTCGATTCTGGTGGTTTTATAAATTAGAAAAACCAAACATTCAGTTTATGAAATTGAAGTAAACAAATAATATAAAAGTCCAAGTACGAGTTTGTCTAAATTTAATATAATCACGAGCAGTTCTCTTGTGTCTTTAACTCTTGAAAAATCAACTTCAAAGCGAAAATGAATCTTATTTTAAGCTGTGAAGTTCTGACTTCCAATTAATCCATACTTTTTACTATTACCAAGTCACTATTTATAATAACAAACCAAGTGAGGGAATGGTGTTTACACTGTACCACCAAGCTAGGTGGAGTAGCTACCTCTAGCAACCAACGGCCAAGTGTAAGGAAGTAAACCTTCCAAATCAGGATTGGAGCCCCGAAGGCGGACTAGTGCCCAGTGCTCACTGGTGCCAAATGTACTGATCTGCATTCCTTTGGATGACACCGGCGAGGCGGAGAGGGGAATCTTGACGACTGGGCAACCTAGGATCTCCATACACTTCGCCCAGGCCTGCGCCATGGTGCAATCTCCATTGTCTTCCGAGACAGAAGGACGTCAACAAATTATAATAGCAATTATTGATTAAATATTGCTACCTATTTTCAAGGCAGTAGTTCGACTTTTACTTAAATTACTTTAATATCCCGAAATAACCTTCCCAAGAGGGGGATGGGGTGTAAGACGGGTCATGATGCCCTTGCTACAACTGAAACCTGGAGGAGTGGCGCGCCCCTGACCCTAGTGCCCCAAGAGAAACTGGTGCTCTCTATCTGGGGTCAACTTTAAATCTTCCAAGTATCTTTTAGGCCCAACAAAGATTGAAAGAGGGTGTTAAACATTAAAAAAATTACAGAAGTACCAGATTATTATATCAAAATATGTTTTAAGCGTTAAGTTTTCATTGTACTAATATAATGAACTAATAATAGTTATTTTGTTTACATTTATTTTTTCTAGTTAGATCACAGAGTTAACACAACCACAACTGGTTATGAAAGCGCACATTGATTAAACCTTCAATAAGTTATATATGTATGTTGGTATATTTAACTTATTATGTTACTAAAGGTCTTTTCTATACCATGTTGATAGGTTTCGTGCCTGGAACTAGCTTATTTCGGGAAGTAAACTCCTTTTTATTACGTTATCTTAAATATTCTAGTTTATTACACCTTAAAAATAATCCTAATAGGCCATCAACTTTGCTAGTAAGTGTTATCTAGACCATATTTTTAGTGCTTTCTAATGTAATGTGAAGCAATAGCCTAAATTGAAATGTCTCGTCAGGAATTCGCCGGTACATAAAAAAAGACTTGCACTGTGCAAAGCCTAAAATTACAATGGCTTTCCAAAGTTTATCATATTTTTCAATACAATATTTGAAATTTGTATTGGCTAAGTACTCTTGCACATTCATTAAAGGTGTTTTGAATACCTTATTCAATATTTTACTAGACCATTTGACATGTCTGAACAAAATATTTTTTGTTTTATATTTAGTCATTTTTTGTTTCTAGTGTATACGTTATTCAGGCCTATGTAAATTTAATAGGAACCTTCCTTCGAATATATTTGGTACTAACACCATTTAAGGTCTCTTTTTATCTTAAATGCCTTAGTAATTAATGATACCTTCCGACATTTTAATAATGGTCTCGCTATTAATCTTTTTGTTGAAGTTGTAAATTAATCATGTGCAGGGGTTGTCATAATTGGGGGGGGGGGTTTGCTTCTTACGCCGTTTTGGGGGCGTTCAACCCAAAGGTTCTCGTTCGGGGTCAATGAACCCATGTGCCGGTGATATCCGAGCCACTTCGTTACATGTGTTCGATAAGGCTTGCTTATGTCGTTCTGAATAACGCCTAGATTACCACCAAAATACCTGTAAAAGGATTCGTAGGAGTCGCTTTTTATGTTTTTTTGGTAAAATGTTATGCTTATACGGGTGCTTTTGATCGACAATTTGCCTTTGCCAAAGTTTTGACCCTCATTGTTTATTTGCTAATTTTGAATTATTTTCGGCAGAATTCTACAACTAGGCTTCAAGTGTTAATCTCTGCGTGGTGTCCCATCATTTTCCAGTGTTAATTTCAAAGCTTCTAACATCTCGTACATAACAATTTGGGAGAACCCTTCGCCCGCGGCCCGCTGATAATTGGACCGTAGTGTTCCACCACCTAACGATGCGAGCAGTTGTTTGTGAGCCTACCTAGCAGCACTTGCGTGCTGCTAGGTAGGCTCACAAACAATATTCTTCAAGATTAACTACTAATTCCTTGATCATTATCCTCACCTAACATCTCTGAGTTTTGCAAAACGAAGCAGAACCAACCATCTCATTAAAAACAAGGTAAGAAAATTTAATTAAATTTAGAACCTATATACTCTTTGATGTCTTGGTGCTTTTGCAATTAAAACTGTTAGAAATATTAAGTTAATTACTTTTATTAAATAATAATATTTTAATCAGGGTTACTTAGTTTGAGGGAGTAAATATATATAAATTTGCAAATGTGAAGGTTCATTAGTTCTGCCCGAACAGGTTTTGAGGCCCAGGTAATTTGCCCTTGCTACTGATCCATAACATCCAGATGATCCTGGTAAAAATCATTTAAAACTTAAAATATATCGCACCGAAAAGGCTACCTTTTCGAAATCAGGAAGGCTTCACAACCATTAGTTGCTACCAGATGAGAGTGCATCAATTAAAAAAAATATCCAAAGCAAATTTGAAAAGGAAAGAAAATTGCGAAAAAATACCTTTCTTCTTTATCCCTCCATTAATTACTGAGGCTATGGGAAGGACCTCTCTTAAAGGATGTCATACAAAAACTTATTAACAGTAGGTCAGGAATGGGAGATAGCGTGTCAGATTTGGTTTACATTAATTTGAAATTTTATGATTATAAATAAATTAATCATTGCTTTCAAAGTACAACATAAAAATTAAATGCAATGCATAAATTAAGTAGGCCGTATAGTGTAAAATGATAAATTAAAAAAATTAAGCAAAAATCAGTCTTGTCATAATAATCTGGCCAAAATTATAGCTATAAATCTTCCTCACAACAGGTCAGCCCAATTGGCATCAAGAGAACGTAGAGATGTATTGATTATTTTGCTATTAAAAGCAAGCCTCAATTGTCTGCATATCTTTTAGTCTCACATTCAACCTACTTTATTGGGACGGAGCTGGAAAAATCCGTCACTTACACATTTATTCCCTGAATAAACTCTATACAGATAAATGGTAGTTAGGAACTTCTCCCGGTAACGATGCATGGGTTAACTGTAGCATTCATGCCATTATTAGTTTTATCTTCACTATTCATTCTGTTCTTTTGACTATGTTTGTGGTATTTTTTCCCCTAGGTGAATGAACAAATCTTTATTTTTTTTTTAAGTTTCATCCCCTTTCCATTAAAGACATTTGCATCGCTGCCCATATGCATTTTTTGTTCTGAAATTTATCTCTTAAAATACTCAATTGATTAAATGAACCTCTTCCCTCTCGTGGAAACATTTTACTCCAAGGGGCCCAAATAATTCGAGTCATCGTCTCGAGACTCGCGATATAGAAGGTTATGTAGATTCGAGGTGAGTGGCCACAAACCTGGACTAATTAAACCTTTGCAATACAAGTGAATTAGTCCACGTTCTTTTGATAAATGAGTAATTCAGATGTTTTATGATTATAAAAGAACTCGACACTCTATCTGAAATTTCTCAATGGGAAAGCAGAGTTACATGGCAACATCCGAACTAAAGTAAATACAATTGAAGCTTTCGAACATATTTAATTAATCCTTCGAAGACAGCGCCAATTTTGTCATCATGAAAATAATTAAATAGTTTATGATACATGAACTGAAAGAGAAAAAGCATAAA